>CM032642.1:6062567-6553350 GCA_019097785.1 Fraxinus excelsior
TTCACTAGAATATTCTCTCTAGAGGCTGCAATTGATGTTCAGTCAATTGTCCAAAATATTAGAATCATGTGTGGGGAACTCAAAGTGCTACCTAGTTACAATTTTCCAGGACCTGTTGGTGTCGACAACACCTTCTCCTGATGATATTGTGAACCTTTTTACATATGTTGTCCTAAGGTTGACCCCTCAAGCTCTATCTTCTGGAATGAGTTTTTGGTTAAATCTATGTAAAGAGAGCACCGCATGTAGTACTTCTTCTGGAGTTGTAATGGAAATTCGTGTCCAAGTGTAGATCAATATTATAATTTAGGCAATACATTTCCGGTCGAAAATAGCAATTATCATGTTAAGAGGCCCTTATAGCAAGACAAATGGTCTAACGGAAAGGATGGTTTTCTTGTTACCAATATTTCAGGTTCAAAGTCTGGTACCCAAAAATTGAGGAAATGGTTCAAAATACCCGGATGACCCGGCCCATTTTCCAAAATAGCCGTTGACCATATAAAAAAAAAAAAAAAACTAATAAAAGTTGAATGGTAAAAATCATTGTTCCACATTTACCCTCGCAATTGTAAGAGGAAGAAGCCGACGCCGACGCCACGCCACGCCGACGCCACGCCACGCCACGCCACCATCACCGACAAGTTGATTAACCGACGCCCGGACTTCAAGACCACCATTTTCTATCGAAGAAGGTTAGTGTATATACGAATTTTGTAAAGAAAGTTTTAAGTTTTTGAATTTTTGTTGATTATTTTAGGAAAAATACTTGTAAATCTTTGATTTAGGGTTTAGATGGATGAAATATGTGTGTTGGTGACATTTTTGGGGTGGAGATCGCCGGAAATGGCGATCTCCGGCGGCCAAGGGACCGAGAGAGACGATCGTCTCTCTCGGTCCGTTTTGGGCCCGGACTAAGTTTGGGCCCGGACTTGGACCAAGTCCGGGCCCAGACTTAGTTAAGTCTGGGCCCAGATTTAATTTGGGCCCAGACTTAATCTTCTGGGCCCAGACGTGACGTCTGGGCTGGGCCTGGATTAATCTGGGTCCAGATTTAATAAATTTTATCTGGGCCCAGATTTAATGATTGTTTTTTTTTCTAATAAAAATATTATTATATATTTGATATTTAATTTTGTGAAATATAAAATATTATTTAATAATAAAATATTATTTAATAATAAAATATTAAATATTGGATTGTTTATTTAATATTCAATTAATTATATTTAATATTATAAACTATTATTTTACAATGAAATATTAAATAAAAAAATTAAAGAGTTTTAAATTACTTATTTAATTTGTTTACGAACAAAAAAAAAATAAACGATTTAAAATATTTATTTTAAATTACTATTGAAATTGTTTATAAAACTTTAAATAAAAAAATAATAATTGAAATTTATTTATTTATTAGTTTATTTAATTTGCAAACTTTAATAATTTGATTACTATTTAGTTACAAGTTGTTTATGTTTATTTAATATTCAATTAATTATAATTAATATTATAAACTATTATTTTACAATGAAATATTAAATAAAAAAATTAAAGAGTTTTAAATTACTTATTTAATTTGTTTACGAAAAAAAAATAAGCGATTTAAAATATTTATTTAAAATTACTTATTGAAATTGTTTATAAAACTTTAAATAAAAAATAATAATTGAAATTTATTTATTTATTAGTTTATTTAATTTGCGAATTTTAATAATTTGATTACTATTTAATTACAAGTTGTTTATGTTTATTTAATATTTAATTAATTATAATTAATATTATAAACTATTATTTTACAATGAAATATTAAATAAAAAAATTAAAGAGTTTTAAATTACTTATTTAATTTGTTTACGAAAAAAAAAATAAACGATTTAAAATATTTATTTTAAATTACTTATTGAAATTGTTTATAAAACTTTAAATAAAAAATAATAATTGAAATTTATTTATTAGTTTATTTAATTTGCGAATTTTAATAATTTGATTACTATTTAGTTACAAGTTGTTTATGTTTATTTAATATTCAATTAATTATAATTAATATTATAAACTATTATTTTACAATGAAATATTAAATAAAAAATTAAAGAGTTTTAAATTACTTATTTAATTTGTTTAAGAACAAAAAAAAATAAGCGATTTAAAATATTTATTTTAAATTACTTATTGAAGTTGTTTATAAAACTTTAAATAAAAAATAATAATTGAAATTTATTTATTTATTAGTTTACTTAATTTGCAAATTTTAATAATTTGATTACTATTTAGTTACAAGTTGTTTATGTTTATTTAATATTCAATTAATTATAATTAATATTATAAACTATTATTTTACAACGAAATATTAAATAAAAAAATTAAAGAGTTTTAAATTACTTATTTAATTTGTTTACGAACAAAAAAAAAATAAGCGATTTAAAATATTTATTTTAAATTACTTATTGAAATTGTTTATAAAATTTTAAATAAAAAATAATAATTGAAATTTATTTATTTATTAGTTTATTTAATTTGCAAATTTAAATAATTTGATTACTATTTAGTTACAAGTTGTTTATGTTTATTTAATATTCAATTAATTATAATTAATATTATAAACTATTATTTTACAATGAAATATTAAATAAAAAAATTAAAGAGTTTTAAATTACTTATGTAATTTGTTTACGAACAAAAAAAAAAGCGATTTAAAATATTTATTTTAAATTACTTATTCAAATTGTTTATAAAACTTTAAATAAAAAATAATAATTGAAATTTTTTTTATTTATTAGTTTATTTAATTTGTAAATTTTAATAATTTGATTACTATTTAGTTACAAGTAGTCGTTTATTTCAAAATAAAATATTATTTACGCCTAAATAACAAAATATTTAAGAAACAAAATAAATGGTTTCTTCGAAATGTTTATTTACTATTCTATTAATTATAATTAAATATTGTATAAAAATTAATAAAATATTCAATTGACGATTAAAATAAGAAATAGTTTGATACTCAACTGATTATTGCGGATAGTAGTGAATATAGTTTAATTTTCTCATAATATGTTTTGTCTATTATATCTTGTACATGATGCTAACGTTTGAAATTTCGTAGGATGAATTACCAGTTGGACGATGTGGTGAGACAGATGTCTGGCAAAGTTACAGCGAACTGTAACTTTGTTATTTTTACAGTGGTATTAGATTTGCTCGACGAAGAGCACGCGGATATATTGAGGCGGTCCTGCTTATGACCATTGTATTCATTGCGCAACGTACAGTTTTCTGGGCAGATACTCGATGCGTTGCTATGTTGGCTGCTCAAGCCGGTTGATGGAGATGCCCTTCATTTCAATCTTGGGGGCAAGGTGGTTAGATTTTCTATATTTGAGTTTGCCATGATCACCGGATTGATGTGTACTGGCGAAGATGCAGCACGGGCCCGTATTCTGAGGAACAATAGGCTATTGAATGAATATTTTCACGGGCAGGTGACGGTCACTCCTGGGCAATTGATAGATGCAGTCGGGCATGCAAGGATATGTCTGAAAGGTTGAAGCTGGGTATGGTGCTTATCGTCGAGAGCGTACTCAGGTGTCATCACAAGAAGACGTCGATCGACTTTTTTCATTTGGAGATTGTTGATGACATTGATGCCTTCAACAGCTATCCTTGGGGGCAGCGATGTTTTGCGGATACCTTACGACACTTCAAAAGGGAGTATTCGATGCCTAAGGGGGGTAGACCCGAGCGCAAGTATGATGCATATGGCCTGCCGTTGGCATTACAGGTAAATGTTGAACACAATAAATTATCTATTTTTGTTATTAAATTATATATATGATAATTGTAAATGTTGCAGATATGGATGTACGAGACTGTCCCCATATTGGTTGACTAGTATGCTAAGAGAGTGGAGACGTGCTGCCCTCGGATTTATCAATGGCGAGCACATGGCAAGCCACTTGGTAAACGAATATCAGCTCTCCTCGACGATCCTGAGGTACGTATTATATATTTTTTCGATTTATATTGTACGTGGGCAGTCATTAACTCGGCAAAACGTCAATATGTTAGGTTGAAGTCCTCGCTGAGTTGACCCCGTCGACAGAGGAGGAAGGTCAGAGTTACATGCGTTGCTTGTCTATCTCGGCCGCATCAAATGATCATATGCCCGAGTCCATCGATGATCGGGATATGGTATGTTTATTGAATATAATATGTTGATTATCGTGTTGAATTTTTAATTACATTAATAATTCAGATTGTTCATTGTTTCAGGGGTGCCGTCCGGTATCACCGAGGTCGCCGCCGCCGCCGAGGTCCTCCCCGGCATATAGGTCGCCGTCGCCATCGGATGATCTATATGGCCGCCTTATCGAGTTTATAGCGGGTCAAATGGGCGCAATGCGACGCGAGTTGGGACGGCAGGTCGACGCTAAGTATGCAAGACTGTCGGAGGAGATGGACGAGATGCGACGAGAGCTCAGAGGACATATCGACGATGTTTATAATGATGTTGGAGCTCTACGTAGCCATGTGGTAGATCTGCAGAACGAGATAGGGGACTTTCGGTCTGAGTTACGGGGTGACGTAGCATCCCTGCGAGGGACTCACAGTCATCGGGATGGAGGGGGTGACGGTGGAGGTGGATGGACTGGGCCGTGGGGGGGAGACATAGACTTATTTTTTGAGGGGGTACCGGAGGAGGCGGATGAGGGGGTACCGGAGGGGGCACCGGAGGAGGCGGATGGGAGGGTACCGGAGGGGCACCGGAGGAGGCGGATGGGAGGGCACCGGAGGAGGCGGATGGAGGGGTACCGGAGGAGGCGGAGAGGAGGCTGTCGGAGGAGATGATTGACAGGGTACCGACGGAGGTGGAGAGGGGGGTACCGGAGGAGGTTGAGGTGGAGAGGGAGGTACCGGAGGAGGTTGCGGTGGATGAGGTTGTGGTGGAGAGGGGGGTACCGGATGACATAGTTTTGGTGTCGCAGGGGACTCCGGAGAGGGGGGTACCGGATGAGGTTGCGGTGGATGAGGGTGTGGAGGTGAGGAAGGGTACGAAGCGTGCTGTTGACATGACATCGCTGACTTGTACAAAATTGATGAGTATGCCCTGTTGCGCCGCACCTGCCGCACTTACGAGGTCGAGGAAATTCTCCAGTTGATGGTATTCTAGACGTCCGTCTACGTCCCGGAGCACGTGGTCCCACTATGGGTGGCAACAAATTATTAAGTGGAAGAATGTGGTCAGGAACTTCCCACTCGACTTCATTTGGTAGAGGAAATATCGTTTCAGCATATGCCGATCTCCAATAATCAGTCATGTAATAATGACTACATAAGGTGTGCGGAGGAAATCCCCTGTGCATAGCCACTGCCACCGCATGCATACACGGAAAACTCTCCAACTGAAACTTTCTACATGTGCATGTGTTATCATTCAAGTCCACGATGAACCCGATATTACTGCCACATCTCACGGAGAAGCGAAATTGATCCAGTGGTTCCACCAATATCTTCCTCGCAACCTCTAGAGTTTTGAAGATCTTATCTTCCTGAGCCGGAGTGAGCACACTTGTGCAATTTTGGGATTCCTCACGTCGGTCATGAAACCACTGCTGCAGCTTATTACGAATTTGCTCAATCATTGCGAGAATTGGAAACTCTCGATCCTTCTTAAATAGCGCATTGAGCGACTCAACATTGTTCGACGTCATCATGTTGTATCGACGTCCTGGAAAGTGTGATCGTGCCCAATGTTCGATCCCCATCTCTGTTAGATAAACCCATGCAGCATGTGATTTACACTCTATTTCGACCATGAACTTTTCAAACTCTTCAAAACTGTATGTCTCTGCAGCTCTCCTAAACAATGGAACGATGCCACTGCCCCGAAACTTCGTCTTAAGGTTGCCCTGTATATGGTACATACAATAACCGTGATGTGCCTCGGGAAAGACTTCGGCGATACCATTTATTATTGACTGCCCCCGGTTAGTTACAAATGCAAGGTTCTCGACGTCTCCAATTACTTCCTTCAACTTCGTAAAGAACCAACGCATCGCTAAATCATTATCTCCATCGACTATACCGAACGTAAGAGGGTAAATTTGGATGTTGGGATCTTGACACGTAGCAATAATCAACTTACCTTCGTATCTAGCCTTCAGGGTTGTACCGTCGACTAGAATTACGGGTCGCATTGCCGTACGAAATCCTCGAATGCACTGTGCAAGGGCTATGAAGAAATACTTGAAGCGATTCCCATCCTCCGTATCAATATAAAATGCTGATCCAGGATTAGTTTTCTCCATGTTATGGCAATATCTGGCCAATTTAGCGTAACTTTCCTCGGCCGAACCCATTAAGTCCTCCAATGCGCATTCTTTGGCCTTCCAGGCTTTCTGATAGCTCATGACCACCCCATAATCTCGTCAGAAGTCATTGATGATGTCCGAAGGTCTGTAGATCGTTCGTGGGTCCTGAAACTTGTCCTTTATTTGTTGACCAATGAACCATGCCCGGGCTTGCCTGTGATCATTTCGACGAATACCCACTTCGCAAGTATGTTCCCGTGCATACTTACGAATTACAAAGCACTCATTCGTGTCCATTTTTGTCGCTCGCAAACGCCAGTGACAACCATCGTCAATGCAGACAATTGTGTACGTTGACTTGTCCGATTTTTTAACTTTAAACTCAAAATTGTTTCTTAAAGCAATTCGATGCACAGCTTCCTGCAAATGTTTTTTTGTTTCGAACAGTTGCTCGACATATACATCTTCATCATCTGGAACTGTACGGGAACAATTAGAAGTACGTGTACTGATCACATCTTGTGAACTCGACCCATGTCTTCGATTGGATAAAGCAATCAAGTCCTCATTCGTAAATTTATTTTCATTCTCGTTGGAATGAACCATCGAGGGAATCCTGTGCGTATCGGTGAGGTGAGGAACCACTGTATCGGGAATAACCACATCATCCTTATGAGCTATCTCCACTGTGTTCCAAAAATCATTCACATTACGATCCCCTCCATCGAGCTCTTCATGTTCACTATCGGGGACATTTTTTTTCACTAAATTTACGCAGAGAGGAGTAGTCATGGGAAATTGGTTCAATGCAAATAGAGCCTTCATACAATGTTCAGATGTAACCTTTACATGTGGAACTGGAATTGATGAATGTTCGTTGTTCCATAGAAATCCCAATTCCATGTCGTATTGGGCGGGATCGACATTAAGCATATTCTGTATCTCACTGTACATTTCTGCATACGACGTACTCGATGTTATTAAAATCGGAATTGTGCCATGTATTTCACTTGTCCATTTTCAGGCCCATAGACCATTTACATCCTCTTCAAATTCACCGAAGTGAAGAACTGGGACTCCGATGCCATATTGCTGCATCAGACAAAATATTTTGTTAAAAAAAAAAATTAACTGAAATTTTTCGACCCGGACGTCCGGGTCAGCTCCCCCGGACGTTGGGCGTGCATCATCTCTGTATATTATAAAACTTGTCTGAAAAATATCATAGACAATTGAAATTTTTTGCTCGTTTTTATTAAAAACATTATACAGTTCCATTTAAGAACATAAATTTTTCATATATATAGAAAAAAGATTTAAAAATTAATAAAATGTACAATATAATTTAATCGAAACCCAATGAAAAATACGTAAATATACTTACCGATTTCGCTGATGGTTGTGAATAATATTTACTTGTTGATCGTTTGATAAATTTGTCTGTTTTTAAGTTTGAAACAGATGAAAAATGAAACTGTTTTTATCTGTGTTGAAATAAGTCGATAAAGAAAGTGATTTGATTTTAAAATTTTAAGTGGGAAGTGTTCGGCCTTTTTTATAACTTAAAAATGGTATTATTGTTTTTAAACAATAACATATAATTGTATATTATTTTAAGGGTAATTTTGTCATTCAATCTCAAAACGACTATTGTGGTGAATATTTAAAAAAAATGGACAAAGTGTGAAACGGTAAGGTTGACGGAGGTATTTTAAAAAGTACCCCATAAAAAATAGAAAAATACTACTTGTACATCAAGAATTGTACATAATGATGTACACCCCACTCACATGGGAGTGGGGCCCATTTGTATAAAATATTTTTTTGGGAAAAATTCATATTTAAGGTGTTTTCTTTACCTCAATTCAAAAATAAGGTAAATAGTTTGAAAATTCAAAAATCAGGTATAAATTTAATTAATTAAAAATATTTATTAAATAATGATAATAAAGTCACAGTTTGTGATTAATGGTCACAGATTCATAATTATAAGTCATAGATTTATTTACTGGTCACATATCGTCAAATTTTTTGATCCCAGATTATTTCGAGGTCACATATCAAAAATTTGTACGTCACATATTATTTCGAAGTCACAGATTTTAAATTAGTTGGTCACAGATTATTTTTGAGTCACGTATTATTAAATTTTTAGGTCACAGTTGCGTAATTGGTCACAAATATTGCCAAACATTTGGTCAAGGACTACCGACGCTTGGTCTCAGGTCACAGATCAACCAAATGCTTGGTCACAGATTACTAAACATGTGGTCACGGACTACCGCCGCTTGGTCACAGGTCGCAGCAGCCACAACCCACCACTCCCACTCCCACTCCCACAGCCACAGAACACACGCAGATCCACCACCACCATCAATAGATCCGCCCCAATGACCGCAAAAATAAACAGCCAACCACCAATCCTTTGTTCCAAAAATCCGCCACCAGCAAACAACAGCCCAATCTGCCACACCCAATACTCCAATCGAAGCAGCACACCCAATACTCCGAAGCGATTCGCGAGGATGTTTATATATTACCTGATTTTTGAAAAATAAAGTTTGACCCCTGATTTTTGAATTGGTGTAAATTTTACACCTGATTTTTGTAATTATGCCTATTTTTTTATTCAAACGGGCCCACCACATGTGAGAGGGGTGTACACCCTTATGTATACCTTGATATACCGGTAGCAAAACCGTAAAAAATAAGCCCTAAATATATAGCGCCAATCGCCAAAACCTTGAAAAACGAAATCTACGCCTCTCATGGCTGAGGAAAAATTCTTCTTCGAACCACCCAGTGATGAAGAAATCGAATTTGAAAGTGATATCGAAAGCCAATCTGATGAAGTAGATGAAGAAGGAGCAGAAGAAGCTGAGTCGGAAGACGAAAAAATTCGACCAAACAAGAAATCGCAGTCGCCATGGGATTTCTCTGCCTACTCTGAATCAGTAGCTGATGAACACTTCAGGCGCAGCACCACTTCCATTGACGAAAAAATTTCCAATGCCCGCCTTCGCCACCCTATCCCGACCACCAATACCGACTCTGAAGAAAATTCTGATTCAGAATCGGAACTCCACCATCAAGTAACAAATAATATCCTTTTGATTCAATTTAGATTAATAAAATGAAATTTGTTTATTGACTCGGTAGTGGTGGTTGGAATAATTATGGTTCTTGTTATTGCCATTTTTTTGCTTGGTTAGGAGGAGTACAGGCCGGACGAGGAGGAGGAAGAGGATGGCGAACCGACACCAAGTGGGAACGACTCTAAGTCATTCTTTTCGCCTGTGGAAGGAGTGTCATTCCATGCAAATTCGTTTTTGGAGCTGCATCTTTCCAGGCCGTTGCTTCGGGCATGTGAAGCTTTGGGCTATAGTAAGCCCACACCAATCCAGGTTCGTTATTGGTTTTTGGTTGTTCTTTTCAAATTATCCTTCATCATTTGAACCTGGATGGTATGAGTTCTGGTATTTTAGCTATTGGTGATTCAAATTGATGTTTCTTTTTTTCTTTTACCATAGGCTGCTTGTATTCCATTGGCCTTAACTGGGCGTGATATATGTGGGAGTGCTATTACTGGTTCTGGAAAGGTAAGTTACATAATGAACTGATGACAATGGTATTTATTTGTTTGCAATAAGTAGTGCTGGTTGATTGTGATACTTGAAGCGACAGTATTTTGCTCATCTTTTTCTTGTCTTGAACTTTTTATATCATATTAAGATATTTTTAGATGTTTTTGTCATAAAGATGGGGTTTTTATATAAGTGATGATTTTATTGTTCTTTACCATGCAGACTGCTGCTTTTGCTCTACCAACATTGGAGAGATTATTATATCGTCCAAAGAATAGGCCTGCTATTAGGGTTCTAATTCTGACACCAACAAGGGAGTTGGCCGTCCAGTAAGTGCCACTTCAAATTATTTTGGGTGTACCTCAGTTTGTTATTTAAATATGTTTGTCTCTGTGGATACATGTTTCTGGTAAGTACATTTTAACTTTTGGCATTATGGACCACACAATTATATCTTCTTCTGATGATAAACACAAAGAAGTACACAGGACATGGATAACATACTATGCATGCACATGGATAGCTTATAATACCTCCCAAACAAGCTATTACACTTTGATATTTCTCTCTCCTCCATGTTGAAATTTTTTTAATGGCATGAATTTGGGATAGTATTTCTGCATTTGCACCCATTCACAACAGAGTGAAGAGAATGCAAAATTGTAATATTTGTAAGATTTGAAGTGGTTAAATGTGGAAGCTTTCAGATGCTGAACATTGGTTAAAGTACATATACATATTTGCTGATTTCGTTTCCAGTTCTAAAATTAGCCTAACATTAGGTTTCTGTTCCTCTGGGTAGTGGAAATTCAATATTCACACAGAAAGATCTTAACAAAGCGAAAGTGGGTAACCAAAGAATGGTTTCTTGGAACAAGCAAGTTATCACATCTTGAAAGTTTCTTGGAACTAATGTTTGCTTTCAATTTGATTTCCTCTGTTATTTTGTTCAGTCAATTCATTATCTGGTTTATCTCTTTTTATTTCTCAGGGTTCATAGCATGATTATGAAACTTGCCCAATTTATGACAGAGATCAGATGTTGTTTGGTTGTTGGTGGTCTTTCAACAAAGGTTCGTATTGGAATGTGAGAATTCCAGTTTTGCTAGGTGAAGCTTGATGTTGTATCATACTCTTATTTCTCTTTTGGACCCATTTTGACCTGTTCAGCCTTCACGTGTAGGATTGACCATAAAAATTATTGGACGTCCCTACATTATCGAACTCTGTTGTATGGGCATTAAATGTGAATCTACATCACTTGTATCTCCTTATTTCTCGAGTTCGGTTTCTTGCTCTATTCTCATACACAATGTTTAGGTACTTGTACGTTGTCTTTCATTAAGCCTTGTAAGCCTCAATTAGTCACTGTAAACCCAAAAAATGTCAAAATATTACCAAAATGAAAATAAGCTCTTGATAAGTCATAAATAATCTTCAAAATTCATAATAGGAAAATTTAAAGTGTGCAAACAACAGAAGAAAAAAATTATGAAGCAACAAAAAGGGAAACTATTATTATGGTTGGTGGGGGTGGTGACTATTGCCGAAGTGGGTTTATAAGAAACACAATTTTTTAATGTTTTAGTGGGCAATGGGTAGTTTTATAGAATTTATGTGTTTTGTGTACACACACGTAAAACAAAGTAAACAAGGTTGATGAATTAAGGAACTCATGCCTTGTGTCTCACACATCAGAGGTGTACACCTCCAAAAATTGCCTCACAATCAACACCTTGAGGCATACTTTACTTGTCTCACTCTAAGGCGGCTTCAATTGTTTTTGAAAAAACCATGCTTATACATTATCAACCTAAGAGATAATGCACGTGCCTCTGTTTGGTAGAGATTAAAGTCAGATTTTTAGTAGATTCTGATTGAGTCTCTTGAAATACGTGTTTAAAATTAATGTTTGACTTTGATTTAGATTAAAATCTAGATTTTATTTCCTATCAAACATGGGCTATATATCTTATATATGTTCTTGCTTACTAAGCGAGAAACATGGGGAATTTTAGTTGGCGGTGGCTTGAATGCATGTTGTACTAGCTAGGAATCTTATGTGTATCTTAATAAATAGACACCCACACAACCATTAAAGGCTAAAGAGAACTTGACACTAGAACGTGGGGAGGGTTCCAAGGGCTACCATATCATTATGAAGTGATTAAAGTTTCTCTTTGCTAGTTCCTACTTCAAGGATTATTGTTATTAATCAAGTTAAGAATTTCATATCTTGGGAATGTAAACTACCATACCATCCTCATGTTGTTGCTACCTTCCTATTTCTTTATGTCCCAATATAGCGCCTTATGATTCACAATTTAATTTTATAATTTATCTTAAAATATCACCTTAAATTATCTAATACATCTAGCAATGAACTGAAAAGAGTCAAGAAGAAGGTTTATTTAGCTGGCTCCAAATTTATTGGGAACATGACTTAGCCTCTGTTTGGCCCTCATTTTCAACCACATATTTCATAGGATTCACAGTTTTTATGAACTTTTATCAAAGTCTACTAAAAATCTGATTTTTAGCTAAGCCAAACACGGCCTTAGTTTGTTGCTGTACTCCGTAAATGAGTTTCAACAAGATCTTTTATTCGTATGCGCTATTTGTCTTTACATTAAAGGTTACTGTAGTGTGTGTACTAATGAAAGCGGGAATGCAATAAATGCCTCTCTCACAAAGTTGGGCTCCTAAGTTAGCTCATTTACTGGATGGAAGGAGTTGTACGAAATGTTCTGTATACTGGTTTCCTTATATTTTAACTACTACACATTATATTTTGCAGATGCTGATGTTTAGAAATCATTTCAGGTTCAACAGGCGGCTTTGAGATCAATGCCAGATATAGTTGTAGCAACTCCAGGACGTTTGATAGATCATTTACGCAATTCTTTGTCAGTACATCTGGATGAGCTTGCCGTTTTGATACTTGATGAAGCTGATCGGCTTTTAGAGCTTGGATTTAGTGCTGAAATTCATGAATTGGTATATGTTTAAGCATAATTTCTTTTGCTATGAAGAGTAGTTACTACTGTTGTTTCTCATTGTAGGTAGAGGAAAAATATGTCCATCAAATCTTAATTTTGGCTTCAAATTTTCAGTCATAATGTAGAGGAATGGTTTTCCACTTTCATGTTTGTGTTAAATTGTTTGTTGAACTTGAACCTTTGAGCATTGTTTCGTTATTTAGCCCTTATTTGTCAACCATTAATCTAAAACTCTGTTTGCTACAGTAAGATTCTCCACCACACATTCACCTAATAAAATATTCTACACGCAAACCAATAAACTTACTTTAAATTTCAACCATACATTCTCCAAAAAATACTATTCAAAACTCCATTCTTCTCCCAATAATGGAGACAAACAAGCTCTTAAGAAATTAAGAGGCAAATAAGTGCATTAAACGCTTCCAATGTGAAAATGAAAGTGGAAGTTGTGGTGAAACATATGTTCATATTTTATACAAATTTGGAAAGAAAAAGGAGATTGTTATATGGCGTACCTTTTTCTCGTTACTGTTTTATGCCATATATTTCAATCGCATTTAGAAAGTCAACTTTCTAAAGTGATACTTAAAAATGTTATTTTCCATTATGCAAATTCATTCATTGAATTCCCTCTAAAAATGAAAGAGTGATATTGAAAAGTGACAGCAAAGCAAGTCAACAATGAACTTCCAGTAATATAGACTCTTGGACTCAGCTTTTCTTTCTTTCTTTCTTTTTTCCTTTTATGCTGGCGGTTCAGTAATCCTGTTAGATTTAACCCGATTCATTGTCTTTGGTGTGCCAGAATTGAACTTTCAGAATTGCTTATGATTGGTAAAGTAATTTTTCTTGCTTAATTACAGCTAAACATTAATCTATGATAGTTTATACTACCATTTTCCCTGTTACTTTCACGTTTCTATCTTGCGAATTGGTTGAAATGCTGAGGAGCAGCTGTGACGGAGAATTAGAAGGGATATTATGTTTATTTAGTTTTCAATTTTTTTGCGTGTTTTAGGAAACATTATTAGTGTTTGACTTATTACCTTTTATAGCATTTTTTACTTAGAAAAACCCTATATAAAGGGTTCTTATGCAATGTAATTATCAAACACTAATAACGTTTCCTAAAATACGTATTAAAACTGAAAACAAAATAAACATAATATCCCTTCTAATTATCCATCAAGCTGTCTAGGAGTTAGTGAAGAAGCAGAAGCCAGGTTTCTCTGTGGTACAGATGGCTCGATGTCATAGCTTTTATTATTACAACTGAGGTATCAAGGAGAAAGAAAGAAAATACCTAGTTATATGCAGTTTATTTGACTTGAAATCTGTATAGAAAGATAGAATATGAAGCTTGAAACAATACAGAGCTTGATATTTTTATTGGACTCTCATTATTTGGGAAATGAGCTGGAAGAATGATGTGCTGAAAACCAGATGTCCAGATTGGTCTGGTTGTGGGTCAGATTGTGTGCAATAGTGTCCATGCAGGCATGCTAATGCATGTTATAGATGGCAGACAAGTTACTGATGGCGTCTCAAATAATTTTGGTTTTAGCATAGAAGTGTGTTAGATGGTGGGATTTTTCTACCCTTATTAAAAAGAGCAAATCTTTGAATTCGAAAGCGGGGGATGTATTGTCCTAATAATTTGCCTATTAAGTTTCATATGAACACCAAGATCAAAGATAAAAGGCAAGAAAGAATAAAATTGTTGTGTCCTGAGAATTAGACAGTTCATTAACCAAAGGTCAGGGAACTGTCGTTTTTTAGTTGCTTTTGGCATTTGAAATCACTCGAGCACCAAGTGCGTCGCTTAAATTTATGCCCTTTCTGCTTTCTCTTGTTTACAAACTGTAATATATTTAGCATTTTTGTACTGTGTTAATTCCGTTGATGATTTTGTATATCATTCCATTTCCTAACTCAAATCTAAACTCATTCTTTAAAGTAATTAATTGCGCTCTGTGTTCTTTTGTTTAGGTTAAGTTGTGTCCGAGACGAAGGCAGACTATGCTGTTTTCTGCAACTATGACTAACGAAGTTGCTGAACTTGTAAAGCTATCTTTGAACAAACCACTGCGTCTCTCAGCTGATCCATCTGCAAAACGACCAGCAACTTTGACTGAGGAGTAAGTCATCTGTAGTTCCAGTTACAACTGGATCATGGACATATGTAATGTTTCATGATCTTTTGTCAAGACCCATGAAAATTTTGCTCAAACTTGTGAATTATGTATGTAGGGTTGTTCGTATAAGACGAATGCGTGAAGGAAATCATGAAGCAGTTCTTCTTGCATTATGCTTCAAAACCTTTACATCCAAAGTTATTATTTTCAGGTTATACCAAGCTCTGTAACATGTTTACCGATTTTCATCCTGGCTAGTACCGTGGCTTGATATTTTGTCTCGATAGGTCTTCCTTGGGTTCTTACTTATCAAAAGGTCAATGGTGAAAAATAGTCTGTTTTGGATGCATAGTTTGGGTTACATCACATAATTTTTCATTCTAGAGTTAGTTTGATTATTGACATCTGAGAAAATCAAGGAATTATGAAGTGGGAGTTTTAAGTGCCATGGAAGCACTGCAATGCACCTGTTTTTCTGGTTATCTACTAAAGATTGAACATGTTCTAAATCGAGTAATCAGTATGGTTAATCCGTATTGAAAAGTTCCATTTTTCTTCTTTAACAAGAAAATTATAACTCATTGAACCCTTATTCTTATTGATCGAGTCTCTAATCCAAAATGTTCATGAGATGGATGTAACAGAAATAAGGATGTCAAGAATGATGTGAAGTCATACCATAATTTACACAATAAGAACATAACTATACAAATCAACAGTGGAAGAGGCACCAGTTTAAGATAATTAGGGAACAGATTTATGTGAACAGGGCAAGTCTTGTGTACATCTAGAAGTTTAAATCTGCATTGTGGGTCCAAGGTATTGGTGGCCCAACCTTTGTTTAGCTTGGGTCAGCCCACATGGGTCTCTTTATTAAATTTTTAATTAATTAATTTTTTTGTTCTTTCAAAAAGTGAACCCATAAAAAAAAAGGAGCCTCTGAAATGCCCTGAGCGTTGCATTTTTTGCACAGCCTGGCTCAGGAGAAAAGTTCTGGCTGTACGAAGCCCCTAGACGGTCCCTATCAAGTTTGTTTTACACCTGTATAGATTTGCCGGGCGTTGCATTTTCCTGAACAGCCTAGCCCCGGAGAAAAGTTCTGGCGGCGCTGGACCCATAGGTTGCCCACATCGAGTTTGCTTTACACATCTATGTATACATGAAGAAGCTCCCATTCACATAAGAGATGCGATAGAACAACTTAGAAGAGGGAGTTGTAGACCAAAATTAATATGGCATGATGTGGTTGCTAAGTATTTGATTTCCCTGTTAGATGTTGCAAGGGATTCAACTAGTGGAGACTCAACCATTGTTCCCAAAAGTCCAGACTTGAGGGGATTGAAATCTCACACCTTTTATACCCTAAGAATACCCCACGATCCAAATCCAACATCCACGGCGGCCCACTCCAAGACGACCTTCGCATTATCAGCCGGCCCATCTACTTGGCTGCCGATATTTGACACTTCGCTTGGGTCGCCCTTTCTGGGGATTTGAACCCAGGACGCGAGATTGCTCTAGTACGAATTGGTGGAGACCCAACCATTGTTCTCAAAAGCCCAGGCTTGAGGGGATTGGAATCCCACATCTTTTAGATCCTAACAATACCCCATGACCCAAATCCGACGTCCACGGCGGCCTACTCCAAGACGACCTTCGCATTATCAGCCGGCCCATCCACTTGACTGCTGATATTTAGCACTTCGCTTGGGTCGCCCATTCCGGGATTTGAACCCAGGACGTGGGATTGCTCTGATACCAATTGGTGGAGACCCAACCATTGTTCCCAAAAGCGCCCAAGCTTGAGGGGATTGGAATCCTACACCTTTTAGACCCTAACATCAACGAACTAGAGAAAGCCTTCATCTTCATGTAGTAGACCTCAAATTTATGGAGAATAAATTTAGTTTTTTGTTGTTGGTTGGGCAACATGTACTTGTACAGTAATGAAAATATAATTAAAAAATGCTTTCTTATTTCTTTCACAGTTACCATAACTTCACTGATCTCAAATTTCTTTTGAGTTTCTTCCCTTTCTTGTAAATTGGTTTAAAATGCTAGATTCAATGCTATTTTATGTTTCTATTGGCAGTGGAACGAAACAGGCAGCACATAGGTTGAAAATTATATTTGGTCTAGCTGGTTTAAAAGCAGCCGAACTTCATGGAAATCTAACTCAGGCCCAGCGTCTAGATGTAAGTCCTCAGCATCAACATATTTTCAACTACAGGGTTCTGTTCTTTTTGTCAAGCATGCTTATTCACATTCTGTTGCATATAGGCCTTGGAACTTTTCAGGAAGCAGGAAGTAGATTTTCTGATTGCAACAGATGTTGCTGCTCGTGTAAGAACAAAAAATCTCAATTTGTTGTGCTTAGCTAGTGATGATAGAGTTTTCATGTTTCACTTGATCATCTCTCCAAATGAATAATTCATTGCTCCTACTTCAACTTTCATATCTCCAGAAATCATGCTACTTTGATATAGTTGTTGAATTCTGTATATATTTTTTAACTTTCTGGATGCTCAACCCTATCATTATTGTTTATGTACTCATTGATTTTATGTCCTTTGTATAGGGCCTTGATATAGTTGGGGTTCAAACAGTTATAAATTTTGCATGTCCTCGTGACCTTACTAGGTAAGTGGTGAAATCCTTTTCTTCAATAATGTGTCCAAAACTGGCAAATTTCCAACCCCCTTAGATTGGCTATTCATTAAATAGATTTGGGGTTTCCTTTATTTGCTCTTTCAGTGCAAGTACTAGAATCCTGGTTTCTCAACTTCTCTGTCTTTTAACATTCATCATTCGGACTAACCAGTCTCATGAAAATTTTATAAATATATGAAAATAAATGAAATTCCGTACTTGCAGTTATGTTCATCGTGTGGGTCGTACAGCCAGAGCTGGCAGAGAAGGATATGCTGTTACCTTTGTTACCGATAATGATCGGTCTCTTCTTAAAGCTATTGTAAGCTTTTTCTGTCCCCGACTCAAGATTCAGTTTTTGATGTGCTCTCAAGTACATTTAATACCTAATTTTACAGTCTTTGTCAAACATTTGTGACCTCTACTCCTTTTCACTGATATTGGCTAATAAGTGCTTAATTTGTTGATTTTGTTTGCCCTCAAGTACCTAAAGATGTGTGGGTATGGGTAGTTAATTTTCAAGGTTCATCTTTAGAAACCTTAATTATACCAGTATTGGAGCCACTTACAGTTACTGAAGGGTATATGAACTGTATGCAGTAAGCTTACCCCGAACAAGCTGGCATAGTGTAAACATGTAATATGAAAATGTATGCTTACCTGGAGCAAACTGGTAGTGTAAACATGTTATTAAAGATATATTCACTAGTGTTCCATACTTTTGGAGCCATATTCCTCCATCACTGACCCCAATCTGGATCTTAGTTCTTTTTGTCAGTCCATAATGATACCTTTTTTCCAGTTCTTAAGTATCATCATGAAAACAGAGGAAATAGTACAATAAACCTCTAGCTTAACAGGAAAAGGAGAAGAATTTTCTGCTAAGACTTCCTGGGACATTGTGACAGGTTAAAAAAGTTGGTTCAAAGCTGAGGAGCAGAATTGTTGCAGAGCAATCAATAAAGAAGTGGTCTGAAATAATTGAGCAAATGGAGGATCAAGTGGCCTCGGTTCTTCAAGAAGAGAAGTAATTAATTTATTTCTCTGTCTGGTTTCACATCCAAAAAACTTATGAATTTGCGAACGGTTATTTATTATTTCTGGTTGCTGCAGGGAAGAGATGGCTCTAAGAAAAGCTGAGATGGAGGCAACCAAGGTTTCTTTCCTACTATTTTCATTTTACGTTTCCTACTATTGATAGCTTTCTACCTCTAAGCTTTTCAACCACTTATCTTTTTGAAAGACACTAATTTATTATTTGCATCAGTTACAAGGTTGATGTCAGGGTGCTAGTTACAATAACAATTTCCCTCCATGACCTTGCAGGCAGAAAACATGATTGAGCACAGAAATGAAATTTACTCACGCCCTAAAAGAACTTGGTTTGCCACAGAAAAGGAGAAAAAGCTTGTAGCAAAGGCAGCGAAGGTAGTAGAAACGTGGATGTATATGGAAAGTTCTATTGGCGTGTGAACTCATTTTTCACTTGGCATCTGATATGCTAGAATATTTGATGAATTAAGGCTGTTTCAGTTGCTATATGGCTTAGTATGATAGGGAATGCACAAGGCACAGTTAACCAGACTCTGATGTTCACCTTTGTCAATGTTTAAATGATTTTATGAATTAACTTTGCCGGTTGGGCCCAGTTGATGGCTTAACTGGAAATGAACTTGTTTTTGCATTTATTTTAAGGAATTATCCTCGGGTTTGATCTTTCCATTATATGGAAGAACATTGGCAATTTTGTTTTTTCCCTACGGGATCATGGAGAACATTTTGACCAAAATTGTTTCTTTACCTTTTTTCATTTTCCAATGATCTGTTCTATGTTTGATTATTGATGTGCTTCTCCTCCTGTAGCTGCACGTCATATATTTGTCAATTATTTTTTCCCTTCTATTTCAAAATGTTTTCCACTATATGGCTCAATACATCTGCACAATTTAATGGGCAGGAATGATAGTCAGCATGCAAATCTTATACTTCTGTCTTTGATTTGGTTACCATCTGATGCACGAGAAAAGATTATTATCCATGGTTGTCTTTGTGTCATCCCATAACATAATTATATGGACATGTTTTATTTTTCTATAGTTCCTATCTTTTCAATAGAATTTTGTGTTAAGTAAGTTAGTTTTTTAATTTACTGAATTGGCTTCTGCAATTGGTTTGATAGGAATCTCAGGAAAAAAGAAATGGTTCTGGAAGTGAAGTGGTTAGTGCAGAACAAGCGGAAGATTTGAAGATGAAGGAAAAGAGAAAGCGACAGCATGAGGTGATTCTCATCCTGAATTCGTACAATATTGTACAAACTGATTGGCCAAATTTATTGATATGAAGATTATTGTTTTGGACAGAAAAATTTGCCTAGGAAGCAAAGGAGGAAATTGGAAGCTTCTAGAGAGATGCTAGAAGAGGAAAATGAAGTATGTACATTTCCCTGTTCTTTGTTTTATATAGTTATCAATTAATTTTACAGAGATTAGTGGCGAGAATTTTGACCGTTATTTTGTGATATTATCTTGAGCTCAATCTATGCAAACTTTTGCCAATGTTAGCAAGCATTTCTAAGTTAAAAATATTATCAGATCATGTGCGAACCTAGACCATGACAACAAGCATTTATAATACGAAGTCATAAGTTCGATCTAGACTATAAATGACGATCACACAAGGCTTTCAAGTGAAAAATTATTGAACAACCAAAAATACTCTTATTTAGTCTATAGGCTATTCCACATCAGCAAAAACTGTTATCGAAACACGTGGATAAGAATGTTAAACTTGTTAAATATGACTTCACGATCAATGGGTGAAGAACACGTGGTATGGTGAATAAAACGTGAAAAGGTAACATATACCGTATTGAATGAAAACATTGTCTTACAATTGAAATTCGTTTCATATATATCAATGGTGCAAGAGGATTTTTAGTAGACTTGTGATGCAAATATTGGGTGAATTATTTCATACTTGTGCAATAATGATGGGATATTTTTCACAACTATATGGACAGATTGAATTAGAATGCCAATTAGAATATGATGATTATACTCATGTGGTGGTCTTGGTATTCCATGTTCTGATGTCATGATGTAACATTCACACTTTCTTATCCTGGGTTTTGTTTGTGTGCTTCTACCATATCTTGATTATGCCATACTTAGCCCTTGTTTGACACCCATTTTGGAGAAGAATTTGATTTGGAATAGTGATTGATGGAAGAATGTGTGGTTAAAAAGTAAGGAGAATTTTTGGATTTATGTGTAATATTATTTTATTAATAGAATGTGATTGAAATGAAGAAAGAGGAAAAAAATGAGAAAGAGAATGGGAAAAAAATGGATGTCAAACTGGTGCTTATTTTCAACGTGTGAAATTATTACTTCCTCTAACGTGACATACAAATATATGAGAATTAACATTTGAAATGATCAGGGAGAAAAGAAAAATAAAAAAGAAAGAAATGGAATTTCCCTTGTTGATGTGGCTTACCGTCGGGCTAAAGCAGTGAAGGCTGCAAAGAAGGCTCTAGATGCTGGCAAGATTGTCAAAAAGGCAGTTAAGAAATCCAAGAATCCTTCCCAAACGAATAAATCAAGACCGGAAGAGATGCGGGAACTATTTCAAGATGACATGAGTGCTAAAAAGCAGAAAAATCTTCAGCATGGAGGTGGGAAGAAGAAGTGCTCATTCAAGAGCAAGTCACGGTATAAATCACACCATGATCTCTTATCTGCTTCAGTTTCATTATATGTTCTGCATATTACTGGTTCAGCGTAGACCAGAAATTTAATTGAATTAAACAAATCCGTATCCTGGCCTTATGACAGGCAATTACATGGCCCTCTCTCCTCTGCTCTATAAATGGCCATATCCAAAATGAAAGCACAAATGCCCAATTCCTTTTCTATTAGTTCATGTGATTCTAACAATAATATTAGTCATCACTTTTCTTAATTATTAGTAGCATTTCTTGAAAGAAAAAGATTCCTAGTTATGTTGTTGTCCTTATCAGTGTAGTCCGAGTGGAAATCCTTTTTTCCAGATAATATTATTGATGGATAAAATGTGTTATGTTAAAACTGCATAAAGGTTGAGGCCCAGGGAATAAGATTTTCAATGCTTTGGTCCCAGACTGTTCTGTAAAGAAAACTGATTCAAATTAATCTCTTTCCCTTTCACACTTTTTGGGAGACCATCTCACAAAATTCTGAAGTTAAATTGCATGGTTTCAGTCAAAATTTCTCATTTGCTGTTGAGAATAATTTTACTATAAAAAACTTGTTTCTAACATCAAGTGTTGAGTGTTCTGCAATATGATTCTAGAGCTTTGTCCAAATGAATTAAGCCTCACGTACAGGCTTATGGCGTGTTCGATAGAGATTAAAATCTAATTAAAATTGAAAATATAGTCGTTATTGGGTCCCACTTGTCTAATAAAAGTCAATAATGGTTAGTTTTTCAATTTTAATCCGATTTGAATCTCTATCAAACACACTTTTAATTTGACATAATCCATGTAGGGTGCTGTCGTGGCAGTACCCTGTTTACCTGTTTTTTTTTTCTATTTTTTTTTTTTTCCATCTTCCAATGAAAACCAACCAAGTGTTACATGTGAAACTTTTGTGTACTTGTAGCATGATTGTTGTCCAGAAATACTAGCCCTGGAATTTCTGCAATTTTGGCTAAGCTTAAAAAATTAGACGTGCTTTTTCTGTCATCAAGTGAAGTCTGAAAATCTGACTTTAAAAAACCCTCGGATGTGTTTGACAAGAAAAGTTTACATATTACCTTTGACATCTAAAAGTAAGTTTCAAGCTCAACTCTTGTACTTGTGCAGGTACAAGCGCAAGTAGCTTTGTGGCGTAGCAACTATCGCATAGTTTTGTTGAATTGCTCAGGGGAGTTTTGGTAATCTTTTCCGAAGCCTGATGCTTCGTGGCATAATTATAATTTTTTATTTTTATTTTATTAATTGGGGTTTAAGATCTTCAACAAGACGTTTATACACTACGCAATGAGCGATGATTCAATTTTCGATAACACCCTCTCTCTAGCTAGCGTTGTAGCTGATAAAGGTTTACCGGAGAAAATTGTATGGTTGGAGTCTCATGGTTGTTTATTGAGATGCCAACTGTTGATTCACGAGATCCTTTGCCTCTGTTTCTTTTGGCATTTCCATAGTTTTGTAAGCTTTCACTGGAATATTGTCTTTGAATTTATGAAAATGAATCATGATTATCTATCATTTTCCTTTTTCTTTTTTGGCCCGAGGGGGGCGGAAGGAGTTGTTTGTTTAGCCTGGCAAAAATGAAAGTGTTATTTCCCTCATTATTTGGCCTTGCCAAAAATTACGTAAATTTTGTAAAATATTTAAGGGGTTCAGTTGATAAATTTATAGAGGAATATTATGCAACATCTTCGAGGGCATTAATTGAAATTTGCGAATGTACATGACATGGATATCGGTTTTATGCAGTCCAACTGCTACAGTGCAATAGTGACGATAAAAAGTCCATCCATCTCTATTGCGGAAGGCGCTATTTTGGTCTCTATTTCTTCATTGTTAGCTTCGATTTCGTCTCCTAGTCGTCATTTTGTATGGTGCAAGGCAATGGCGTTGTTCACAGTTTAACACTTAATGCGCTTTTGCTATTTTAAGTTTATTGTTCGTTAGGTGAACAACCTTATAACATCGATGTTATTCTTGTGTTTGACGTGAATTGAATTAAGATCATGTTTTGAAAGAGCGTGGTCATGGGACCCGACCCTAGCCTCCCAAATAAGATTTCCAAATCTTTTTTGAAAGGAAAAATGGATAAATTTCATACGCGTAATTATACTTTAATTTAGTGACAATAATGTTCAACTCCTAACTACGGCTTAATCTATTTTCAATCTGGTAATTTCACTTAATGCCCTAGTTTTAGCCCCTCACCATTCAAGAATACATTTTCCCCCCTCAAAATGGGGCTCAAACAAGGCCAATATAAATTGATGATTTAACAGTCAATAAATGCTAGACATCACTTGTAATCTACTAAAGTGGATACATACAATTTTAATGAAATAAATAATAATCACCATTTTTTGAATGTTACATCATCGATTCCTCTTACTCTAAGTGATGGAATTGGACAGAGTTGCTCAATTGGAAACAAACTAAAGTGTAGTTAGTCAATTAAATAAAATTAAAGTACAATTACCCAATGACACCACGTTAACGTGTAAGTATCGCGAATGGTGGAAAATCCAAAATCAACTTTAATAATTGTGAAAAACTGAGAGAAAACTCATTATTCTTTTTATTTCCATTGCATGAAGGAAAACGTACAGTTGAATATATATACATAGGCAGCCCATTAAGACTCCCACTAATTTCGGTACATACCAAATTATTCATCTACTAAACTAGGAAAAAACCTAATTAGGGAGAAATCAGGTAACTACTTACCTATTTCTCATTTAACATAAAACAGTATAAAGCTAAGTATGAAAGATATTCCTAGATCGTAGGATTGACTTTATTTGGGAATTCTACAATCCCCCTCAAACTGGATTGTATATGTTGACCATGCCCAACTTGTTGATCAGATCATCAAAGTTAATTCTAGGTAGAGCTTTAGTAAGGACATCTGCAATTTGAGAACCTGTTGGAACATATATCAGTTCAACTATCCCATTTTCGATTTTCTCTGAGATGAAATGACAAACTATCTCAATGTGCTTAGTCCGTCATGGTGAACTGGATTATTTGCGATATTTGTGGGTAATCTTCTTAACCATATTCCTTCACAAATTCCAAGCACCAATGCTCTGAACTCTGCTTCTGCACTGCTCCTTGATACAACTGATTGCTTCTTACTTCTCCATGTTACAAGATTTCCCCATACATAAGTACAGTAACCTGATGTGGATCTTTGATTTGAAATATCACCTGCCTAATCAGCATCTGAGTAGATTTCAACCTCTTTACTTGAGGACTTCTTGTAGAGTAGGCCTCTTCCTGATGTCGTCTTGGGGTACCTTAGAATTCGGTTAACAACTTCCATGTGTTCTTCTGTTGGATTGTTCATATATTGACTTACTACACTTAGAGGAAAGCCAATATCTGGTCGAGTGTGTGAAAGATAAATAAGTTTTCCCACGAGCCGTTGGTATGTTCCCTTGTCAACAGTTGCACTATTCTCGATAATTCCAATCCTTTTTGTTGAGTCCATAGGAGTATCTATAGGTTTATATCCAAACATCCCAGTCTCTTGTAGTAGATCTAGGATGTATTTGCGTTGAGATATAGGTATACCATGTTGTGATCGTGCCACTTCCATGCCTAGGAAGTATTTTAGATACCCAAGTCTTTTACTTCAAATTCCTTTGCTAGGAACCTCTTTAATCTGGATAGCTCATCCTCAAAGTCACCTGTAAGTATAATGTCGTCTACATACAATATCAAGATTGCTTTCTTTCCTTCAGGTGAGCATTTATAAAAAAAAGTATGATCTGCTTGACACTGAGTATGGCCACACTTGGTCACTGATTTAGTGAATCTACCAAACCATGCACGAGGTGACTATTGTAGTCCATAAAAGGGATTTTTTAAGTCTACAGACCTTATTTGTATTTATTTGATTTTCAAACCCCCGGTGGAACCTCCATGTACACTTTTTCCTCCAAGTCCCCATTGAGAAATGCAAGGTATGAAAAGGCGGAACTAAGTACCGAGACGTTTTTTCTTTATGAGGCGAGGCGTAAGCCTCGAGGCGGTTTGAGGCGTAAGCCTCACAAAAAGAAAAATTTAAGTGAAAAAATTATAAAATAATACAAAAAATCAAAATTGGAGCATATAGTAAATAAAATATATAGCCATTAGCATATAGAGATATAGTCCATCTAAAGAAAGTAGAAATTTAGCAAAAAAAAAATTACAAAAGTTAGCAATCACTTGATTTGCAATGAAAAAAAGAAGCAACGTAAGCTAAAAAAGGCCTAAAAGTCTGCTGCGCTATCATCACTATTACTAGCATTAATGGAATCATCATCATATCTAATTTCCCCATCATTTTCCTCTTCGCTACTCTCAATTTCTACAAAATCATCTTCTTCATCCACCAATTGCAATGTGACTTTCTCCTTCCCTGTAAATTCAATAAAAAACAATGTGTTAACATAATTTCATAAAAAAAAAAAGAAATTTGAATTATGAAAGTATGAGTACCTTTTCGTGAATAAGTTTTTTTCATAATAGGTTGACTTTGTGTACGAGAAGAACTTTCAATCATAAAATTTAGACTCGGGTCATCATCATTTACATCGCATGTGTTTGATGGAGCTCCAATGGCAATATCATGATCTGCAATCCATTCATCATCGGATGGAACATCCTTCAGAATCAAAGGATCTTCACCCTCTTTAAGTGACTTCAATCGCCTATGTCGATCTTTGAGCTTCTTGTTATAATTGATGTAAACCAAAGTGTTCAATCTCTTTGTAGTCAAACGATTCCTTCTCTTAGTATGCACTAAATTAAATGTACTCCAATTGCGCTCACATGCGGAAGATGAGCAAGTAAGACTTAAAACTCTCGTTGCAAACTTGGTTAGTTCTGGAGTACCAACGCTAAATTGAGTCCACCAAGCAACTGGATCAAAATTAAGAAAACAAGGTTACATGCAACTTTGCAACTATTAAGTATAGGCTAATCAAAACTTTGCAACTATTAAGTATAGGCTAATAATTTAATACATACCAGGAGACCGCTTAGTGAAAGTTAATTTTGCTGGTTCGAGACCAAAGAAATTCTGTTTTTCAACAAATTGGTCTAACTGGAGATCTGCTCTCTCCCTTTCAGTTGGATCGGAAATGAGCCTCACCATGCAATTATACAAACCCGCCATAACTTCAGAATGCCTAGAAAAATTATCAGCATATTGACAACGAGGATTCAAATAATAAGCAGTAGCATGTAGGTCTCGATGCAATTGAAACTCCCACTTCTCATCTATGATATTCCAAATTTCCCTGTACGCCGCTTCATCTTCACCCAAATTTTTTGCTATTTGTTCCTTTGCATTATCCATGGCTCCATAAATAAATCCCATTGCTGGCATTTGTTCAGAATCAACAAGTCTTAAAACACTAACTAGGGGATTTGTGGTCTTCAAAGCATATGCAACACTTGGCCAAAAATTTTTATCCTTCAAAATGATTCCCTTAACCTGTTTCCCTTCCGCTTTCCTAGCCCAAGGAGAATTTATCCACTCATTCGAAGTGAACATAGCCCGTAGTGAGTTTTTCAACTCATAGATCCTATGCAAAGTCAAGTAGGCTGTAGCAAATCTCGTAGCACCCGGTCGAACTATTTCCTTCTTTGCTATTTTTCTTTATCATTCTTCTCATAATAAGAACCAAGCTCGACCATATCTTCAAATTGTTGTTGTGATAGTTGTCTTTTCATGTTTCCAGCATTCATATACTCTGCAATCTCTTGTTTAACATCCGTAGGAACTCCAGGACATGGGGCTACATTCTTGTGAGTACATGCTAAGTGTTCCTTCATCCGCTTCACCCCTCCGGTAATGGTTTTCTTGCAAAACATACACTCAATGTAGACGTATGACTTTTTATCACCTCCCGTTTTTTCAATTTCTTTTCCATACTTCCAAGCTGGATCCGTTCGATGGTTCTTTCCCATTCTACAATACAAGAAAAAAACTAAGTTAGACTAGGCACTAGCATGTATAGTTGAATTATGGAAATCAAACGTGACATAAATGTGGTTCTTTCCTCCAACGCCCAACCTATTTGAAGTCGAGTTTGCAGCTCAGAATTTCAGGTGACTGAGGAGGAGTTTGTCAGGTGACTGAGGAGGAGTTTGCAGCTCAGAATTTCAGGTGACTGAGGAGGAGTTTGTCAGGTGACTGAGGAGGAGTTTGCAGCTCAGAATTTCAGGTGACTGAGGAGGATTTTGTCAGGTGACTGAGGAGGAGTTTGCAGCTCAGAATTTCAGGTGACTGAGGAGGATTTTGTCAGGTGACTGAGGAGGAGTTTGTCAGGTGTTAACTTGAAGGCATTGAAAAAGTTTGGTCGATCACAGGTAATTTTCTGAGGCCATGTTTATTTGAAAAAGTATGAATAAAGAAACTACAGATTTCTGCAATAATAACTTCTCAATTTAGATGATTTTTATTTTATGATCTATCAACCAAGTGATGCAAAGATAATAAATAAAAAAGACAGTAGCATGAAAAAAAGTCAGTTTACCTTTCATTAATTCATTTCATGCAACACAAAGTGATTATAGCCATGTGATTTCGGATATATATGCAGGAAAAAATACAGGAACAGCAGCTGTAAGGAGGAGGAGAAGAAGAAGAAGAAGAAGAAGAAGAAGGGGAAGAAGAAGAATATCTGATGAAGAAGAAGTAGGAGAAGGAGAAGAAGGAGAAGGAGAAGAAGAAGAAGAAGAAGAAGAAGAAAATACCTGATGAAGAAAGCTCCCAGCAGCCGAGAAGAAGAAGCCGGCCAGAATAATGCAGTGAAGAAGGAATTCTGCCTGTTGAGTTGCCTTCCTGTCTACGGTTTGCATATATGATAGGTTGTTTAGGTTAGAAACATTTGGGCCCACAAAATCCTTTTTAATGGGCCCTTTTTTTTAAGAATGTCAGATTTATATTAGTTATGAAAACAAAAAAAAAAATAAAAAATTAAAGAGGCGCACGCCTCTTGCACCGTGAGGCGCATTATCTGAGGCGTGCGCCTCAGTGATAGAGGCGCTGGCCTCACACTTTTAGCCTCAGCAGAACCGCCTCAAGGCATGCACCATACGCCTCATGGAGGCGCGCCTCACCAACGCCTTTTCATACCATGGAGAAATGCATTCTTGATGTCAAGTTGGTAAAGTGGCCAGTCCAAGTTTGAAGCTAATGAGAGAAGAACTCGGATTGTATTGAGCTTGGCAACCGGAGCGAATGTTTCCTGACAGTCAATTCCATAAGATTGAGTGTACCCCTTAGCAACAAGTCGGGCCTTGAACCTATCTATGCTTCCATCTGTTTTGTGTTTGATAGTGAAAATCTATTTGCACCCAACCGACCTTTTTCCTGTTGGGAGCTCTGAAATTTCCCATGTTCCATTTTTCTCTAGGGCTTGAATTTCTTCCAATATTGCTTTTCTCTATTCTGAAACTTTGAAAGCTTCTTGTATGTTTCTTGGAATTTGTACTGTATCAAGAGAAGAGACAAATTTCTGAAATGCAGGAGATAATCCTTTATATGACATGAAGTTAGAAATTGGATGCATAGTGCACGATCTCACTCATTTTCTCAGTGTAATGGGACAATGCAGATCATTATTTGAATCATTATTTGAAGAGACAATCTCACCTGAGTGAATTTCACTTGGCATTGGATTCGGTTCAAGATCTTAGAGTTGCTCCAGGCGTGTTGATTTCTCTATCTCCTGGTCAGTTCTTCCTCTCCTTAAGTAGACACAAAGCTCAGTTTGCATTGGCTGTGTGTGCTTGACAAACGGAGATAAAAGGAATTGATGGACTCGGGCCAGATTGATTTTGGTTTTCAGTTCTGTGTTGTACTGGAGGAGTTCTTGTGATTGATTCAATTGGACGAGATGGAATGGACTCAGCTGGTTGAGGTGGAATTGATTCAATTGGTTGAGATGGAATGGACTCAGCAGGTTGCGGTAAAGACTGATCTTCATTGTTAACAAGTTCCTAAAATTGAAATTCTTGTATACTGTCCCCCTGAACTGCATGTATGGTGTAGTAAGGTTAGTGTTCAAAAAATGTTACATCCATGGAGTTGTAAATTTTTCTAGTGACAAGTGAATAGCACTTTTACCATTCTTTATTTGGAAAGTATTCGATGAAGATGCACTTGACAAATTTTGGGTCCAACTTGCTGCAGTGATGATGATGAACATAGACAAATACTGAACAACCAAATATTTTTGTGGGAATTGAAGAAATCACTCTGGTATTTGGAAATGAATGTAAGAGGACTTGATATGGTGTTTGGAATTGAAGGACTCTTGAAGGCATCCTATTGATCAAGTATGCAGTCGTAAGAATAGCCTCGCCCCAGAATTGTTTTGGAACATGGGTAGAGAACATAAGTGTTCTGGCCACTTCTGGGAGGTGTATATTCTTCCTCTCGGCAATTCTATTTTGTTGTGTGGTGTCAACACACAAGTTTTGATGGATTATTCCTTGACTCGAGGGATAGTTTCCTAATGTTGACTTAAAGTACTCGGTGGCATTGTCAGTTTTCAACACTTGAATTTTTTACTAGAATTGAGTATGAATCATGTTGCTGAAATTTTTGAATATTTGGCCAACCTCATATTTTTCTTTCATTAGGAAAATCCATGTATGTTGGGTGTGATCATCAACAAAGGAAATAAACCACCTAGTACCTGTCAAATTTTCAACTCTTGATGGTCCTCACACGTCACTATGAATCAATGCAAATGGTTGTGATGGTTTGTAACTTTGGGCAGGATATGAATTACGAGTATGTTTGGCTAGTTGACATATTTCACAATGAAAGTGCTTCAAATTTTTATTGATGAACAGAGAGGGAAACTATTTTTCTAGGTACACGAAGTTTAGATGACCTAAGCGATAGTGCCACAACATAACTACACAATTGTTATTAGAATTACAAAGATTTGATGTCTGACTCTTAAATGACACACAACTTGCTGTCTGAACTTGTCTTTCAAGTGAAGAACCATCTTCGAGAAGGTAGAGACCTGAACATGCCTCAATACTGCCAATCATCCTCTCTGAACTCAAGATCTGAAATTTACACAGATTTGGTGAGAATTCAGCAATACAGTTTAGATCACGGGTCAAATTACTTACTGACAATAAATTGCAATCAAGGTTAGGTACTGGAAGTACAGAATCAAGTCTTATATCTTTTGAAATTACAACTGAACCTATTCCATCTACTTTAGAGAGAGACCCATCAACAATACGAACATTATAATTTTCATGAAATGGGTTGTATTTGTGGAATATAGTTCTGTCTCCAGTTATGTGATCTGATGCCCCCGAATCAACAATCCATCTACTTGTTTTCTTTTTATTAACTGAAAGGGCATCCGAGAGTTTACTTTTTTGTGCTAATGAACATGTCCCAATGATTAAAGATTCTTTATTTTGTTGAGAAGATTGGCTGATCAGTGTTTGCAGGATTTCCAATTGTTCTTTGCTAAACGGGCTTGACTGGAATAATGCTGGATTTTCGTTAATTGAGGCCAAGTTTCCACATCCTTCTCCATCATTGTATGGCCAGGATGGTTTCCAATCAGGAGGTTTCCCATGAAGCTTTCAGTAAGTCTCCTTAGTGTGACCCAATCGTCGACAATGATCGCACCATGGCCTTTTCTTTTTCTAACAATTATTATTGCTGGGGAATTGTGTTCCTCAGGTAGCAAGTGTAGAAGTGTCAAGTGTTGGTGTGGTGTTATCCAATCCCATCATCACCCTTTTTCTATTCTCCTCTCGACGGACTTCTGAGAATGCAGTCCGAATGTTGGGAAGGGGTTTTGTCCTTAGTACACGTCCCCTAATTTCATCGAGGTTTTTGTTGAGACCAAGAAGGAATTTGAAAATACGTTTCTTTTCAACAATTTTTCTGTACCTGAGTTCATCTTGCGGGCAAGACCATTCAGTTTCTTCGAACATGTCTAGGTGTTGCCAATAACGAGTGAGTGCATTGAAATATTGAGTGACTGTAAGATATCCTTGATGTTGGCTATGGAGGTGGGTTTCTATTTCAAACAATGCGGTTGTGTTCTCGTTGTTGGAATAGGTCTCTTTGGCTGTGTCCCAGATTTCTTTTGCAGTCCCATACAACAGGAAATGTTCTCCTATCTCATTGGTCATGGAGTTGATCAACCATGACATCACCATGTTATTTTCTTTCTTCCAGATCTTGAATTTGGGATCTCCTTTGTTGGCTGAATAGCTGCACCGGTGAGGTAGTCATCTTTACCTCGTCCGCAGATGAACATCATCACTGACTGGGACCATTGAAGGAAATTATGCCCATTCAGTTTGTGTCCAGTGATTGAGAGAAGAGATCCTTCTAATCCTCTATTATGGCTTGCAACTGCAGCTTCTGGATTGGAGGTGACATTGGTAAAACTGGAATGTTGTCTCTCAGTTGCCATGCCGTATTTGGTCATGAGTGGAATTTGGATATTCAGAGTAATGGCTCTGATACCATGTGAAAAACTGAGAAAAAGTTATTTATTCTTTTTTATTTCCACTAAATGAAGGAAAACGTACAGTTGAATATATATACACACAGGCAGCCCATTAAGACTCCCACTAATTTTGGTACATACCAAATTATTCATCTACTAAACTAGGAAAAAACCTAATTAGGGAGAAATCAGGTAACAACCTACCTAATTATCATTTAACATAAAACAGTATAAAGCTAAGTATGGAAGATATTCCTAGATCATAGGATTAACTTTATTTGGAAATTCTACAATAATACATAAATCAGGTTTTAATTAATGACTTTTAATTTATTTTTTATTTAAATCCATCGTACACAATTTCAAACCCTAATTATTTCATTTTCTCTCTCCCGCCAACCCATTTTCTATCACACACACACATACACTATCTCTATCCTTGTCGTCGCCACCACCACCACTGACACCACCTTGTCGACACCTAAGTCGACGATCGACAGTTGCGGTACCGTACGGGACAACTCCTATTGCAGCACCAACAACCCTCATCTCTGTCATACCACAAACACTAATTATCTCCTTCTTTGGCTCTCCCTGCACAACTCCTACCTAGTTTCCCGCCATGAATTACCTAGAGAGACCATCCTAAAAAATCCGAGTTAATCAGGGAACGATGAGAGTGTTGGGCTGACGATATGGAGGTTGTCCAGTGGAGGTTTTGCCATCCAGATGTTTATGGGCGAACATAGAGGCAGCAATTGCAGCTCTGGGAATGGGTAAAGAACTATGCTGGGGGTTTATATAGAAATTGACGGCGGGTTTAACAATGATGACGACATGCCTCAGAGAATTGAGTGGGGTGTAACGAGGAGAGGAAGGAAAGAACGTGGTAGAATCAGACGACTTTTTGCTAATTTCTCTTTTGTTTTTAGGAGATTTAGGGTGTGTTTGAGCCAAGTTATTTTGGAAGAATGTATTCTGGAATAGTAGATTAATGGTGAATGTGTGGTTGAAAAGAAAGGAAAAGTTATTGATATGATCGAAAATATTATTTTATTGAAGAATACGTAGTTAAAAATAAGTAGAAGAATGAGAATAAAAAATTTAATACGTACCAAATAGGGGCTTAGATCGAATTCTTCTTCCTCAGGTCGGGTTCGGGTTAGGCGGAGTGGAGCTTGTCAGGTTCTGGTTCGTCGGTGTTTAGCAGGTATGCGTTGAGGATGAATAGTAACATATCTGGTGATAGGCTCGGTGAGGTGTGGTGCAGACGATGTTGTTATTGTGACAATGGTTATTGTGGCGGTGGTTGTTAGTAGTGTGGCGGGGTGAACGACGGTGGTAGCGGTTTTTTAGGTGTTGCGGTGCAGGTGGCCATTGGTGTGGTTGTTTTTTGTTGTTATTCTATTGGTGGTTGTGGTAGTATTATGACGGGGCAACATTGGTGATTTGGGTGGTGTGGTGGGTGGCGAGGACGGGGTGGGGTAGTATTTGTGACCAATTATTTGGTTGGTTGGTGACCAAATATTGGCGGAGGATCAGGACGGGGGTGGGTGTTTGGTGTATGTGACTGACATTTTGATTCATTGTGACCTATCGATAAATTGTGATCTATAATTTTTTGATCCGTGACCAATGAATTAAATTGTGACATATAAATTTTTTAATTTGTGATCAATTAATTTAATGATTTGTGACCGTAAAATAAATTGTGACTTTTAAAATTTTAATTTATGACCGATGAACTAATTGTGACCTATAAATTTTTTGAATTGTGATCTTAAATTTTTTGAATTATAACCAACTTGCATAAATATGTGACATTTATATATTTATTAATTATATATATATATATATATATATATATATATATATTGAATCATAAATAAATTTTAATAAAAACGTGAATTCTAAAATTTAAAACCTCTATCCTTAATTTTGAAACGATGTATACTAAAAACTTGATTTATGTATTGTTCCCATATTTTAATAATTGGATCTCAAACTTTTTTTAGTTCTTACGTTCGCTCGTTCGATTAAATTTTTTATTACTTTGGTCTTTATAAAATGTTGGTCTACGTTGAAGTTAAAAGGCCAAAGTTTAATTGAGAAAACAATATTACAGGAAAGCAACCATGCTACTCTTATCGAAAATGGTTGTCAACTAGTTTTATTAATTATTCAAAATATTTATTTATTTTTTTGTTGCTTGTAAATCGTGTATGATATAAATCAATTATTAATCTTATATATCTCATAAGGATGTTTATTGTAGCGACCAATACTTTTAATTTTATATTAAATTATTTTTCTCGAACAACGTGTCGCTAAATTTTACACCCTAACGTTAAAGTGAAAACGTGTTTGTCTAGCCGTTATAAACGAATTTAAATTTATTTCGAATCGAATTCATTTTCGAATAATTTTAAAGTAACGATTTCTTATTATTTTGTTTTAAATCCAATTTTAGGTAAATTAAGTAATATATATTATAATTATTTAAAGTCCAACTATATAGGCCCAATTACATAAGCCCAAAATTTAAATTATATTCTTTAAACCCAAATTCATTAGGTCCAAATCGAAATTATATTCTTTTAGGTCCAATTCATTTGAGTCCAATACAATTAAGTTTCAAGGGAAAAATGCATGGGTCAGAGGTTTACTTTAACGAAATCAAAAATCAGGTCTCAATGTTTAATTTTGCAAAACTCAGGTTTTTCAATGAATTAATTAATTATATTTTACAATTAATCTATTAAATTAAATATTTAATTGTAATATAATATAATTGACCACCCCACCCCACTCCGGCGACTACTCCGGCGACTGTTCTCCGGCCACGCTTAATTCCGATGACTATTTCCGGTGATCGTTGGCCGCCGCATAATTCCGGCGATTACTCCGATTTTAATGTCACAGATTATTTTGAGATCACAAATGAAAAAAAATCATAGGTCACAGATTTTTAATAGAACACAGGTTCAAAAAAATTGTTGGTCACAGATCATTTTATTGGTCACAGATCAAAAAAATTATATATCACAGGTCACATATTTTCAAATTTGTGGGTCACAGATTGCTTATTTAGTAAAAAATTATTAGTTTTAAAGTTACGGTTCAATATTAAAGTCACAGACACCAAAAAAATCGACACGGTTCAATAGTTAGGTCACAGACACCCAAAATCCAAACACTCGTCCCCCAATCCCAGTACATCACCAATACTTGGTCACAGGTCGACCAAATAGTTGGTCACATACACTTTGTCACGTTCGTTGTCGACCCTAATCCCTAAACCACCCATCGGCAATAACACCACCAACCACCCAAGCCACCAGTGTCGCCGCCGACACACCACTACCACCACCACCACAACCACAACAAAAACCACCGCCATAATAATACAAAACACCTAACCCATCGCCGCCCGCACCAAGAAAAACACCACCACCGCCCGTCAACCCTGCCATCCGCCCCACAAATCAGCCTAACCACCAACACACACCACAGATCCGCCCCACAAATCAGCCCAACCACCAACACGCACGCACCCACTACCACCACCAACACGCACGCACAGCCACGATCTGGCAGCCCAGATCCGCCAACACCGACAGAAGCCAAGATTTGGCGCAGTCCAGATCCGGTAGAAGCAGCTACCAGCAACGACGCACCAACACGCACACACAGCCACAATCTGGCAGCAGCCCAGATCCCCAACACCGGCAGAAGCCCAGATCTGGCGCAGCCCAGATCCGACAGAAGCAGCCACCAGATCGCTGCGTCGTTGCTCGGCATGTCTTTGGTGATCTGTTTTCGTGTCACACGAATTTGAAATAAAATTGCATTCTTTGAGCTGCAAAAGTGTTTGGACATGGCATGGAGTGCAAGAGTAGTGTAAGTTTTTCCCGCTTCTGAACCTGCTATAACCTCAAATGATGCAACTGTTTTCTCCATGCGATGATAATAATCCTCGTATCGTCTTTCCACCTAAAAAGTAAACATCAATCGAGAACAATAAGCAGACGAACAATAAGCAGGCGGTAGGCGGTGGCTGGGCGGCGGCGACGGGGGAGGGGGGAAGAAAGGGAGGAGAGAAAGAGGGAGAATGGTGGAGGCGGAGGCGGTGGACGGTGGCGGAGGCGGGGAGTGAGAGAGGGAGGGAGGAGATATTAAATGAATTAGGGTTTGGATGATATATATAAAATAAAATTAGTGGGGGTAGGTAGAAAGTGGAGTGGGTATATATTTTATTTTAACTTTATAGAAATATTATTAATTAAAATTATAAAAACCTGATAATTGAATAATAAACTAAAAAATCTGAGATTTTAAAATGCAAAAGAAAATACATGGTTTGGTGTAATTTCCTCAAGTTTCAATTAGGATTTTTCTTTCAAAAGCCCAACTATTTGTCCCAATTACCCACCTGAAAGTTTGTGCCCTAATTTTCAACTATTCATACACACTCATTCTCTCTCTCCTCACACTCACACTACATCCATTTTTGGTAAGTCTATCCCTCTCAATCCTTTCACCGTAATTTCATCATTGATGCTAGAAAACATCAATTTCTAGCATTAATAGTGAACTCACGAGCTGGAACATTAGGCACTGTAGCCATTCACCATCATCAACACAATGTTTTCACACAAAATCAACAGCTAACCCCAGCTGCAAACCACGCCAAAAACTGCAAGGACTCACCTGAGTCCAGCTTCAGCCATAGCCACCAACACCATCACTCTCGAGACCAAGCTCACTGCCCCAAAACCCATATCCACCATCCAAAAATCATCGACTGCAAATACAAGCCCCAGCCGAAAACCCAAGCTGCAGTCCAGCCAGCGAGCCAAATCCACCATCAACACCACCCAGCCGAAAGCTTCAACACTCACCTAATCGAGCCACCAAACTACAGCCACCCAATCCACAGACTTTAGCCACCCATTCGAACCAACAGGCAACCCGGAACTACCAACACCGAATTCGAACCCACACAAACTGTAATCCACATTCCAACGTAAAACCGACACCCACTACGCCATTCCACCCCCCAAAACCAACACCCATTCAGCCACCAATCCACCAATGCCAATCGACCGCCAAAACCAAGAAATAAACTCATCAGAAACTTACCTCCATCGAAAAATCATCGAACCCGAACCAAAAACCAACTCTTCGCGTGCGAACCGAACCTCCAAGCCTTGGACTCGCCCCGGTCAGTGCGCCAAAACCCACTCCACCTACCCCACTAGTGCCGGTGGTGGAATCGGAGGGAGCTTCTCGTTTTCTCTTTCTCTCTCTCTCTCTCTCTGTAAATGAGAGAGAGAGAGAGAAGAGAATTGATTTTTAATTTTAAATATTTCGATTTTGAAAATTTACTTTTAAGTCCCCAGTTTTAAAAGTTATTCAGTTTAGTCCCGTAGTTTAGAAAAGTTCATTTTCGATTCTTAAGTTTTATTTATTTAAATTACAGTTTCATAAGACTTTCAATTGAGTCCCTAAATTTTTAAAAGTCACTGTTTCAGACCTTAAACTCCTATTTTCAGTTTTGATTAATTTCAATTTAGTCCCCAAGTTGAGAAATTATTATTTCAGCCCTTTAGTTTTTATTTTCAGTTTTAGAGGATTTACAGTTTAGTCCATAACTTCTAAAAGTTATTATTTAAGCTTTTAACTTTTATTTTCAGCTTTAATAAGATTTACAGTTTAGTCCAAGGGTTACTATTTCAGCCCTTAAACTTTTATTTTCAGTTTTAATAAATTTTCAATTAAGCCCCTGAATTTTATTTTATTATTTTAAGTTATTTATTTCAGTTTCACAAATTTTCAATTTAGTCCCTAAACTTTATTTTATCACGTTAAAACTTTAAAATTTCAAAATATTAATTCAAAACTTATTTCCTATTTTGGCTCCATTTTTGCACGTAACTCGAGATTGTTGAGGTAGGCTCGCCTCCATTAATTAGTTTAAATTATAATTGCACGTCTTATGTGAATTTGCGTGATTTATACGTTTTAATGCATGAGATGAGAAAATGTCATATGATATATATGATATTGTTATGCTAGTCATAACTTATATGCTTTAATGCATGAGAAGAGAAGAGAATCTCTTATGAGATAAGATGAGAATGTTATGCATAACTTATGTGCTTAAATGCATGAGACGAGACTACCTACACCCTATGATTTTAAGGAGCCTATGATTTTCAAGAAAATGAGCCTATGATGATGACGATGTCACGTTATATATTGCATAAATATGTGTTCAATTATTCTGTAAATTAATTATCGTCGATGAGTCTACTAAGTATTTCTTTGAAATACTCATTCCGTTATTTTAACAATATTTGCAGATTTCGGAGATGGTCGAATGTGATGGGTAGTGATGGCATGAATTGAAAGTCGTAGTTATTTACTTACGCAATTTTCGCATTTTGAAAACTATTAACGTACTTTGTAATTTCGTTTATTTCAAAAACTTGAGATTTACATTTTAAAACGATTATTCTAAGTTATTTAAATGAATTTGTTGCCGATGATAATTATCGTTATGAATGCGATGTGATTTTAAAAATTAGGTTATATCCACAAATTTTGATTATTAAAATTAGGGCAAAAGACGATGACATGACAATTCGGATTAACGGAACTCGGGGCGCTACAGGTTGGTATCAGAGTCGGTCTGCGTTTCTGTAGATTGGCAAATTTTCCAAAAAGAGAAAATTTTCAAAGAGACTTTTTATTTATTATTTAATTATTAATGAAAGTCGCCATTGCCATCATTCGATCCACCGACTCAGAAGGTAAAAAAAGTTTATGAAACTTAACGTTATTTTATTTCGGATACTCGTTTTACAATTTACGAGACTTAGAAGAAGAGAAAGAAAATGTATCCGAATTAGAAAGGAAGAAAGAAAGATGAGTTGAGAGCATAATTTGAAGAGTTTTTAAATTATTTTCCTTACGTCCTCGTAATTTTAACTAAGAGAGATAAATAATCCCGCATAATTGGACTTTGCATAATTAGTTTAGGACACCCGCATAATTGGACTAAGTTGGAATTGTGAAGAAAAATACTAATGTAGACAATTGTCAACGAAGTTTTCTCACATTGTGACCAAAGGTCATGAATTCAAGCCGGGTTATGAGAGACAAATAGAGGTATTTTAAAATAATTCCTTTCTGAATATAAGTTCAAATTGTTAAGAGTAAATGTATAATATGACCTTTCGTCACATGAAATAGTCTGATAGTGTATACAATGGGGGTAAATACTTAACCTTGAGTAATTGTGACTGCCATATCTCCGATTAATCATTTTTAACACTTAGATATTTAATCTTTTGACATTTCTCCAACTAACAGAAAACATGTGTTTTTATATTACTAGATTACCATGAGGCATTCGCGTGATGTCAAAGAAGGATTGAAGCCAACTGCTAGGTTCCATAAACACTAGAATATTATAGTCTCCAATAATGGCATTAAAAACTTGATCATACGAAATCTCGCAAGTACAGGGTATCATAGATAAACAATGAAGTGATGAATAGAATATAGTCCCACAAAGACTTTGTATTTAATTTAGGATCAATTAATGCTAACTTTAATTGAATAATCGAGTTTTTATGAGAATTATACAAATTAGCTATTTAGTTAAACTACATATTCTAATGAGTAAATTACGAAAGCTTTTTGTAAAATTATGTTGAATGCTTACTAAGACTTCAAATCTCCCTTATTATTTCATAATTAAAATCCATATCTCTATCCTTTATGACCAAAAAAATGAAAGCATGCACTAAAAACCCTAAAACATCTATCAAAAATTATGCAATGCTAATGACATATCTCTATCCTTTATCGGACCTCCCAAAAACCGTTATAATGTGCTAATTATCTTATTGTCTATCTCAAGAACAATAAAATACACACATCAATCCAATTGAAATTATATTAAAAATTCATATTAAAGATTAATCATATGTCATAGTAAATAAAAGTCTAGCCCAGCAACAAAGTTACAAAATCATAGTTGTGTTATAGAACATCACTAGGATTTTTTGATGAATGAAGAAAAAGAGGAGGAATCTTTAAGTTCTTGAATTTCTTCAATGATTTCTTTGTTTATCTCCAATTGCAACTTTCGCTTCTTTGCCCTAAAACCAAATGTTAAATCTTCAATGGAATGGATTCTTGCATCTTGCCTTTTAATTTTCTCAAAAGGATGATGAATTGCCTCCCTTTGTTTGCAAGATTTGATGATTACATTATATGAGAGGTGTCTTCCAATGTTGTAGGAAGTTATATATTTATAGAACAAAGATTTAGGTCATAATTCGTGTCAAAAAGTGACAGAAATTGGAGTTTTGAGTTTAAAAAAAAAACATTGTCTCTGCTGGACAGGTGCTCGAGAGTCCTCTTGGCAGTCATCGAGCGCTCGGAGCGCACATTTTGAGGTGTGTTCATTTTGGTTCCTGCTTTTATATTTTGTGCATCTTGAGTCCTTTCTCCATACAGTTTCCATTTGTCCTCTTTTAATTTCATCCAATTGGCTCCGTGTAATCTTAAATTATCATTTCTTGGTTCGAACTAACTTTTGAATATATGTAATTTAGTCCTTGAACTTTGAGATTATTAATTTTTCACGCTTCTTTGGTCAATTTCCACTTTTTTCCCCTAACAGAACCTATCGAAACTTAAATATATCCTACAATAATCGATATTTAAACAAATTAAATAGCAATCCATTCAATTTGACTCCTAAATATCAACTTATGATGGTTTGAATACGAGTAAAATTTACACCTATCAATAATTGCATGTGAATGTCAAATGGTAGATTGTAATTCTAATTTTTGGGATGACGACGTTGTATTAGTTAATCTGAGAAAGAGTGACACGACCCCGCCTCGAGTCACCCTGGTGGACCCAGACGTGGCGTGCGCCGATGATGAATTCCAGCTAGATGCTGGACCCACCACCAAGGCCACATAGACTGTTCTATGACTAATTGACTAATCAATGACTATAATATTTTTATAAAAATTTTGACAGGGTTTCCCCTAAAATATTGCCAAAACCAACCTGAAAATCAACAAATATTCATAAAAATACCTACACCAAACATTGTGGAAACCACCAATGCCACCACAACGCAACCACAATGCATTACATCAAATTTTACAACATTTCAACTAAATGCGCCTCAACAAAATATAAGGTCAAAAGTTTTATAATATGAGTCCCCAAAATACAATACATACTACGAAATGATTAAAATCATGCAACTAGATGGTGGTTAATCAGGCTCTGGCTGCAGCAGGCTTTCCAAGTATCTCAAATTCAGCAGCCTCCTGATAAGGAAAACATGACAAAAGATGTGAGCTTGTAACTCAGTGAGTGGCTAAATTGCATTTACATGCACTATTCCATTAATAAATATTTACTGAAAAATCTAATTTAATTTCTTACAGCTTTAAGAAGTACTAAATTTTGATCGTCTGTTTAGAACTGAAACATGCTAAAATCACAAATTCTTACTCTTTGTGCAGAATAACCAACTGAAAAATATGCCAAGTATAGCATCTGGTGTCAACAAAAATCTGTATAAAGCTGTCATTTCTGTAAGTTAAAATCGTATTTCTGTAACTGAATAAGCTAAATTCTATAATTTGAAGGAACTATAATCTGATATTCAAAAATCTGTGAATCTACATATGAATAAATATAATGTGATATACTAATAGTCACACCAAGAAGTACCCAATGAATAGTCTTGCACATGTACAGAGTAATCTCGATGTACAAGGCAAAACCATTCAAATCTGATAATCTGATAAACTGATAATCTGGTCATACGTACGCAGAGCTGCCCCAAAGGCTAAGCACCCTAGTACACGGCCCAAAGCCTAAATGTGTACGAGAGTGGGTCCCAAAGATCTCTGATAATCTGGTCATACACTGTGGAAACACATTCACATCAGTGCAGAGCGGGTAAAATAACTGAATCTGGTCATACACTGTGGAAACACATTCACATCAGTGCAGACTAGGGTAAAATCACCTGGGTACTTTCTGGTGGTTTTAAAATAACTTTAACATATACTAAAATATGTAATTTGAATATAACATACTAAAAAAATGATTTTAATAAACCACATTTAACTTTAAATGGACTAACTATAAAATATGTTTAATTATGAAAATCATGCTATTATACCAAGTATATGGAATACTTAACTTTCTCATATAATATAAATTACATAAATATTTATTTCTGGAAAATAAACTTCCACTCACACCAAACAAGCTACCGTCTAAGAAGGTCGGTAGGCTTTCCCAATTTCTTCGTCACCACCTGAAATATCATACAAGATAACTAATACAATCAAGATCAAGTCAAGAAATCTCTAATAAGACATGCTATAGTGCTACAACTAAATTTCTCGATACTTGAATAAATGTCTCAAATTATTCCTTTAATCAAGTGGGACCAATTACTCTTTCTAATCCATTAACCAATAACCACTACACCAACATCACCTCCAGTCTAAGAATAACGACAATAATTCACTACAATCTAGTGAAACTAGTAACCAACACCACAACCAATCTAACATGCATATAGTTCCATAATCTCATGTTTTCTAGTAAGCATTTCATCAATACAATACTTCACACTAACAAAACTTATACAAACATCAACTAAAAATCTAGGGTTTGCCCAAAAATTATTTTTCTTACCTTAATACCAATGTAGACTAAAAAACCCAGAAATCTCAAGCTCCAATAGTCTCCATTTCTCATAAATCTGAAAATTTTACTACAAATTAAACCTTAGAAATTTAACATAATATACCTCTATTCCCAAAAAATATAACGAGAAAACAAGAAAAAATCGAGTTCCAAAATACCGACTTTACCTTCTTCTCCTTTCCTTCTCTTTTTCCCCCCTTTTTCCTCTCTATTTCTCGGTTTCCATGTCTCTGTCTTGGTCTCTCCTCACTCTCTGCGTATATGGTGTGTGTGTGTGTGTATATGAAAGTGAGACAAAGGCTTGGAAAAGTCTAGATAAAAGGGTCAATTGTAAGGGAAGTCCCTCAACTCTCCAATGCCAAATAAGTAAGGCCACAACTTCCAATATAATCCATTTTAAAACCTTTTCTTTTCCTACTTTAAAAATAAGTCCCAAGCAATTAACTTATTCTCATTTAACTCCATATTTGACTTTGACTTAGACAATTCAACCCTTGACTTTGATTTTAAAAGAAATAGGTTATTAGAATCTTACCTCCTTAAAAGAATTTCGTCCTCGAAATTCGATGGACATCTGGCTAATCAGTGAATAGGTGAGGATGCTGCTCACGCATCAGGTCCTCATTTTCCCATGTAGCCTCTTCTACTGTCTGATTCCTCCAAAGAACCTTGACAAGTGAAATTGTCTGGTTCCGCTGAATCTGCAACTTTCTATCAAGAATTCTTACTGGCTCTTCTATATAGGTCAAATTCTCCTTCAACTGAATTGGCCGAGACTCTAGCACATGAGAAGCATCGGCAATATACTTGCGAAGCATAGAGACATGAAAAACATCATGGATCCTGGATAATTCATCAGGCAAATCCAATCGATATGCAACTGGTCCAATCCGCTCAGTAATCTGATATGGTCCAATATATCGTGGACTCAACTTCCCTCGCCTGCCAAATCTCAACACCCCTTTCCAAGGTGACAATTTCAAAAATACTTTATCTCCAACTGCAAATTCAAGATCTTTTCTACGCCTATCTGCATAACTTTTCTGTCTATCCTGCGCTATCCTCAAATTGTCTCTAATCAATTTCACATTTTTTGAAGACATTTGCACCAATTCAGGGCCTACCAACTTCCTTTCACCAACTTCATCCCAACACACTGGCGTTCTACACTTTCTACCATACAAAGCCTCAAAAGGAGTCATTTCTATACTGGAGTGGTAACTATTATTGTAAGCAAACTCCATCAAAGACAAATGAGTATCCCAACTACCTTTGAACTCCAAAACACAAGCTCTTAACATATCCTCCAGAGTCTGTATAGTCCTCTCTGACTGGCCATCTTTCTGAGGATGAAAAGCTGTACTAAAATGTAATTTAGTACCCAAGGCTTCCTGCAAACTAGGCCAAAGTTTAGATGTAAATCGAGGATCCCTATCTGACACAATAGATAATGGAGTACCATATAAGCTCACAATAGATAGGCCAAAAACTTGATCGTACGAAATCTTGCAATTGCGCGGTTACATATATAAGTAATAAAGTGGTGAATAGAATATCGTCAAGCCTGATTCTAGGGCAAGGCGAGTGAGGCCCGTGCATCGGCCCAAGATTAGAGGGGATCTCACTTGCCTTGACCCAATTGTTTTTATAAATAAATGCAAAAATCAGAGATGAAAGCCTTGCTTCTTCTCTTTTTCTCCCCGTCACAACAAATGTGTCGAAGGAAAACGGTAATAAATTCAATGTAGAATTGGAAAAACTTCTCTTTGTTCTGCCACTGACTTTTACAACAGTTGATTACAGCATTTTTCGATCCAACTTCCCTGACTAATCTTATAGTTTAATTGTTGATGAATAAATTGAAATTGATGCCCTAGTGTTATTGTAAATACTTTTGGAGTCCTGAAGCAAATATGAAAATTCTCAATGTAAATGGTGTTAGGCATTTTCAATTTGGCATGGAAGGATCCATGGTCCAATTTGCTAGAACCCAAGTTTTCCTGTTTGATTTATAAGCATGATTTTGATTATTTGAATTTGTGAGAATAAATAGACTAAAATGGCTCTAGGCGTGAAATTTATGTAGGTAAATAGTGCATCAGTTTAAGATAAGATTGTAGTTCTAGGAATATTGTAATAACCCAAGGATAACTAACCGGCGGGGAGGGGGGGGGGGGGGGGTTGAATTGATTTTTAAATTTCTTTCGAAGAATTAATCTAAATTCAATCAAGTAAAGACTAAATGATTAATTTATATAATAAACGCAAATATGAAAGTGATATGTAAAAAAGAGAGATGATGCACGATGTAATTATGGAGATTTGATCCAAAGTAATGATCTACATCCTTTACCAAACTCTTTGGCACAAACAGGACATTTTCATTGACTTATGATGCAATCTAACTCATTAACAATATTGGTAAAATGAGCGAACGTGTCAACAATCGGTTCATTCTCTATCATAAAGAAATTTTCAAAACCTTTAACTAAGAGATTTAATTTAGTTTCTTTCACTTTGCTAGTTTCAACATGAGTAATTTCTAATGCATGTCAAATATCATAAGCGGAATCATATGTACTAATACGATTAAATTCATTTCTATCTAAAACACAATAAAGTATATTTTTGACTCTAGCATTTAAAGATAATTTTTGTTTATCTACTACATCGTACTACAAATTGCTTATTGAATAAGGTCTCCAAATTTGCACTAAATTATCGTTTTCGGGTGTCCTTTAGAATTTGTTTGCTAGTTACTTAAAATCTAGAGTTTGGAGTAATTTGTACATGTAAACAGAGGAGATGTGTTGGACTGAGTTCGTTCTAAATCAATAGTAATATTGAGATTTCGTGGAGTTATATCTCAATTCTTGAGAAATTTATTATTTCTCGAAGATTTGGAATTGGTTATTCTTTGAAGCTAAATATTTTATATGAACCAAAGCAAGTTTTCCTCTACCAGTTTTGTTCATTCACTTATAATTGATCTATGGTTGTGAGGGAAAAACAGTTATGTATATATACTACTAACTATTAAGTACTCTTCATTACGAGTAAAACTTTGGGTACGCCATTTCCCGTAACTCTATTTTTTTTTTTTCTAAATCTAATATTGGGAGTTTGGATTGGATTGCCTTCTTGGGTTTAATCCAAATTTCTTTTTCTTGAGCCTAATTTATGTAGTTCGCCTCATGTCCCCAAAATCTCAAAACCGGCATACAAAGACTTTGTATTTAATATAGGATCAATTAATGCTAACTCTAAACGAATAGTCAAGTTTGTACAAGAATTTATACTAATTAACTACTTAGTTAAACTACATATTCTAATGAGTAAATTATGAAAGGTTTTTTTTTTGTAAAGTTAGGTTGAATGCTTACTAACACTTCAAAATCTCGCTTATCATTCCAACTTAATGCAAATCAATATCAATATGTATTCATTCTGATTTATCAATGTTTCTAAATTATTTAATAATCTCTCTCGAGTAAAATGAAATCTATCATATCATGTGACATTCTTATCTCTCTATGAAAATGTAAATATAAAAGCATTCATTAAAAATACTAGAACATCTATTGAAATCATCCAAGGCATAAGGGTATATTTCTATTCTTATCGAATCTCACAAAAATTGTTATAACGTGATAATTATCTTGTTGTTTATCTTCATAACAATAAAATTCACACATCAATCCAATTACTGATCAAGTAGTTGAAAAACATTAAAATTTAAACCCTATACTAATCATCTAAGAATAAACACGTATTGAGAATCAAAATATTGAAATTATATTAAAAATTCATAATAAGGGTTCATATGGCTTAGTAAATAAAAGTGTAGCCTAACATTACAAAGTTACAAGATATCATACTTGTTTAGTAGAACATCACTCGGATTTTTTGATGAATGAAGAAAAAGAGGAGGAATTGATAAGTGTATTTTGTACACTTATCTAAGCCATGAAATTAGAGTATTTATTAGTGATTTGGATGAGTTATATCTTAATTTTGTGTTAATTATGTTTGTTAGGTTGAACTCAATGTAAATTGGCGGATTTATAAGAAATGGATGAAAAACGTGCGAAAACGAAGGAAATCCAAAGTTTGAGGATCAAAGTGTACATCCAATAGTTGATTCGGAGCACAAAATGATGATTGAAGATCATATATGATTAATTGGATGCAATTGGAGGTCAAATGAGTGAAATATAGTGGTTGTAATTTCACAAATCAATTTTCAGCCGAAAAAGTTATACTATGAATTTTTAGCTTCAACTTGTGACCCACTGTTTGGATAGCAAACGTTTGAATTGAAATTTTTTTATTCTATAATAATTGTAAACCTTTGAATTACCTTTGTAATGCATTTTGACTCAGCTCAATCGGATACCTGTAAAGAAAATTACGATCAAAAGTTGAATATGGATTGAAAAAGTCTTTTGGAGCTGAAATCTTCGATTTGATATAAAAGTCAAAATATTTGATTTTATGAAAAAAATGAAGATAAATTATGCGTTTACAAGAAGATAGTGGGAGCATTGTCGCATTCCTAATATAATATGTATGAGACATATTATAGGAAACAATATCTCTATATTTCAATTGTTCAAATCATGATTGTCAAATAATTTATCCGTGACAGATATGTGAGAAGCAAATTGATCTATAGAGAGATCTAAAAGATTGTTTAACTCATTCCAATCTATATAGATTAAATTTTGAGAAGATTTTATGTGGAGAAAATGAACTGAGAGTTGATGGATACTCTGATGCTAACTTCTAGGCAGATTAGAATGATAACATATCTCAATTATGATATTGGTTTATTCTTAATCGGTGTGTTGGAAAGGTTCCAAATCGAAAATAACCGTTGATTCAGTACTAGAAGCCTTATACATTATTGCTTTAGAAAGCAACAAAAGTTGTGGTCTGGATCAGAAAGTTCATTAATGAACTTAGAGTAGTTCCTAATATTATTGATCACATGTTTCTGCTTGTGATAACAATGGAACCATCGTGCAAACAAAAGAACTAAAATATCATCGATAATCCAAACATGTGTTAAGGTGTTATTATCTCATTGGAAAGATAATGCAATGAAATGACGTAAAGAAAGAATGAATTTCTACAAGTTATTAAATTACAGATCCACTAACAAAGAGTTGTCGCAGCATAAACATGATCGTTGTGTAAACTCTTATTATATAAAATACATAAGTGATTGGATCTAGTGCAAGTGAGAGTTTGTAGGTGTTATGCCCTAAGTTCAATCAACTTTGGACTAAACATTTTTAATGTGTATAATCGATACATATTTATGGCAAGATCTATTATTTAATTAAATTAAAATTCTAATTAATTAAATAATAGAATATGTACATTCAAGTCTTGATAATTTGTCAATCAAAAGGAGTTGTGATTGTGAAATTACATATGACTGAATCTTAAATCATCCGTGGTCATATGTAATAACGAGATACGGATATCGTTATTACAGATAAACCATCACGTGTGACATTTCTTACTTATAAAGTAAGCAGTTAATCTCACAAGCTAAAGTGTGGTGACATTTGAATGAACACGTGAATATTTTGTTATAGAACAAAATATTCACGTGTCCCTCTAGGAGATATCACATGGAAAACTATTTGAGTGTTAGTGGTTAATATCTAACGTTCAGTAGTGGAATTAGTCCTTTGACTTAAGGTCATCATAGTGCCTTATATGAGGACATTCAAACTTTGGTGATGTTGGATGTTGCTCTACCCAAGGCCTCTAATATGACATCGTTCGGGTATGTTAAGAATCATATGAAGGTTGTGAATGATCAATAGAGGATTCGTCATTCTTAGATAGTAAGAGATTATGATCTACTTTTCATCCTGTTAAGTTGATAATGAAATCCTTGGCCAATGTGAACTCATAAGTCGAAATAGAGTTTTCGACTTGCATGGACTTAACAATGGGATAAAAGATATGATCGATGATTGAAATCGACACATATCCATATCTTGTAATTGATCGGAATATATTGACGAAGGAATTATAGTTTCAAGGTAAATGAACAACTTTGATTTTGTCATACCACGTGACATTTTTCATCACATATAATGTCATTATACATTGCTAAATGTCAATCTGGGACGACAGATGTGAATTGGTGATAAATTAAAAATTGTATTTTAATTTATCCATTTTGATTAGATCAATATAATAATTCACATCGTTAGGCATCATGATCGGGAATCTAATGAGCCACACACAAAAGATAACCAGAAGAATAAGATTTATCAATTAACTAATTGACAAGTGTTAGATAATTAATTAATTGGGTTGCTTACTAATGGGCCCGAATTAATTAATTGGATTAATTAATTTATGGACCATATTTAATGATTAATTAAATATTAGACTGTGTTAAGTTTAAGAGACGGGCCAAACCTCTTTGAACTTATATTAATAGGCTGCTAGGGTTTGAAAATAGTAATAGAAAATTTATTATTCTTGCTAGCATGAGAAAAGAAAACATTTGTCGTCATTCTTATTTTTTGTGTGGATCACAATTGGAGGCTGAACAATTGGACAACTTAGATTGCATATCGTGATCATTCGAGTTCGAGAATCAGTAAAAGAGTTTGCAGAATTCATAAAAGGTATAATTTTTGTCACAGTTTCTATCTAAACACAAAGCAGATCTCTGTATGGGAATTGAAAATTGTTTTATTTCCGCTGCGCAAATTTAAGTAGATTCCCAACACCTTACTCCCGAATCCAAGCCTGATGCTCTCTTCATAGTACTTTGCCTCTATCATTCATAACTGAAAAAACAAACAAAAATGGAGCAGGAGGTGCCGGCGGTAGATCGTTGGTGATGGTTTGGATGGGTGGGAGTGAGTGAGAGTTTTGGGGAAGAAGAATAATATTTTTTCTCCTCTTTTTTTTTTTTTTTTTTTTTTCTATTTTCATTTAATTATTTTGTGTGGAGTATATAAAGCTATGATTTTACCCTTATTGAAATTGTAAATAATGCTGTCAAAATTAATTTTTGGGACTGATGGACTTATGGATGAAAATTGTTCGTTTGTCCTCCAACCGCACATATTTGAAAGGTTTGGAAAAGTGGATAAAGTTAGGGTAAAGCTGCAAAAAATTGAAAGATTTAGGATCATTGATGCAATTATTCCTTATTTTAATTTTAATGTAGTTAATTTCATTTATTTGTATTTCTACTATCTTAAATATCTTGTCACGGTTAGTTTGAATGATACGTCATTGACAATGAGTTTTAATATTAAGATAAATATCATGTTGACATGATATCGAAATATACCTAGCAACATGGAATAATGAGACGAATATTTCTAGTCCAAATATACCACATAGCAAGTGACTCATGTTTGTGTTGCTTTCAATATAAGTATCACGTTCACATATTCTTGAACTCGAACCATATTATTATTGATAGCTCATGGTTTTGTTTACACAAATCATCCAAAAAGATCTTCATTCAAAGCCCATCACTTTCATCATGATAGTACTTAACCCAAAAATTATCATTGTTACTCAAAAAGGAATAAGTTAACTTGAAATTCTCAAACCCACTCTTTCTGAGCTCCTTACTGAAAATTGGAGCGTCATCATAATCCTTTCCACCATAATCTAAAATTCATTAGTTTCAACCTGAAATGGAACTCTAGGATTTGGATCTAGAAACCAATTCTTTTTCCATATCGTCACTACTATTAAATGTTATCGTTGTTGAGGATCGGGAAGAGAAAATTTAAAAAAGTTGTGTCAACCTTATTATCATTATATGACGACCCTGCAGCATCAACACTAACGCGGTTCCATCAGAACTTGCACATTTGAACATGTGTGATACTGAATCTCAATTGATGTTAATCTCATGACAACACCCATTTACAACTACGACGTGACCCTCGCACAAAAATCACCAATGAAGCAACACAAGCAATATCGCAATTAACATCATTTTGACGTGTGAGTTCACTCCTTTTGACCCAAACCTTGTTAGAAGAAGACGTAATCTTAGTCAATTGAATTGTCAATATAGTCAAGTGACACACTTGATTAGTCAAAAATCTCATAGGAGTAGTTAGATCTTGTTTGTTGTTCTTGATCAAGAGCTTATGGTACTTATGTCTAATGTGACCTAAAATACTACAGTTATGACATGTGGGTATGAACTCAGGACCAACTTTATGTTGAGAAACCTTATGTTACACAGATACTCACTTAGACTTAATAGATGCAAGAGCAACTTGGTTTTGGAAGATAAAGCAACATTTGTATCAGGTTAATTATTCAATTGTAACATATTGTCAATCTTCTTAGAAGCTAGTAATGATTGAAGTTGGGCACTAGATTTCTCTAGGCATCGGTAGGAGTCTTAACCTTAATATTTAAGGACTCTTTCTCTACCCTTAACTCGTTCAATCTACTACTAGCCTCCTTAAGTTTGTTTCTAAACTCTTCTTTTATAACTCAACTTCATGCAATTTCTTAAAGGCAGAGCTATTCACCTTTTCAACTCAAGGCACTCCTCAAACGATTCATGAAATGCCTCATAAATGTCATGCTCAGCTTTGGACTCTTCATTTGAAGCTTTAGATTTTTCTATTTCCTCGAGTAACCCACTACTAACCACATAAGTAAATGTCATATAATTCACTTCCTTATCAGGGTTGGAGTTCTCACTTTGATTATTTGAGCTATTATGAGTGAGAGTAGAGTTTATAGATTTTCCAAGGGTTTTCTTATAATTTGGGCAATCAGATTTAACATGTCCAAAACCCTTGCACTTATGAAACTTCTAGAACTCTTCCGGTATCTTTAGTATCAGTCTTCTCCTTTTTATCTTTCCTAGATGTACTAGATTTACTTCTCAACTTTTAAGAAGGTCTCTTATCGTTAAGGAATTTCTTAAATTTCAATGCAATGTAGGCGAGCTCCTCATCATTAGGTTTGTCATCAACAATAGTGTCCCTATGTGCTTCCCTAACAATTTTAAGGGCTAAAGGCTTATTCTTCTTAGTCTAAGGTAAGCTAAGGTCATATGTTTGGAGAGATTCTACAAGTTCTTCTATCTTAGTTGCATCAACGTCATTGCTTTCTTCAATAGTAGTACCCTTAGGTCTAAATATGTTACATAGGGATCTCAAGGCATTCCTCACTATTTTATCCTCGGGGATTCACTCACATAAATTGAAACTAGAATTGACTATATCATTCAAATTAGGATAGAAATCGTCAAAAAACTCATCATCTTTCATTAATTTCCTCAAATCTAGTAGTCAACATTTGCAATTTAGAGTTTTTAACGAATTTGGTTCTCTCATGTGTGGTCTCTAAGATATATTAAGTTTCTTTCACAGTCTCATACATAGAGGCACGTCTAAAGTCTTTAGGAGAGATATCCAAAAATATGGCATATTGATCCTTTGAAAACCCAAAAGTGCATGAGAACGTGGTCAAGTAATAAAGTGATGAATAGAGTGTCGAACCCACGAGGATTATGTGCTTGATCAAGTTAAAATTAATTGCAACTTTAATCGAATGGAAAACAAAATTTGTGATTTTTCTATACTAGTCCCAAAATTATCAATGAAACTAGTGAAAGTAAGTAAATGTGTTTTTCAAACATGTGAGAAGTATTGCTAAGATGTCGATTTTCCCTTGTTATTCCATTTTTAGCGTACAAATTAAAGTGACAATTTGAAATAATTCATGTTGGTTAATGTTCTTTATTTAATTGAAAACTTCTCTTGATAGTGATCAAATTTATTCCCCTCATGTGATCCTTCTATCTCTCGATGAAAGATGCAAACATGATAGATGAATTAACAAGTGCTAGAACATCTATAGAAATCATATAAAGCATATAGGTATATCGTTATACTTTATCGAACCTTACAATGTATATTATATTGTGCTTAAACGCTATTGTTTCTCTCAATGACAATAAAATTCACTAACAATTCAATTGGTGATCAAACGATTAAAAATAACGATAAAAACGATAATAAACATCTACAAACCAAACAAAATTAAAGTCAAAATAATTAATTTAAAATTAAAAATATCATAACTAGGGTTCATCTCATCCTAACAATGTATAAAACTAGCTTAACATATCAAAATTACAAGAAATTATATTTTAGTGTAAAGACATAATTTGGAATTTTTATAAATTGAGAAGATAAAATTAAATCTTGAATCCTTTCAATGGTTTTTTTGATGAATCTCCACTTGCGCATTCTCTTCTCTGTCAAAAAAAAAAATTGAATCTTCACTTTATTGAATTCTTGTAAATCCCCTTCTATTATCTCACAAAGCTATAAATTTTCCCCATTTGATGATAATAATGATGAGTATTGGAGTATGATATGTATATGAGAGGTCTCCCATACATATTCTACTGTCAGGTATTTGTAGAGGTAGAAAATTGGTTGAAAATCACGCCCAAATTAGTTTCCAATAAGAATTCCAATCGAATAAGGAAAGTTGCATTCGCCCGTGGATTTTTTGTCTCTACCTCGAAGTCAGTATTTTGCTCGTAACTTTCTCTCCTATATCCGATTGAGACGATTGAAAGTGCATTAAAAACCTAACTCAAAGGGATATAACTTTACTAGAAATATATTGTTTCCAATTTGGATTTTTATTATGCGAAAAATGGGTCTCAATTTCAACTAAAAATATGGAATATAAATTGTCATTGGAAATTGATTTTGACAATATTTTGATCATATTCCATTCTTTTTTACGTTATAAATCCATTCAATTTTCTCCTAGAAATCTTCAAAAGATCATCTTGTGGTCTGAATCAACTATTGAATATTTGCAATTTGGTCCTCAAACTTTGTACTTTGCAAATTTTCCTTTATTTTTCCGTTGCTTCTTCCAATTCCTCATTCAACCATTGATTTTTACATATATAACATAAAATACAACAATTTAGGATATATTTTGTCAAAAGAACTACCAAATATCAATATTTTAGGCCTCCGAATAAGTGTAAGATACACCTATCAAATAACCTTAAATTTAAACATTTATTTGTCCTTAAATAAAACTATAACCTAAATAAAAACAAACATTCAAGAATGAAAAAAATATTTGGTTAGACAATCTAACTTTTATCTCAGTATTTAAAGTCACCATATCAAATTTATAAACTATTTTAAAGTCACAATACCAATCATATATCTAATCTTCCAATGTAGAACTAACGTGTATGTGTAAAGAACTAAGCAGACAATCATGAATTTACAAGTTGCTTCAATCTCCGACCTTCTGTTGTCAAATATATCCTTTTAACTTTCGCATGATTCACACACCACAAAATTTATTATTTTTACTCTTTTTCTATTATGCAATCTAAAGTTGAATTTTTCATTACCATCCCCACCCTCTAATTTAGGTATGCCTTACTAATTGCAAGTTAACTCATCAATAAACAAGGATTCTCCAATTCTTTGATTTCTTCAACATCTAGGACTAACCTGGGCTAATAATCCATCATCAAAAGTCAAGTTTTATCAAATAAGTGTTTGGGGCTTAATTAGGACATTTGGTACGTCTTCTGTTTCATACACCTGTATTATTTCAAATTTTCATTTTTTTGTACTCTCTCACCTTTAAACTTTCTATATGACATATGTAATGAGCTTTTGACCGATGACTCCCAAATCAGATGATTTTAGGGCTCCCAAATTATAAATATCATAGTAGGCTTAATAACTCGAGTTATAAAGACTACGAAGAGATGTCTTTTATATATTTCTCTACCTCAATTAGTACAATGTCCCTCATTAAACACATATCTAATCAAACCGGCCTCTAATGTAAGACTTTTGTTCAATTTTATTCTATTAATTTAAGACAAGCCACACATAAATTTTAACACATGGGATCCCAGTTTACATTTGTATCTTCCTACTACCATAAAATCACCCATAACAATGATAAATTTGGTCTAAGGATAAATAATTTAGGATAGTTTTTGGTATAACAACCATGTTCAATCTATCAACCTATCCAACATATGAATCAACTTATTGCAGTCTAGGGTGCATATAATATCAAGTTTTATAGGGTTACATATCAATCAATCTAGTGTGTAACACATCCATCGTTCATAAATCAATAAGAAATCTCAAATTAATCATGATTGCCAGCCATGCTATCTAACCCTCACAAGCACACAACCTAATAAAAGAAAATATTTTTTATATGTGTTTTTTTTTTCAAATTTTTTTTTATATATTAAAGCAATAATGAAAAACAAGCACACAAACACCCAAAAACACACGAAAAGTTAAAACTCAAAGTTTTTCCTATCCCAAAATTTGAAACCGGTGTTTTCCTCAATGTCATAAAGTATAAGTAAGAATATAGGGGATGTGGGAGAAAATGAAAAAAATACTCCCCGAATTTTTCTATTGAATGTGCGAGGAGTTATTTGTCATTTTAACGCAATTTGTATTTTTCTAATCTATGTCTGATGTCAATATCTATGGTACATATCAAGTGGGAAAGAAAACAATCGAAAGAATAAAAAGAAAACTTTTTTTTGTCTCAATTAATGTTTTCCTTTAACTAAGCTAAATGTCAGTTATGAAGATGACCCCCAAATTAAAGTTCAACGTGCCTATAACTAAGACAATCTAAAAATGAAGAATGACACTACATGTAATGCAATATGGAAAGCAAAATAAATAAAAGGATTAGGAAAAGGTTGCCTCCCAATAAGCGCTGAATTTATTAGTCTTTCCCTAGGTAACTTGATCATTTCTGGTTGTAGAGTTGGGTGAATGACCTCTCTTTATCAAAATCGTCATCCCAATATGCTTTCAAATGCTGCCCATTTAACTTGAAGTTGCCTTTTGTCTCATGAGTCACCTCATTCAGCCGAAGCATCCTCTTTTCTCTAGTTGTTGTCATGTCTATGTTCAACTGCTTTACTACCCAATACGCTTAATGCTCCAACTCCATTGGAAGGTGAGAAGCTTTCTAAAGTATAAGGCAATTTGGTGACATGCCAATTGATGTTTTGTAAGCAGTCTGGTATGCCCATAGTGCATTATCAACTTCCTTTGACTGATCGGGTCTCAAGCCATTCACAGTCATCTCTAGTATTCTCTTCAGCTCTTTATTTAACACTTTCACCGGCCACTTGTTTGGTGATGATAAAGTGTAGCAACCCGATGTTTTACCCCATATTTTGCCAATACTGACTCCAAAAGCCCGTTGCCAAAGTGTTTATCCCATCACTTGTTATGGTTCTAGGGGTGTCAAAGCGCGTGAATATGTTTTTCTTCAAAAAATTAACAACTACTTAAGCATCATTAGTTGGTACTGCTACTGTTTCTACCCAGTTTGATCCATAGTCAACTGCCACCAACACATATTGATTGTTGTAATAGTATGGGAATGGTCCCATAAAACCTCTCCCCAAACATCAAAGAGTTCCACTTCTAGATTTGAATTCAAAGACATCCATGCCTTTTGGAGATTGTCTCTGCACATTGGCATTGATCACACTGTTTCACATATTCAGGAACATCCTCAAAGAGTGAGGGCCAATGGAATCCTAATTGTAGAATTTTCACTCTTGTTTTCAAAGATCTAAAATGCCCTACATAAGTTGAAGAGTGACAACGCTCTATAATCTGAGTGATCTCTTCATTTGGCACATATTTTCGAATTATTTGATCGATACCCCTCCTGTATAATATGGGATCCTTCCAATAATAGTATTTCAACTTGGAAAAGAACTTCTTCCTTTGGTAATGTGTTAACTCAGGTGAAAACACATTACATTCAAAGTAATTTACTATGTCTGCATACCATCGCCCATATTCAACTACAAAGATACGATCAGCTGGGAAAGAATCCTTCATACTATTCCTCATCCCCGTGTTCTATTTAAGCCTCGAAAGGTGGTCTACTACCACATTTTCAATACCTTTCTTGTCTCAAATATCCAAGTCAAACTCTTGAAGGAGAAGTATCCATCAAATCCGCCTAAGCTTTGCATCCTTCTTAGATATTAGATATTTCAAGGCTGTATGATCTATGTAGAAAATTACCTTCTATCCTATTAGATATGATTTGAATTTAATGAAGGAAAACATAATAGCTAGCAACTTCTTTTCCCGCGATTGCATAATTCAGCTGTGTCTCTGTCAAAATCATGTTCCCATAGTAGATGACATGGAAAATTTTATCCTTTATTTGACCAAATACTGTCCCTACCGCATAGGCGCTAACATCGCACATGAACTCAAATGGTAGTTCTCAGTCTGGTACAACTGTAATCCTTTTCAAGAAAGCTGCAAAGTGGTGTATCATTTTCACGGAAGTTGCAGAGTAGCTGGTGATTTTGAAGAAATCCTTGATTAACCTCATATAGAACCCTACATGGGTGACTAAACTATGTAATCCCTCAACTGAAGTTGGTGAGGTAGCTTTTCTATCACCTGAGTCTTTGTTTTATCCACCTTGATACCATTTTGATGAAATTCTGTACCCTATTACTATTCTTTCTTGCACCATGAAGTGACATGTCTCCCAATTTAACACCAAATCCATTTCCTCACATTGCTGCAAGATCATTCCTAAATTTGATAAGTAACTCTCAAATGATTAACCAAACATCGAAAAGTTACCCATGAAGACTTCAATGATTTTCTCTACAATATATGAAAAGATTGCCATCATGCATCGCTCAAATATAGCAAGAGCATTACATAACCCAAATGGTATTCTTCCATATGCAAAGGTACCATAGGGACATGTAAATGTAGTATTCTCCTGATCCTATAGAGCTACTGCAATCTGATTATATCATGAGTACACATTTAAGAAGTAGTAATGTGAATGCCCTGCAAGTCTTTCCAATATCTGATCAATGAAGGGCAAGGAAAAGTGGTCTTTTTAAGTTGTATTATTCAGCTTCCTGTAGTCTATGCACACTCTCCATCCCGTGACTGACATTTGTCGGTATCAACTCACTATTCTCATTCTTTACCGATGTAATCCCTCATTTCTTTGGCACAATATGAATTAGACTAACCTATTTGCTATTAGAGATTGAATATATGATGTCGGAGCATTAATACCTTTGCTCACACGACGTCCATCAAGGTTTTGTGCATTCATATTGATGGACTAATCTTTCTAATGCTTGATATAGACATCCCAATAGCTAGTTTATGTTCCCGCAAAATTCTTAGTAGTCTCCACTTTTCCAACTCAGTCATCTCATTTGCAATCATCAAAGGGAGTATAGACAACTCTACCAAGTACACACACCTCATATGTGATGGCAGTTGCTTAAGTTCAAGATTTGGACCTTTCCGAATATAAGGTAGTTGTTTACTAGGTCCTTCACCAAGTTCCTCAAATTGTTTTCTTTTGATGGGCAGAGTAGACTCTACAATGTAGGTGATTTGGCTATCTCTTCAACTATTGATTTTTTACCTTGTGGGTGTACAAGAAGATTTTCCAAGTGGTCTTGAGGGTGCTCAATAATGAAAGTATCCTCCATAGCCTAATCTACCATATCAATGTGCATATAACTATCTAATTCAGTAAGATACTAAATTACATTAAAGACGTTAAATGTTACCTGCTCATCATTCAATCACTACATCAATTGTCACTTCTAAAAATCTATTAATGTTACACCTCGTCCCTTTCATAGTCAAAGTCAATGTCAAATTAGACTTAAATCGAATAAAAGATTTCTTGCGGGGTCTAATTGGTAATTACTAAAATTTGAAGGACTAGAGATAATATATGGAAAAAAAATCTGGGAAGTTAGGTTCTATTATTAGCAATAAAAGGACTAAGTATGGTTAGTGTGGAAATTTGGGACTTGACTTTGCAATTTCCTTTATAGTTATCCAATTCTTTTGACTTTACCTAGTCCATTCTCTTTCTTTGGGACTAAGGTATTGAGAGAACAGAGACAAAACCGGCAGAGAGGAAAAAAAGAGGGAAAGGAAAGGCAAAAAAAAAGATAAAAAAAAGGGGAAGAAGGGAAGAAAAAAAAAGGAAGAAATTAGGCTACTATCTCCAAATCCTTTATCAATTCTTGAAGGTAAGTCTAAATTTTATTTATTTCCTAATGATTTTAGATTTTAGGGTTCATAGAAAGTGTTCCTAAATCCGAAATTGAGCCAAAAGTGAGAAGATATTTATGTTTATTGGAAGTTTTGAATTGTAGTATAGCAAATAGAATGTTTAATTGAAGATGTTAGTTTAAGAAAGTGGAGATTTGGAAGTGGGTTTGTGAAATTATAACATATTCTTTGATTTCCTTTTGAGTATATGATGTTAAATACTTAAATTAGGGATTTGAGGTTGGAATTTTCCATTTTTGGAAATTTTTGGACAAAATCATGAGCAAATGCTATTTTTAAAATTATTTCCAGAAAGTGCCATTTCTGTCCATAGTTTGCAGTAATTTTCAGCATAGTAAAACAGGGGCAGATTTCTAAATTTTGGGATTTTAGTGCTGTTTTTGTCAAAACTTGGTTTTTCTCAAATTTTTCAAGGTTAATGAGACTAAATGATAAATATAAAAGTTTAAGGATTGAATTAAAGTATATGTGGGGGTTATACATGTGGTGAATGATGAATTTAATATATTTGGTAATTGGTAGGTAAATTGGCAAAGGAAAGTGAAATTGTTATCTTATTATTCATATTAAGGTTGTGAATTAAGTTGTGACCGGAATAAATTTATTATTCTATCAGGAGGTAGCGCAGAGATCGAGACAGCCTACCAACCAAACAAATCGTCCAGTAAATAGTGTGTGAGTGGAAAAACTTAAATATTTTTCCAAGTATTGCTAATTAATTATATTATTATTCATTTTGTTCAATTAAGTGAATTAATTGTACAATTACATGATTGACTTGGAAATATTCCGTCATTATGGTCTGTATGAATTTTAAAGATTGTGTATGGATTATTTGTAACTTGAAATGTGACGCACGTGATATGGAAATCAACCAGAAAAGTACCCATGATTATATCCTTATTCTAGTTCACGGAGTAGCCTTGGCCGTGTTCTATACTACACTGAGGGGTATTGACCGTGGATGAAGGGGTCTGATCGTGTACCTATAGTTCACTGAGTGGCCTTGTGCGTGTTCTAGTATTGATTATAAGAGGTCCTTGAGACCCACTTTCGATCACGGAGGGGCCTACGGGTCGTGACGAAAGTAATTAGCCCGAGGGGCGGATTATTGATTTCAGTCAGAGGGTACATTTTTGGTTGATTACATGTGATGAGATGAGATGATGATATGAATTTGAGTTGATGATTATATCATGAGTATGAGATGACATTTTTCAGTGTTATGAGCTATCTCACTTCACTTTTTGATTATTATTATTATATGTTGTTATGCTGTGGATTGTTAAATTATGTAAGCTTGAGGGTGCTAAAATGGGTAAATGAAAAGATATGATTATTTTTGAACTTCTCCACTCACTGAGCTATTAGCTCATATATTTTCCCACAATTTTCCTTACAGGTAGTATTGGTTCTTGATAGATTGAGGAGCCTGATGATTTCAGAGTTTTAGTCACACGATGTGATGCATTTTGATAGAGCACCAAATATTTATTTTGGGCCTACGCACTGTATTTCTCATAAACATGTGATTCTCTATATTTTGTAATAACTTGTAATCAGCGAGTTTCTGGGCATCTTGTGGAGTTGAGCCTCGATTTGGAGTCAGAACCACCGGCGACTAGTATGACTCATTTTCTAGAGCATGTAGTCAGTGTTTTGGGACACATGTTCATTTTTGGGATATCATTACACATCATCTGTAGATAGTAGATGGGCTCACTATGTATTTTGTATCCATATGTACAGTTGATGTAATTTCATGGTAAAAGTTTGAGAATACGGCTTATCTCTATATCGTGATATATAATCATGGGTTAGCATTAATATGATATTATGGTTGGGTTTGCATAGGAATGTTTACAGGTTGGTTAGCCAAATTATAGGGGAGATAATGCCGAAATTTTTATTAAAAGGATATATAAGTGTCGTTTTGTAGTAGCCTTGATGGTGGGTCCCACTTTTAGTTGGTATCTATCATCGGCGCACGTCACACTCTGGGTCCACTAGCATCATCTGGGGTGGGGCGTGTCAATTAAAGACCGACATGTTGCAAATGATGGTCCCCTTAGTATCAATGCCACATCTTTGTCCTCTTCAACCATGTCCAAAATGACAAAATCTGCTCGGTTGATAAATTTATCTACCTTCACCAGTATGTCTTTGATAACTCCTCTAAGAAATTTTACAGACGTGTCTGCCAACTATAAAGAGATTGATGTTGCCCTTGCCTCTCCTAAGTTTAGTTTTCTGAAAATAAAGTAAGACATAGGGTTAATGCTAGCACCTAAATCACAAAGAACCTTATCAAATGCAATGTTACCAATAGTACAAGACATAGTAAAACTCCTCAAGTCTTTTACTTTAGGATGCAACTTATTTTCTAGGATGACACTGTATTTTCCGTTCAACATAACCATCCCCAACTTCTCCAACTTCTTATTGTTTGTAAGTATCTCCTTCATGAATTTCGCGTAACTGGGTATTTATGCAAATGTATCCACAAATGGTATATTGATATGCAACTTTTTGAATACCTCAAGGAATATTGAAAACTTCTTGTCCAGCTTATGCTTCTATAGCCTATGTAGAAATATGAGTGGTAGAACAACTTCTTTGGTAGGAGCGGTTACCTTAACCCCTGGATCATTTGATGCTTTCTCTTTTTCTTTGTACTACTCAGATTCCTTTAAGTGTTCCTCAACTATGGTAGATACCTTCTTTTCTATGGCAATTGTTCTCTTCACAATTATCTTAGGTAGCCATACCCAACTACGAGTAGTTATAGCATTGCAATTCTCTTTAGGTTTCGTTTTAATGTCACTAGAAAATGCTCTTGGTAGTCTATTTAAAAGTGCCTTTGCTATTTGTCCATCTAACTTTCCAAAATTTTTTATGGCAGGTCCCTAAATTTGCAAGCTCTTATCTGTTCTTTGCATGTGTTGAGCAGATATTTCCGCCACTTTGGCACGAACCCGGGAACGAGATCAACTTGGAAATCGTGGAATTAATTGAAAATATCGGAAAAACCCAAATTTAGGTTGCAGACGGTAGAATCTCGACCCGCAATTATTAAACCAAGCAACCAAACAAAAACAAAGTTTGAATGAACTGTTGATCACAAAACCAACGAACCTCGATTTTTTGACGCCACAAATGGTGCCTAATCCTTTTATAAGTTCTAAGGGTTGAACGCCACAAATATAACAATATTTGATAAGTTCGGTATATGTTCAATCAAGAACAAAAAAGAGAGAAATCTCATTTAATTCATAATGTCAAAAAAGTTCTTTTTTCTTACAATGAAATAATGATCCTATTTATATGAAACCTCAAAAGAAAACCCTAATTGTACGAAAATATAATTCTAATATTCTTAAAGATGCTAAAAATATGGAATTCTAATTAAACTAGGAAACTGCCAAATCCACGTCCAACTTTATGCAATGTTTCTATGTGACTGCAAGCCCAAAAGTATCATGCTCCCATACAACCTTGTGTAGAATTTCGTGCCATTTTCAAAATGTACTCATGGATGAAAATTCAACAATCGGGCTAAAAGTTATGCCTATTTTCATCCACACTGCTCGTTTTCTTTTCAAATATCTTCCAAACCTTAAATCCAACTCGTTTCGGCTCACGAGCCCTTCACGAAACTTAAACGTTGGCTTGTCAACTTCTTCAATTTGAACTCCAAAACTCAACCAAATGATTGCCTATTCCGGATCATAGCATCCCCTCTTTCTTCGAAAGGATTCGTCCTCAAATCAGTGCCTTGTGATCGCATAGGGGATAACCAATCGGTTACACAACTCATCACTGCACCACCTGGATCAAATGGAAATTCTTTCTTCCATGGTATAGGATCAATACACAGTACTCATCCATTTTGTAGGTATGGATGTATTGCAGAACAAACACAATCACCCAAAGAGGTTGTTGTATAAACTCCCACGTACAATGATCAACCTCAAAAAAAAAAATTAAGCAAAATACGGTTGAATTTGTTAGCTTCTCCCTCAATGAGATATGGGTCCTCGTACTCATAATGTATTGTCTCCACCATATCATGCTTAACAATTGAACTATGCTCTTTATTCCCCATAATATTTTCAACAATTTTCTCAACACATTTTTCTATTATTTTCTCACTCTCTTGCTGAATCATGTCTACAATTTTCATACCAGCCTACTCATGCTCATTCTCTTTAATTGGTTCACTCTTCCCAATATCAACTGCATTACCAGCCTACTCATGTTCATCCACTTTAATTAGTTCACTCTCTTCAATATCAACAACATTTCAATCCACCACCCTCCATCTCAGCTTTCCTATTTATGGACTGCTCCTGCAATTCAACTCCAGCGTTCTTCTTAGGTGTGGTCATCTCACTCTCTTCCTTTTCCCATTTTGCCTTACTTCTCACCTTCCATCGATCTGCAAAGGATTGTTCGAGTGTCAACTCAGCCATAGTGATTTTTACACCGTCCTGAAGAAATCTATACTTGTTCCTCTCCATACCATAAATAGTCTTCCTCTCATACCTACAAGGTTTCTCAAACAAGATATGAAATTTTTTTAATGGAACTACATCACACCAAACTTCATCACTATATCTCCCAATGGTGACATTCAATAAAACCCGCTTTGTCACATCTACATTCTCACACTTCTTCAACCAAGTCATCCTATAAGGCCTAGGATGTTGTTGCAAAGATAATTCCAATTTTTCCACCATCGTGATACTAGCCAAGTGAAATACGTACTCCTTATCAATAGCCAGATTGCATACCGTACTACCCACAAAACATCGATTTTGAAAAAATAAATATTCAATCATCATTCATTCTTTACGTATGCATAATCAAGAAGACTCAAGAAAAGAATTGGATAATTGGACGAGTGATATTTAAATTCAAGAAAGTGGTTCTTGAATTTTTGGATTGGAATGAAGATAAACAAATTTTAGATTTTGGATAGATAATATGATAGTGTCAACTTCCCAAATAAATAAAGAATTTTTTTTTTGACTCAAAGCTGAAATTTAAACTGCTGAAAATATCCCAGTAATAACAATATTTTTTTCGGATTTTTTTTACCTCGGGAATTTACCTACAAATCTAGCAAAACAAACGAAATTTGATTTGGACTTGTAATTAGTCCAAAAAATAATTGACTCTTTTTTTTTGTAATTTTCTGGATCAAAACTCAAGAAATAAGACGGACCAGAAGAACTAAAACAAAATACTCAAAAAAAGATAGAACATAAATCTGGAGTCCAAGCTCTGATACCAAATGATATGAACTCGGGAACGGATCAACGTGGAAATCGCGAAAATAATCGAAAACGCCGAGAAAGCCAAAATTCGAATTGCAGATGGTAGAATATCGACCTGCAAATTATTGAACCAAACAACCAAATAAAAATAAAGTTTGAATGACCACTTGATTACAAAATGAATGAACCTCGATTTGTGAACGTCACAAAGGGTGCATAATCCTTTGATAAGTTCTAAGGATTGAAAGCCACAAATATAACAATATTTGAGTTTGATACATGTTAAATCAAGAAAAAAAAATCTCATTTAATTCATAATGTAAAAAATATTCTTTTTCTTACAATGAAATAACAGTCCTATTTATATGAAACCTCAAACAAACCCTAATTGAACGAAAATGTAATTTTAACATTGTAAAAGATGCTAAAAATATGGAATTTTAATTAAACTAGGCCAAAAATTGCCAAATCCGCATCCAACTTTATGCCATGTTTTCGTGTGATTGAAAGCCCAAGAGTACCATACATCCATGTGACCTTGTGCAAAATTTTATTCCATTTTCAGAATGTTTTCATGGACGAAAATCCAACAACCGAGCTGAAAGTTATGCCCGTTTTCATCTACGTTACTAGTTTTCTTTCCAAATATCTTCCAAACCTTGAATCCAACTTATTTCGGCTCTTTAGCCCTTCACAAAACTTAAACCTTAGCTTGTCAACTTCTTCAATTTGGACTCCAAAACTCGAACAAGTGATTGCCTATTGCGGATCATATCCGAAACATGTAGAACCTGGCCAATTGTTCTAATTGTCCCAACTAAAAGCTTCAATATGACTGTACCAATTCTAGCAATCTGACAAGATGCATTGTTTCCTATAACCATGACACCATTGAAAATAGTTTCATATGTAGTAAACAAGTCTTTATTAAGACACATATAAAACACCCATGCTGAATCAAGAATCCAATCCTCTTTCGATTTAGACTCTATGTTAGAAATAGCTAAGAGATCTCCATCACTTACAACGTTCTCCGCGAGGTCTGATTCGCTTGAAATATCTGAATGTCTACTTGTAGCCATTATTTATTTATTCTGCAATTTGTAGCTATCCTTCTTCAAGTGATCATTCTTCTTGTAGTAGTTACAAATCTGATTATTGAACTTAGACTTCGTTCTTCTCCTTCCAGAACCACCATGAGCAATCAGGCCTTCTCCATCCGCGGCCTCAGAAATTAGATGCTTTATTTTCTCTTTTGAATACAAAGCATCATGCACCACCTCTATGGTGAGAGTATCATGACTATACAAGATCATATCTCTAAAAGAAGAAAATAAAGTAGGCAACGAACACAATATGATCAAGGCCAAATCTTTTTTATCATATTATACTTCCAAAGTTTCCAAATTGACGACAATCTCTTTAAATACAGTCACGTGATCTTCCAATGATCCTTATTTTGTCATCGATGAGAGTATAAATGCTATTTGAGGTTCAACTTGCTTGTCAGATTTTTAGTAATGCACAATTTCTCCAACTCCAACCATGAAGCATCTGCTGGATTCTCCTTCAAAATGTTCCGAAGAATAGTATTTGATAGATGAAAATGAATATGAGAAATTATATTCTTATCCTTCCGTAATTTCTCATCCGCGGTCAAAGTTGTTGACATCTTGTCAATTCCCAATAATGCATCATCCAAATCTAGTTGTGCGAGTACTATACGTATCTTGACCTGCCAGCAAAAATCTAGTGCTTCGATCCAAAAGTGGGAATGTCATACTTCGTGGAAGCCATCACGAACAAATAATATTTCGAACAAATCAAGTCTTGCGCTTTGCAGAACTGCTAAACATTGGCTTGGATACCACTTGTTAGGATTGAACTACTTATTGTGACACCAATCACCAGATTGAGATGTTGAGGTTATATGACAAAGTAATAAAGTATTTGATCAAGAACAATAGAACAAAAGAATATGACGAAAGAATTAGAAGATTTTATCGCAACTCAAGAATAATAAAGAAGAAAGAAAAATTGAAATGATCCTAAAATTATAGTAATCATATATCTCACACATTAAATTGTAGAAAAGAGCCAAATATATGTAGCAACTATGTAGGGAAACGTCCAAATCCTAATAAGTGAGTTGTACTTGAAGTAGAATGACAAAAACGTGTTAAAATGCGAAACAGGCTTGGGTCGGATAACACTGCAGCTCGAGCGATAGGGTAGCGACTACCATGCGAGAAAGTCTCAGGTGTTTTTCTGCCAGCCTCGCTAAAGCATCCGTCTACTGCCGACTAACGAAAATGCGGTGACTTTTCTTCCCAGTCCATAATTTCAACTAATTCAAGTCCAATACAAATTCCAATTCCCAATGGGCTTCAAAATAGTACTTCAACTTGACATATGACTCCAATAAAATTTGAAACTTGAATTTCTCCTTGACGTGCACTTCAATTAGAATTTTTCATTACTTCAAACAGTTCAACAAAGAAATTCGGGTCAGACCCAAATTCCAACAACTAATTCACGTATTCACACACACACACACACACACACACATATATATATATATAACAAATGGTCACATTTACCTATCATTGACTGCAAGTGTTCTTTTAATTCTATTGAAAAGTGTTGTTATGATTTAAATTTTCTTACGTAAAAGTTTTTCGTTATTAACGTCTAATGATGCTTGTTTATGCATATCTGTCTTTATTTTTCTATATTATCACGTTAATATTCTTTTGAATACATTAGAATAGTTTATGAACTTAGTACTTTTATATTTGTTTATTATACAATATTGTTGCTCCCGAAGTAGCACATTATTTACATTAATATTGTAGCTAGGTTTACTTGCTCCCGAAAAGCATAATTTTGTAAGACTTAACATAAATTACTCTAATAATAATAATCTATTATTGCTCTTGAAGACTGTGACATTGTAATTAAAATATTCCAGAAGCATATTGACCTGTTGCTTTAGAAGGAGCATATTATATTAAATTAATATTATTGAATAGAGCACAAATATTCAATAATGTTTATGCACCCGAAGTAGCATAACGAAAAATTATATTTATTCTAAATGAATATAGTGTTGGTATTCAAGAAGAAACCCAATCACCTTATATAAATGCTATAGCAGAATATCACATTACTCATCCCGAGGAAACAAAAAATAATAAATATTAGTATTCTTGAAGATTAATATAGTGTGCTCCTGAACAAACAAAAAATTATACATATTAATATTCTTGAAAAATATTATGTGGTTATGAACAATCACAAATTTATACACCTTCATGTAAATATTTTATTGATCATGGAGAATAGCAATTTTAATTAAATTGATTATAAAGAAGCAACAATTTATTTATAGCAATATTCCAGAAAAAAATGTTGTTTAGATACTCTAGAAGAGACAATGTTACGTTATGTGGGAGAATAAAATTTACTATTGACAGTAATTTACTCTCTACTAAATTAAGCAAAAACATTCCAAGTTTTTAATATATATGTCATGATTCATACTATACAGATATTAGTATAATTGAAACAAACCATGTATTGAACCAGAAGTTCAATTATTGAATTTTGGTATTATTGTTTGGTATGACCAATTAGATCATCGAATCAATAATGTTTTGAAATCGAGAATTCAAATGGACATTCATTATGGAACCACAAGATTCTTTAATGCAGTGAATTTATATATAATGTTTGTTATCTTTATTGAAAATTGGCCATTAACCATCACTAGCTAAAATAGTGATTGAATTGCCTACATTTCTAAAAACTAATTAGGCTATGTATGGGCCCAGTCACCCTCCATGTTGACCATCTATATATTATTTGTATCTATAAATATGATATATCTACTAGACGATTGCAATCTAAAATTTGCGAATTTAGTGCTCAAATTTTAAAACTATGAGCATAATTTCAAGTTATACAATCAACGCAGTGTGTGTTATCAATGCTAGTGAGTCTACATCCCAAAATTTTTGATAACTATTGATTGGGATGACAATAAATGGTTTAACACGATTGTTAAGTTTTTCCAATTCCTTTCATAACCATTACTATTGAAAACAAAGTAGTTCCCATTTCTATTTAGGGAATGTTATTAGCATTATGCCAATATAAAAGTTTTCCCGCTATATTTAGATTATGGTTAGAGCCTAATTTTTTCATCTAATTATTTTAGAAAATGCAATATGTGCACTGAGATAGATATTAAAGAATGTTGAGAATACAAGTTTAGTATGAACCCTTATAAAATATCTTAAGTCATAACGTGTGATATTTTATAATATGATTTGTTGATAGTAAATTTGATTGAACTATTTATTAGCATTAGGAGGGGGTGGAATTAGTACTAGAAATAATACATAATATATCTTGTGTGCTATCTATATGCTCGCACTTGACAATATAAAGATAACTCAATTGCACGATGCACTTATTGACCTATAAGAGATTTATAAAATCTCATATACCAGCTATAGATGCTTCATCTCATATTAATATCTAAGAATGACAATTTATTAACAATAAATAAATGATACGCCTAAAGCACTCTGACGTTCGATTCTAAAGAGAAAAACTCTCAAAAAAATGGAGTAAATAAGAAAGATGGTCCTGAATAAGAGGCGTTTATTATTAGAGTACATAAACACAACTAATTATAAAATGCCATAAAAGGTTCAAGCAACATTGAAGTTGAAGATATCTCATTAAGTTACGTCATTACAAAATATATATATATATATAATCGTAAAGAAAAAAGTTGACAACACTTTCGTACATGATAATAGCACATTTGTTACGTTTTTTCCCCATTAATATTTGTGTTTCTATGAATATTTGACGCCTAAATGCACTAAGTAATTCTATATCTTAGTTTAGGTTGTGATAGGAATGTAAAATGCATATTTTTTCCTCCTTATTTAATGCGCTCATATGACCATTTTATGTCTAAATCTACTTAGTATTCTCATATTTTGGTTTAGGTGACAATTCGATGGATATGGTGTAATTTGGAAGAAATAAGGGGAAAATGACCAAAATGAAAGAAATCGAACGTTCGAGAACCAAAGTACAAATATTGAAAAGTTGTATCGAACCCCCGTGATGAAGACTTGAGAGTGTTGGAGGCCAATTGGATGAAAAAAGAAGTCAAATAGATGAAATACAATCAAAGTATTATCAAATATCAACTTTCAGGTGAAAAGTTATGCATCGATTTTCAGCCTCATATTGAGACCAATTTTGGACGTAGAAAAAGGTCGAATTTAAAGATTGTCTTTGAATCAAAGTTGTAGCCCTTTGAGTTAGCTTTCCAATTCAACTTGAATTAGCTCAATCGGACATCAGAAGAGAACGATATGCTCAAAATACTGAAAACTGTACGGAGGAATTTTCGTAAAGCCATGCGATCGCAAGGCTTTAATTCCTTGCAGTCGCACAAGGCAATTCATGGAATAAAATGATACATTTCAATTGTTCCTTGTAACCGCAAGGCATTGTACTTTGTGACCACATGGTATACTTTGAAGCCTGAATCTCCACTTTCCTTCTACAACTCAAACTCTTTTGGTAATATATCTTGCACGACTTTTCAACCGTAAATACAAACCAGAACGTATAGAACGGCTCCCAACTTTATTCTTCTCTATTTTTCTCTTAGACTCATGAATTGTAACTAAACTTTTACACTTGGTCGAAGGAGATTGAAGCCTCGAAACCACATTTTGTGAGATCTAAATGGTTTTTTTTTATTTAATTCATGTTTTTGAGTATTGAATATTCTATTGTACTTATTTCCATGATTGTTATGTTTAATTGCTATGAGGCCTACTAGTTTATTATTCGTTACAATCTATCACTAAGTTAAATATCAAATCCGTAATTGTTTGATTCCTTTAACTTGTGAGCACTAGGATTTGATGATTTTCTGCGATAGATGTTATTTAATTTTAAGAAGAATGTTTAAATAGATTAAATGCAACCGTAGGTGTTTGTGTTATCTAGTTCATCGATTTCTCTATTGTGTAAAGTTGTTATTAAATTGAATTTTGAGCGCTGGTCTGTGGTTACTTAATAATTAGGGTTAATTAGAACGTTGATTTCTAACTAACTAAAATTAAGGAGAAATAGGAAAATTATTCCAATGATGAATATTCAAAATATGAATTGAATTGTCATTGCATCTATTTTCAATTGTGGATTTCCGAAGGTGGATATTGACTTGGAGCAAGGTTAGTCTTTTGATTATTTTCGTTCATTTGATTTTCATTGTTATTACTTGCGTTATTTACAATTGTTTGCATACAAAAACCCCATAATCATTGTACGGAGTATAAAATATTGAATTACACGCTCTTCGTGGGATCGACCCTTACTTCCACTACTACATTAGTTTTAGAGGTTTAAGGACTATTTTTGGGTGCCTACGACAGCACACCAAATCTTGGTGTCGTTGTCGGGGAGTGGTGCTAATTTATTTTTGTGTTTCTTTAGTTGTTTATTTTGTTTTGAAAAAAAAAAAAATCATAATTTTTAGGTTTTTAGGCAATTTATTGTTTTTAGGAAGCATAGAATTTTTTTAATTTTTTTTTATTCTAATTTTTTTTTAACTTGTTTTTCATATTCTTTTTAGTTTTTTTGATAGTTTATGCTCATAACTCGATTTTCTACTCAAGAAACTTGGTTGCAGATATGACCGTCAATTCTCAACAATTTGGCACTAGACTCGACATGCCATCTACACATGTTAATGAGGTAAATCTTTTATCTATTGAACAACAACTTGCGAGTCTAACTACTCTTATTTGTCAAACGGCTGTAAGTACTATGCAAACAGCAAATACTTGTGGAATTTGTTTATTGGTAGGTCATCCAACCGATATGTGCCCAACAATTCAAGAAGAATCTGTTGTGCACGTAAATGCAGCTAGTAGCTTTCCTGGACAACCACAAAGGAATTATGATCCCTATTTAAACACGTACAACCAAGGATGGATGGATCATCCAAATCTTAGTTATGAGAATCGACAAGTGAATGAATCAAAATTGGCACAATTTCCAGCAATATAATTAGCCATACCCTCCTAAACAACAACATGGCCAAACTTCTAACTCTAGTATGTCTTTAGAAAATATTGTTAAATCTCTTGCCACTAACACTTTATAATTTCAACAGAAGAGAAGGGCTAGCATTCAAAGTTTGGAGAATCAAATGGGTCAAATGGCTAATGAGGTCAGTAGGTTGATGTCACAGAATACAGAAAAATTGACATCTCAAACAGTGATAAATCCAAAAAAAAAAAATGTAAGTGCAATCACGTTGAGGAGTGGAGCGGATGTTGAAGCTCCAGTAAAGGTAGCCCCTACATCATCGATGGAAAAAATGAGGAATATATCACAGCAAAAAAGAGTGTTCCCAACGATACTGAGGTAACTGAGCGTAAGTTTCCACCTCTTTCTGATTATAAACATGTACCCCATTTCCCTCAAGCTTTAGTGGGATCTAGGAAATATGAACTAGATCATGATGAGTTGCACGAAATTTTTAGTAAATGCGAGGTAAATATTCTACTTTTAGATATTATTAAACAAGTGTTTCGTTATGCTAAATTTTTGAAATAATTGTGCACAAGTAAAAGGAAACAGAAATTGAAGGGGATTGAAAGGGTAAAAGTTGGAGAACAGGCATCTGCAATAATTCAAGAGAAACTTCCTGCAAAGTGCACGGATCCAGGTATGTTCACTATCTCTTACATGATAGGTGACACTAAGTTTGAAAAGATCATGCTAGATTCAGGAGCATCTATTAATGTCACACCATATTCTGTATACACTTTCTTGAAACTTGGACCTTTAAATAAAATTGGTGTGATAATTCAACTAGCAGATAAATCTAATGCATATCCTAAGGGGGTAGTTGAGGATGTTCTTGTGAAAGTTAATGAGTTGGTTTTTCTGTTGATTTTATGTGCTTGACATGAGCAGTAGTAATCAAACTCTCCCTATTTTGTTAGGAAGATTGTTCTTACGGACATCCAAAACTAAAATGGACTTTCATAATGGCACACTAACCATGAAATTTGATGATAAAACTATTACACTTAATATCTATGATTCCATTAAACAGTGTAATAATAACCATGTTCATTTTATTGATGTGATTGATCAATTAGCACATGATATTTTCGGATTTGTTGCTACAAGAATGGGAAGTTGTCAATATTGAGCATCTTGGGAAAGAAAAAGAGGAGCTGGCCTTAAACACTGAGTTACAAAGAATTGTGACAGTATTAAATGATCTTCCAGAGTCAGGTAATAGTTCTTATTTTGTATTACCAGTTTCTAATGAGAAGCCCTACTTTCTGTTTTACAGACTTTCATTTCGGATTTGAAGCCTCACCCAGTCACTACAAGTATGTAGTCCATGAAGGTGGATGAACATTGTCAGTTATCATTCCCATTGAACTTGGAACACCGTAAGGAAGATCGAAGCCAACCATGATAGATTCGGGCTGAATAAGGAAACATTGAGTCGAGCCAAAGACAATAAACAAATGCACTGCTTGGGAGGCAACCCAAATGGAATTCTTTCCTTTACCTTTTTATTTTTGTTTTTATTTTTCGCATTCCATTTTTTTTCGTTATATTTGTCATTTTCTTTGCATTGCACCTTACATTGGGGATAATGTAAGTTTTAAGTGTGGGGGAGGGATTTAGATTTATGTTGCATTTATATTGAGTGAGTTAATTTAAAAAAATAAAAATAAAATTGCTTGATTTTTCAAAAAGAGGAGTTGAGGTTAAAAGATTTTTGGTTGTGTATGCTATTTGCTAGAATTAATTAGCCATTTGAAGAACTCATAACGTGATTGAATGAATAACCCTCCAACTTAGAGTTGATTAGTTGAATTATTTTCTTTGAGGATGGTAGTAATTAAATTCTGTAAACAAAAGCCAGTGAGATTTTTGAGCCTTTAGACTGATACATCCATAACAGTCTCATTATTCTTTTTCATGTGTGATATTCTTCCATGATTTACTTTAGAACTTATCTTGATTCTCTTCAAGATCACATTGACACATGCATGCACGAACATTATTAAGGTCATTTTGTTACATAAATGAGCTTCATTAGCCAAATAGTCGACCCTGTAATTGAATTTTCCATTGTTGAGCCCCTTTGAGCCTTATTACATTTTCTTTGTATAAACTCACATTACAAGCTTTAAACTGAAAAAATAATGTCTTTACCCAAACCTTAGAGCTAGTGGAGTATTGTTGAATGTCATGAGAAATGTGGTTATGCAAAAAAATAAGTATATGGGTATCAAAATTCATGGTAGTGCTATTATTGGTGAATTGGAATGAATTTTCTATGTTAGTTCAGGAAGTTCCATTATTATTGTATAATTTGGAGTTTACATTATGCAAGAAAAATACAAGGAAAAAAAAAGAAAGAAAAAGAAAATAAGTGATGAAGAAGAGTGATTTTAATGTGAAAAAGATCTATATTCACAACTCTTCCTACATCTCAAGAAAGAGTTCGATTTGTGTGGGATAGATGCAAAAATGATGAAGCTATCATGTGGAGTGGTTGGTTTACATGTCTTATGTATATGTTTGAGCTAAGTCTATTTATCTTTACTCCACTAGTCTCGATGGTTCTTGAGTCACATACCCAAATATTTCCCACCTTGACCATAAGCCACATTACAACCTTTGAATAGTCGTTATGATTATTGTAAATCATATGATCTAAGTGGTGGCGAATGAGAAGATATGAAAGTATATGGTAGAACATCCTCATTTGAATAAATTTGAGCGAAACACTTACCTTTTTGAACACATGAGAGTTGAGTGCTTATATCCGTGAGGGTCTACATATTTAGTTTACTCAATCTTCATATGAAAATGCTTGCCGATTGACTATGAGTTGTGTGAAATATTTATTCGTAATATTTTATGTGTTTTGAAAAGGTTTGATGGTTCTATGTTCATGGTATTATGACTCGGGTGAAATTGAGGAATTAAATTTGAGTTTTGCTCGAGGAAGAGCAAAAGCTAAGTGTGGGGGAATTTGATAGGAATGTATAATGCATATTTTTCCCTCATTTAATGCGCTCATATGACTATTTTATGCCTAAATGTACTTAGTATTCTCATATTTTGGTTTAGGTGACAATTCGATGGATATGGTGTAATTTGGAAGAAATAAGGGAAATGACCAAAATGAAAGAAAGCGAAAGTTCGGGAACCAAAGTGCAAATATTCAAAAGTTGTATCGAACTCATGATGAAGACTTGAGAGTGTTGGAAGACAATTGGATGAAGGAAGAAGTTAAATAGATGAAATACAATCAAAGTATTATCAAATATTAACTTTCAGGCGAAACAGTTATGCATCAGTCAGGTAAAAAAGGTCAAATTTAAAGATGGTCTTTGAAATAAAGTTTTAGCCCTTTGAGTTAGCTTTCCAACGAAACTTGAATCAGCTCAATCGGACATCAGAGAGAAAGATATGACCAAAATACGAAAGGCTGTCCGGAGGAATTTTCGTAAGGCCATGCGATCGCAATACTTTAATTCCTTGCGGTCGCACAAGGCAATTCAGGGAATAAAATGGTACATTTCAATTGTTCCTTGCGACCGCAAAGCATTGTACCTTGCGACCGCATGGTATACTTCGAAACCTGAATCTCCACTTTCCTTCTACAACTCAAACTCATTTGGTAACATATCTTGCACGACTTTTTAGCCCTAAATACAAACCAGAACATACAGAACGGCTCCCAACTTTATTCTTCTCTATTTTTTCTCTTAGATTCATGAATTGTAACTAAACTTTTACACTTGGTCGAGGGAGATTGAAGACTCGGAACCACATATTGTGAGATCTAAATGGTTTTTCTTAATTTAATTCATGTTTTTTAGTATTGAATATTCTTTTGCACTTATTTCCATAATTGTTATGTTGAATTGCTAGCAGGCCTACTAATTTATTATTCATTACAATCTATCGCTAAGGTAAATATCAAATCCGTAATTGTTTGATACCTTTAACTTTTGAAGCAATAGGATTTGATGATTTGCTGCGATACATGTTATTTAATCTTAAGAAGAATGTTTAAATAGATTGAATGCAACCGCTGGTATTTGTGTTATCTAGTTCATCGATTTCTCTATTGTGTAAAGCTATTATTAAATTGAATCTTGAGCGCTGGTCTAGGGTTATTTAATAATTATGGTTAATTAGAACGCTAGTTTCTAACTAACTAAAATTAAGGAGAAATAGAAAAATTATTCCAACGATGAATATTCAAAATATGAATTGAATTATCATTGCATCTATTATCAATTGTGGATTTCGGAAGGTGGATATTGACTTGGAGAAAGGTTAGTCTTTTGATTGTTTTCGTTCATTTGATTTTCATTGTTATTACTTGCGTTATTTACAATTGTTTGCATACAAAAACTCCCATAATCATTGTACGGAGTATAAAATATTGAATTACACTCTCTTCATGGGATCAACCTTTATTTCAACTACTACATTAGTTTTAGAAGTTTAAGGACTATTTTTGGGTGCCTTCGACAGCACACCAGGTTGCAAATGGGTGAAAACGGTGGAGAATCAAATAAAAGAGTGAAAAATGACCAAAATGGAAGAAAGTGAAAGCTCAAGGACTAAAGGGCAAATACTCTATATTTTCTTCTAACCTTGTAATGAAGATTTGAGAGTGTTAGAGGTCAATTGGATGAAAGAATGAGTCAAAGGGATTAAACATAGCCAAAACATGATCACATATCAACTTTCAAGCTGAGAAGTTGTGCACTGATTTTTAGCCTTATATTGAAACCAATTTTTGACATGGAAAACGATCGATTTCAAAGATGGTATTTGAATCAAAATTGTATCCCTTTGAGTCATCTTTCCAAAGCATCTTGAATTGACTCAATCGCACATCGAGAGAGGAAGTTATGATGAAAATACTGAAGATAATGAATTCAAAACAACAACATAGTGCCCAAGCGCTACCCCTGCAGTGCCTAGGCATTGCATAGACCTAAAATAATAGATTTTCAATGCCTAGGTGCTGATCCCATGGCACCTAGGCACTCCGCCGTGTAAACTTAGGTTTTTTTATGTTTGGGCCGCGAGAAGCCTAAAATAGGACCCCAAAAACATTCCAGAACACTTCATTCCTCACCATTCTTCATTTTTCACCATTCTATAATCACTTTTTGCTCAAGAAATTCATGACGAACTAAGAAACACTGGTGAAGCTATGAAACAACTCAATTGGAATTGGAGAAATCAACATCTTTTTACTCATGTAATGATTTTTTCATTGTTTAAACAATTACATGGTTTATGTTCCCTTACTTTGAATTAGTTTTGAGTTTGACTTAACTTTTATTACGTTTTTCATGGATTTAATCGGTTTCTTCCATTGAACAATCAAAATATTTGTTTTAGTTTAAATTTCAGATACTTTATTTGTGTAATTTAATTACTACTATATGTTAGAAATATATGGTCGCTTTTTGAATCTGATTTCAATAAATTAATGTGGGAATGAGATTTAGGAAACTTAAATTCTAGAATTACATGTGGAATTAAATTGGTTTGTATTGCTAAATCCTCCGATTAGAAGTTAGGATAAAAACTTCTAATTGAGTAGAAAATGTACGACTTATTGATGTTGATTGATCTAATCCAGTTGAGGAAATTCTGACGCTTCACTATTTTACATATTAACTTAAATTCTATCATTATATCTGTGACATTTACATTTTAATTCAATAAACAAATTCTTTCATCCAAATCACAAGAACTCTAAGTTGTTGAACTCCTTTAAACATTCTTCCATCTCCATGTGGATACGACACCCCAAAGCTACCACTTTATTCTTTGGGCGTAATCAAATTTTGGTGTCGTTGTCGGGGAGACGGAACAAGAAATTAACCTATTCAATTGTGAAAGGGTGACTTTGTTCCTTTCCTAACTCCTTTATTTCAATTTATTATTTTCTTTATTATTCTTTATTTTCACTTTATTTTCTTTTTATTTGTGTTTCATGAGCAGGTATCAAGGAGAGCAAGGAAGATCTGATGACAGACCTAATATAGAGTTTGAATCTCTTTTTAACCCTGCTTTTGATTCTGCATCTGTTAAAGCTGCATCATACAACACCATGAGTGATAATGAGCATGATGTACCTTTTAGGACTTTACATGATTATCTTCATCACACATGCACATTCATACCATCATGCATTATTTTTCCACCTAATATGCCACGTATGGACCTTAAATCGGGAATGATTCAACTTCTTCCCACTTTTCATGGACTTAAAATGAAAATTTATATGTGCGTATTAGGGAATTTGAGGAGGTGGTTGCAACATTCCATAATCAATATGGTACAATAGATGCATTTAAGCTTAAATTTTTCCCTTCTCGCTCAAAGATAGAGCAAAAAACTAGATGTACTCGCTGAGACCACATTCAATTGGAACATGGGTTGAAATGACTCAAGCTTTGTTCAGTAAATATTTTCCTCATCATAAAACTAGTGCTTTAAAGAAACAAATTTCTTCATTCACTAAAAAAGACAGTGAAACTTTATACCAAGCATATGAGAGATACAAAGAGTTGCAAGTTCTTTGCCCTCATCATGGTTATGAGAGTTGGTGTATAGTGAGTTATTTTTATGAGGAATTAACACCTAGGGAGCGTCAATTTATTGAGATGATGTGTAATGGCGAGTTCTTGCAAAAAGATCTTGATGAGGCCATAGAGTACTTAGATGACCTAGCTGAAAAAGCTCATATCTGGACTGGCCTTAGCGCTACTAATAGCACTAATAGGTCGCGGCCCGTAGAAAATCCTTCTAGTACAGGAATTTATCATCTTAGAGAAGAAGATAGTCTTAGAGCCAAAGTAAAAGCTTTAATTAGAGATATGGAAACCTTAGTACTATGAACTCAAAGCCTACACCTACTGTTGCCCTTGTTGAGTCTTCTGGAGCATGTGGTGTGTGTGGTGGAATTGATCATCTGGTGTATGAATGTTCTGCTCTAGATGAGATGGGGGGTTATGAAGAACATTGCAATGCTTTAGGTATGCATAACAAGCCATATGCTCTTGTTTCTGATACATATAATCATGGGTGACAAAATCATCCAAACTTCAGCTGGAAATTTGAAAACCAGCAACCTACCCAGCCACCTAGGGTTTTTAATGCACCTTCATGCTAGCATACAACTTCTATGAATTCTTTAGAAGATACCCTACATGCATTCTTGGAGGCACAGTGAAAAACAATCTAAAAATTTAAGATTATGATTACCTAAATTGTTGAGGAAAACAAGAAAATCAAAAATCATATCTCCAGACTAACTAGTGCCTTAGCAGTAATGGAATGTGGGAAATTTCTGGGTCAAACTCAACTAAATACTAAAGAACAACACATGGCACAGACCTCAAGATCTAATGAAAACAATTTTAGGGAAGTAAATGTCATAACAAGTAGATCAGGAAAAGTCATAGAACCAATCCCTAAACTTAAGGAAACTAAAAAAGAATCCAATAAACTTGAGGAGAATAACCCTAGTGAGGATGTAGTAAAGAATCCAATCAGAGTGCCCTTCCCTCAAGCTCTTAAGTCTATCTTGAAATCTGTTGACTGTCATAGTGAGATCTTAGAGCACCTAAAGCAAGTAAAAATCAATCTGCCACTCTTACATGTGATTTCACAAGTTTCTACCTATGCTAGTCCTTAAAGACTTGTGCACTGTGAAAAGGAAGCACCATGTCAAGAAAATTACTTTCTTAACTGAACACATGAGTGCTGTGATTGAGCAAAGGACCCCACCAAAGTGTAAATATCTTGGTTACTATTTCGTGCATCATTGGGAACCATGAGATTGGACAAGCCCTTCTTGATCTAGGAGCGAGTGTCATCATCATGTCCTATGTAATTTACTTGTCATTAGGTTTAGGTGAGATGAAACCTACATCTGTAAGTCTACAATTGGCTACATCTGTAAGTCTACAATTGGCTGATCGGTCCACTATAAGACTAAGAGGTGTAGTTGAGGATGTCGTAGTACAAATCAATAAATTTTACTACCCTGTTGATTTCTTGATTTTAGATTTAAAAGTGGATGTAAATGTTAATTCTAAGATTTCCATCATTCTTGGTAGACCATTCCTTACCATGGCTAATGCTCTTATAAATTGAAGGAACGGTCTAATGACGCTATCATTTGGGAATATGACCTTAGAAGTTAACATCTTTCATGTTACTAAACAGGCTGAGGAAGATGATGCGTGTCACCAAACATACATGATTGATGCACTTACTCAAGGGGTAGCTGATGATATGTTTCTTGGACTACCATAAGAAACTGTAGAACTAGATGAATTGGAAGCAGCCGTCGATAAACATGCCTCCACTCTAGATTTTGAATTTTTCCTTAGTAACCCCACACATGTACTAGATGGAGGTGGAAGAGCCATACCAATGGTTATATCCAATGAGTTCGATGCACCACAAGGAAACTTGGGATCGCCCGGCTATGTGGACTAAAAATGGGAACAGCAGGTCAAGCCAACGACAATAAACAAAGGCGTTGCTTGGGAGGCAACCCAATAGAAGTTCTTTCCTTTCTTTTTTTATTATTTATTTTTGCATTTGCTCTATGTTTATTTTTATTTCACGTTTTTAGTTGTAGTTTTATTTTTTTTCTTACACCACCATCCATTTTAGTGATTTCAGGCTTCTTATACCTCAAGTTTCTGTTGATTCACAGTCATGCTCAGGTAACATCTTTCCCTTCGTTTCTTTGATATTCATGTTTATGCATTGAGGAGAATGTAATATTTAGTTGGTGGGAGAGTTACTTTGAATGCTATTATGATTATCATGGATTTTTGTTGATTTGCCATGATAGGTTAAATTTTTTTCTTAAGTCTCTGATTTGCTGCATGATTGTGTTTTTGAATGACAAAATGAGTCACTATGATTTAATTTTGTTATGAAAGTCTAGATGTCATGACACTTGCTGAATTTGTTTTGTACACACAAGCCTTGTGGTAAGATGGTAGTTTAACACATGTAGTTAGAGGAGTCTCTTGCTAAAGTTTTTCTTGTGAGATACTTGGTGAGGATTGAGAGCCACAATATATTAAAATATGGCAATAAGCATTCATTGATCTTGTGAATTGGACACTCATTTGAGAATAACACTACATGATTTGTGGTAAGATGGTGGATTACTTGGAAAATGATAAAGGTCAATTTAGGATCAATACTTGAGCCTTTCAAGACCTTATTTTCAGTAAGTACAACATATAGTAACCATTTCGAACCGATACACACATATGGCCTTTTTCCTTTATATACCCATATCATCCATACCCCTCCATGCTGAAGTATAATTTATACATGTATTTTCTCGAATTTTTACTTCCAAGTATGTAGTAGGTATTAGATATTTATTTGTGAAGAATAGAAGCATGGAAAATGACAAGAGTTGGCTAGTGTCAAGTATTTTCTTTTTTAAAAAAAGAAAAAAAATCCAAAAAAATCGAAAATAAAGAAAATAAAAAAATTGAAAAAAATAAGAATTTTTTTTGATTGATTTTGGGGTTTTGAAATGCCAAAATAGGTATTTATTGGAAGTTGTGATCGATCGAGATGTTCGATAAGATATCTAACTATGTGCTTGGAAGTATTTGAATTTTTATATCCGTTCTTCTCATACGATCCAACCTAAACTTCATTACTACCCTTTGTATTGATCGTTTTGATCCCAAGTAGGCTGTGGCAAGAAGTTGATGAATTCTCATATGGTAATATGCATATCACATAATCAATATTTGCTTGTTGCTTGTGCACAATTGTTTAAGCCTCCAAATTTGAGCATTCATCGTTCTCAGCTCCATAGAGAGAAATCCCGCACTAAACACTTTGATATCCGTGAGTTATAGAGCTGAACCTTCAGCTTAAGATATACTTAATGTTGCACGTGTTAGAATTGGCGGTAAGATAGCTATGCCTTGATACACACACAAATTTGGCATAAGTCTTTGACGTCTTGATAATTGTGACATTTTTAATTTCATGTGGTCTTGAGTTTGAAGAGGGCATGACATGTGATTAAATTAGAACTTAACAATTTCACTTCTAATATAGATCATTCATTCATTTATGTTGCTCGACATGAACTTGCTAGGGACTAGCAATAAGCAAATTGGGTGTGATAATAACACATTTGTTACATTTTTCACCCATTAATATTTGCGTTTCTATGATTATTTGACGCCTAAATACACTAAGAACTTCTATATCTTGGTTTAGGTTGTAAATGGATGAAAATGGTGGAGAATCGAATGATTAATGTAATCTTTTTTCCTTCATTAGGACTTTCATGCAGCGCTTTTCTTACTAAGGTCTTAACGAGACATTTTCTGTGTATTGAATGTCTATAACCTACAAAATATTTACCCTCAAAATAATAGTCTTAGATGTTAAAAATTATGTACGACTCCCCAAAAAAGAAACAATACAATCTATTTTTCAACAAATCATAATGCTGACTAAAGACAAACAAAGTTTGATAAATATCTCGTATGAAGATGTACTATTGAAAGAGCATACAAGACAACATTTTTCACTAGAATTGTAATATTGAAGACATCGGCATACGAGACATGGATGACTTGATGCAATAATTTTTATTTATTGAAATCATGGAAGTAGCTATACTCTTTTTTCCTTCGCTCAAGTTTTGTCCTACGTGATTTTCTGGACAAGGTTTCAACGAGGTAGCATTTTATTACTCCAATTTTGTTATAATTATTTGTACTTTTTTTTTTCCTTTGTTTTGTATTTTTGCCAAATTGAGCTTTTAATGAGACAATTATTGTGTAAATAGTCATCAAAGGGGAATGTTGTAGAACTATAAGATAAAAAATGATGACTATTTAGTCTTATCAAGATATTTAGATAAGTTGTATCTACTATAGAAGAGCCAATTTTATTCATATTATAACTCTTATTTGAACCCTATAAAATATGGGGCATCGATTCTCAACAAAGTACACACTAGTCTGTTGAATTCTTTACCGTCTTCTTCTTTTCTCGCTATTTTATAACATAGAGAAATTATTTTCACATCAGTTTTGTCCAGATATTTAAACATATGATCATCTTATCATTTTCATTTTATTGTGTATGTATATATTTATTATAAGATAAATATTACACGATTATCCAAATAAACACTTTCTAATAGATTAAAAAAATAAATTAAATTACATCCATCTCAATAAATATTTTATTATTAAATCAATAATGATAAAATCTCTGCACGAACTAAATAATTATTAATAAATGTCTTGATGATAAATAATCCCCAAGTAGAATAATTCAGCTAAGTCGAGGTTTTCTTGCTGAAAGGTGATTTTAAGTCCCTAAACCTTTTTTCTTCCGAAAGCAATTTTGCAAACCTGTACGACAAAATGAATGGGACAATTGTTAACATGAATAGAAATGAATTACAAATATGAAAAATAGCAGTAAGTTATTTTAATGTTTATTCATACTTTTTCAGAGCATCCTCATTTGTTCCACTGTTTTCAATTGACTCAGATAGACCTGAATCTAAATTTACCCTTGAACTAAGAAGGGTTGCATCATGAATATAAAAACACATTTTGTCAAGCATCCCAAATTGGCAAACTCGATAGACAGCCTGAGTAAAGGAGAATCTTAATACACATTTCGTTGGGCATCCAAAACAAGTGACACTGCATCAAATAAATCAAATCAAGTGGCGAAAAAAGAAAGAGGAGTATAACATGTTGCCAACTGCTTCATGGAGACTAATGATCAAATCCTCTTCTTCTTGTGAAAACATTCCTCTCTTAAGATCAGGCCTCAAATAATTAATCCATCTTAATCTGCAACTCTTCCCACACCTCTGTAAACTTGAAAATATCAAAAACCCCAAAAAACTCTTATTCATTCCAAGTTCTTAATTTTCATTTAAATAGAAAACAGGTGTAAAAATGGAATCTGGGCTTTCTTATCGGAATTCGACCCTTTCTTTTAGAGTTCCTCGCTATTCTTAGTACATGTTCTTATACTGGATCTGGTGCTTTCACTACTATTTGTTTGTCTACCAAAAATGCGCATAGAAATTAAACGCATAATAAAAGACAACTCACAATATTTAAATTGTTGCATTACATGTTTCATTTTATTGGTTAGAATTAATTTTTTGATTGAAATATGTTTTTTACAGTAAGACAATAAGTTTGATCTTATAATGTTTATTAATTTGGTACTTAAAACTCGGGACTAGCTTAGTTTGATTGTTTATATCAGTATTTTAATGTTCCAATTGCTACCCCATTTCTACACTTAAAATAACCAATTAAAATGTTGGTGATGCATTAAATATTTTGTTGTAGATGTAGAGACGTGATTAGTGCATTTGATGTTTGGCTACGTCCCTTCAGTGAAGAATAGTATCTTTTGCATACAATGGACAAAGAGTGGCTACATTTATCGAGGTTATCATCAAAAATTACATATTACGAATCTAGATATCAATTTAAAAAAAATGTAACATATAATGATCACAAAGTTTAAATTGTAGATTTTCTGAACAATATAGAGATGGAGCCCAGAATTTTGTTGAATGGGTTCGTGAAAATTGCAATTCAGAAATGATAATATGCCCTTGTGTTAAGTGTAGGAATCTAATGCATCAACATTATGATACAATTTATGTTTGGTTATTAAGGGTATGGATCCTACATATAGTGTCTGGATATTTCATGGAGAACAACCAAGTGAATCAAATTTGCTCGATTTAGAAATACTTGAGTCACACTGGATGTTTATGGACTTCTATGCACAACATGATATAGATCCTGAAAACTATCCTGATTGAAGAGCAAAAGAGATTGAAAGTTTAGTTCATGATGACGAAACGCCTTTAGATCCTGGTTGTAGTGTGTTCACGAAGATGTCAGCTTCTGTTACTATGTTTAAACATAAAGCTTCACATGGTTTATCAGACAGTGGTTTTGATGAACTCGTAAATCTTGTTCGAGACATGTTGCTAGAGAATAATACACTTCCAAACCCATTTCATGAGATGAAAAAGATTGTCAATACATTTGATCTTGGCTACGAGAAGATATATGCTTGCGTTAATGATTGTTGTCTGTATAGAAAGGAGCTCGAACAAGCTGAATTATGCCCAAAATGTGGTTTCTCAAGATGGAAAGTTAACCAATGGACTAAAAAAATTCAAAAAAATACTCCGGCAAAAGTGTTGCGTTATTTTCCTATAATACCAAGACTTAAGAGGATGTTCGGAATATAAGAGATGGCAATATAACTAAGATGACACTCAACTAATAAAAGTTCAGATGGTAAAATTAGGCATCCGTTGATTCATTGAGTTGGGAAATAATTAACAAAAGGTGGCCACAATTTGCATCGGATTCTCGACATATTAGATTAGGTCTTGCTACTGATGGATTTAATCCTTTCAAAGATCTTAGTTCTAAATACAATTGTTGGCATGTAATTTTAACTATATATAACTTGCCTCCCTTATTATGCATGTTAAAGGAAAGTTTGATGCTGAGTTCATTGATCCCGGGACCAAAGCAGCCAGGTAATGACATAGATGTTTATTTGGCATCACTTGTAGATGACTTAATGTTGTTATTGAGTGATGGCGTTGAGATGTATGATTCACTCACAAAGTCTACATTCAATTTAAAAGCTATTTTGATGTGGACAATACGTGACTTTCCTGCATATGAAAATATATCTGGATGGCCCGTGAAGGGAAAAATTGCATGACCTATTTGTCATAAAGGCATGTGTTCACTATGGTTGAAGCATGGTAGGAAGTTTGCGTACATGGGACACAGAAGATTTCTAGCATTTAATCATCCATTTCGAATGAAGAAAAGTTGGTTTAATGGACATATTGAAACTGGTATTAGGCCGAAGATAAAAAATGGTGAAGAAGATTCTCTTGAAGTCGATAAACTTACAAATGATTGGGAGAAAAATGGTAAGCGAAAAAGGAAGAAGAATACAACTCAATCTAATGTAATGTGGAAGAAAAAGTCTATATTTTTCGATCTACCATATTGGAAGGTAATTCTCGTAATATTTCGTACTTCTACTTGCATGTAGTTATCATGACACCATTGATGTTTTCTATGCGGACTTTACTTGTACATCATAATTTGGATGTGATACATTCGGAGAAGAATATTTGTGACAGTGTCATTAGTACACTGTTGGATGTCAAAGGAAAATCTAAAGATGGAATCAACTCTCGTAAGGCTTGGAAGCTATGAACATTAGACTTGATTTACATCTTGAGAGTAGATGAAATAAATTTTACCTACCTACTGTGCCTCACACCTTGTCACGAGCAAAAAGATAAATATTTTGCAAAAGGCTTGCTAACCTGAGATTACTCGATGGATATGGATCTAATATTGGAAATTGCATCTTAGTAGAAGAATGTAAGATAGTTGGACTCAAGTCTCATGATTGTTATATTTTAATGCAACAATTATTACCAATTGCGTTGAGAGAGGACTTCTACCTATAGGTATAAGGAATTTCATTTTTTAATTGTGTTCATTTTTTAATGACATTTGTCAAGGAGTGGTAGATAGAAATAAGGTTGAACAGTTAGAGGAGAATGTTTCTGAAACATTATGCATGTTGGAAAGATATTTTTCGCCTTCCTTTTGTGATGTTGTGGTACATTTAACAATCCACATTGGGAGATAAGTTTGTTTATGTGGACCAATACAATATTGTTGGATGTACCCATTTGAAAGGTAATACTCTTTTAAGTTATTCCCTAAAGTTGAATTTATTGTGAAATCGATTTTGTTTCAGATTGTTACTTTCGTATAGGTATATGAAAGTGTTGAAAGGATATGTTATGAATCGAGCACGACCTGAAGGGTGCATGGCTGAACGATATATTGTGGAAGAAAATGCGATGTTTTGTAGCAAATACATAATACAAGCATCGAAAATAGGCTCTAAGTCTGCACGCAATGAAGAATATGAGAGTGATTCTTGGTTGCAGGGCGACAATTTCTAAAGGGAATCCGATTGTACTATTTGATGATATGTTGAAAATTTCTCATCGCTATGTGTTGCTAAATAGTACAGAAGTTCAACCATACATAGAGTATGTTATGAAATATCTACTTCGATAAATTTGTAGTTGTTCGATCATATATATGTATTAGAGTTAATATTGTATTTACCTTAAGATGCATATGGATGAACTTAATAGGGACAAACATCTAAAAAGAAATGAGTCCTTATTGCATAAGAAACACATCGATCTTTTGCTTCCTAGTTGGATGATAATGTTGGAATACACATACAAAATAAATGTGTACTTGTTCTATTGATTATTTTACTTCTAACACTTTAAAAATAAAAAACAGATTAAAGTTCAGCTGTTGATCGATAATGTTTCGAACAATTTGAAGTGGCTTGCACGTGGTCCTAGATGTCAATCCATGTCATATTCTAGTTTTGTCATAAATGGTCTTCGGTTTCACACCAAAGATGCAGAAAAATCTCGTCAAAACAGTGGCATTTTAATTGAAGCAACAACCATTTGTAGATCTAGTGCAAAAGATAATGCACATGTAGTTGGGCAAGTTCTTTACTATGGAGTTTTACGTGATGTTATAGTTCTTGTTTATAACACATTTCATGTTCCAATATTCAAGTGCGATTGGGAAAATGTCTTGAATGGAATAAAAAAGAAATATGGATTCACTCTGGTTAACCCTAACGAGGGACACAAGCAATTTGAAAATGATCATTTCATCTTGGCAACACAGGCGAAACAAGTCTTTTATTTTAGGGAGAATGAAACATCTAATTGGTATGTTGCTTTGCAAGTGCCACCAAGAGAGTTTCATGCATCACACATGGAAGAAGATACCACTTACGAGACAATTTTTCCACTAGATATATCACAACCAATTACAAACAACCTTGATGAGGATGAGGATTATGCAAGGATAGACGTCGAAGGTGTATCATGTGATATGTTGATTACTTTGGTAACTCCCTTGGATTATTTTTATCTCAACGTGTGTGGCTAGAGTTCTTTTTACATAATGATTCATTTTTATATTATATTTTAACATTCAATAAATAAAATATTGTGATGTGATAATCTCTAACATTAATTTCTTTTGATGTTGTAGATTTTTATTCTCTCTGTAGATAATATTTGGAATCAATTGACATTGTCTGCCAGATTTCATATGATGGAGAAAACTTAAGTAATTTCGTACAGGTATATTTCGTAACCACCTTTTAAGATTATTTCGGGGTGCATCTATTTCTTTCTTAATGACACTGCTCCAATTGAGTCTTTAATTTATTTATGTGCACGAATTCAGCAAAGGTTTAATGTAAGTGATTATCATCAAAGAATAACATTTCAATATGTATGGAAAAATATTGGAGGACATTCAAATCTAGGTTGAGAAAATAAATAAGAACTCAAGTCAAAGGATCTGCGAATAAAGCACTCACTGTTGCCCTTTTGAGACCAAAGAATGTTAATTTTGAAGAATTATGGGAGAAATTTGTCGAGAATACTCTTTCTCCTAACTTTCATGTAAGTATCTTTGCATATTTGAGTTAAGAAATTTTTTTTAATTATTGTCGTATTATATTGTTCTATTTTTAATAGGAAAAAAACTCCAATTTTAGCAGTCTGAGAACTAATCAGAAGCTTCTCCACACTATGGGTCGAAAGGTCTATCCACGTGTGGCTCATGAAATGGTATAATATTAAACATATTTAATCATCTTGGATGAAATGTCCCATACTAGTACTCTTTTAAGTTACTATTTTGTATTGTAGAGACAAAAAAATCCAGATATCAAAGGATAAAGAACTAGAGTATGGACTCATGGACATCTTAGAAAGGATGGAAAACCAGTAAATGAAGCAGTTGCCGAGACTTCTGTATGTATATTATTTTAACAATCATGCAAGAAGAGTTTGATGTATTATATCACTTGTTAGCATTAAATTTCAGAAAAGGACTGAAATTTGTTCACAATCAATTTCTAACGCATCAGCAGAAGATTCCATCCGCGATGATGCCATTGCTCGAGTTTTGGGTCCGGAAAGTTCAGGAAGAGTTAGGGATTTAGGATTTGGGGTTGCACCATCAAAAGTGGATGGACAAATTCAAAGTAATGCGAGAGTTAGAGAACTTGAAAGCCAATTACAAACTCAGTCGGAAAGGGTGGGAGCACTAGAAGAAAATGTTGAAGCACTTCTCAAGTTATGTCAATAGGTTATAACTTTTAACCATTATATGTACTATGACAATATAACTTTATATAGCTTATCACTTGTCGAAATACTTTAATAATCTTGCTATTATTTTTCAGAATGTGGAGGATGGGAGTTCAAATGCTTTTATTCCTCAAGTTTTTGTATCCTACATTATTAAAAGTTTATTCAATATAAATTTAGTTTGGAGTATACTACTTAAACAAATATCTTATATTTATTATGAATTTGTAGTCAAAACAAGGAAGTGGTGTCCAATGAGGTAATGTACATATGGAAAATGCTAGTTGTCAACTGTTGCATTGATACATGTTTGAGGAAGAAGAAATTGTAGCAGAAGGGAGAATTCCAACAACAGACCCAAGTGCAAAGGTCCATCACTTGCCACTCGGAAGAGATTGTTGAAAGGTTTGGGTTGAGGAAGTGTATATGGGTCACTTGATCTTATATAGACCTATAGATGAATTTCGAACTCTTCATGACGCCTTGGGAAGTACAGTTGCTTGGCCCAAGAGCAGTATTAAACTTCTTTGATGAAAGTATATGTCCTCCTAGTTGTCCATTTGCCAAACTTTTAATAAACTTTTATGTTGGTCATTGAATTTTATTTCCTTTCAATTTGGCTATTGAACTTAAAACTTCATTAAAATTTTGTTGTGGTGGATGGGGTGGCCAATTTCATGGCTAGATGCTTATTGGCTAACCCTTTTTGGGGTTTAAAGTACTGTTGATTTCTAGAGTTTATGGTAACGTTTTGTCTCATCGTTCCCTTTCAATGTATGATTAGGGTTGTTGAGTGGGTAATTATTAGTTCTTGTACTTATAGTTTTTACCTCTTGCTCATTCTTGTAATATTATTACTTTCACCTTTGAGTGAGTAATTATTTTGTTTCATGTGATTTCAGGTTTCTGCATTTAATTTTGCTTGAGAAATTCATGATTAAGAAGTTTGAAGAAGCATAAATTTTCAAGTAATTAAGAAGTCCATAGGCTCAATATATAATTAAATTGTGCACTTAAATAATTTTATACATGGTTACTGCTAATATAAATCTATAACAATTGGATTAGTTTTCTGCTTAATCTCCTAATGATTTTAATCTCTTTCCTAGTTGATGACAAAATATTCCTTTCCTGGCAATTGCCATTTCTTCGTGCAAGTTTACCGTTGCCTATCTTTTTATGGTTCAATACACACTTCTTGGAGCAAGTTGAGCTTATTTAAAATTCTATCTATTTCTTTCATTTTTGTTTGTTAGGTGTACCAGTTTTTTTACGTGGCTCGTTAACTTTGTGTTTTCGTACAAGTGATTATGGCATTCCTTGAACATAAATGAAAGTGGCATGTGCTTAGACCATCCAATAGCATAATAGCAGCTGAAATGATGCCAAAGACTTTAGTCCAGAAAATGGCATGTGCATAATAGCTTGCTAATTTTACTGACTACACTCGAGTCCAGGAACTTCACGTGAAAATAGATAACTCCAGAGACAGCTGAAGAGCATACCTGAATGAGCATCTGAAGTTGTTGAAGTTGTGAAATTTTGTTGTCACTTAACCAGATGAATATTTTGTTTTATATTTAGTTACAATAGTTTGGTTAAAGTCTAACTATGTAATGATAGAAAGATAGGCTAGTTGTGAGCTACTATATGCAAGTGGATTGTCAAGTGGTAGAAAATATCTTGTAATATCTATCAAAGGTGGGCTATAAGTAGAGCCAAGTTGTATGGGTAAAAGGTGAAGAAAATGATATAGAAAACCGTCTTAAAAAATGTAGACATCCAAAGAGCCTTCCTCTCCTTTGTTCTGGTGAAAACCAGCAGAGTACTTATGCATTGTTTTGTTATGTTTTTATATGTTTTTGTTTGTGTTAAATCCGGTTGCTTCAATAATCGGTAAATAATCCAAACCACTCCTACATACAAATATGTTAGAGCTCTCTTAAAAGAGCTTTAGAACAATGAAAACCCAACAGAAATGCCTCACATAATTTTCTCTGCTTATATCAGTTCCATTGTTTGGTGTAGGAACTGCAGAAGTTGGAGTGAGTGATGGTGGGGGATTCGGTGGTGGAAATGGCTGGAGTAGAGGAGCACCTGATCGTTGCATACTTCCTGGAGGATTAAGTGCAGGCACAGTTGGTAGAGATGAAGAGACGGGGAAATAATCTATGGTCAAGAGGAGAGAAGTGGATAAAAAATGACGATGGCTTTACCAGATCAGTTGAATGCTTAGATGCGTTGTTGGGTTCAAGTGTGTCAAGAATAGGCATTATAGGGGTAGATGTCCAGAGAAGAGATGGAGTCTGGATAGTTACTGTTGAGGCTAATTGGTATCAATGTCGAATATTGATACCAATTAGCCTTGACGGTGATTCACAAGGAATGATGAGGACAGCATATTACAGTACTACTTCTCAGGTACAAGATCACTGGCCAATTAAGAAAGCACTCACACTCTCTGACGTTGATATCACCCATCCCTTCCTGATATTATCCAGGCAACAGGTTGACACACATTGTTGTGTATATGACATGTGAACAGCAAAGGGCCAGGTGGGTTTTAATGCTCAAGATGACGATAGTGGTGATTTGTATGTGATGAAATTGAAGTGGCGTGGTAGCTATTATAATCTTGTTGGCAAATGGGAAAAAGTTGTACATGGAAAGGGGCTTGACATCGGGCAAGAAATCAAATTGCGGTGGCTTAATGGGTGTTTACACTTCTCAGTTCCACAACAACAGGTTGTTCTAGTACCACCAGCTCGAACGGTTACAGCTCCTCTGGTTTCTGACCATTGACCTCTCACTAAGGTCCTGACTTCGTCTGACATTGATACTAACTATCATTTTCTCCCACTGCCTTGTAAAGCTATTGAAGATCATATTCTTGCACACTGGATGCCACAAGAAAGAGAAAGATTGAGAAAGGAAGAGCAGGTGCCTATAAATGCACGGGATTATGATACGGGTGATATTCATATGATGAAATTGACGTGGCGAGGAAATTATTATAACCTTATTGGGAGATGGGCGAACATAATTTGATAGAAAGGACTTGGTGTTGGCAAAGAAATCATAATATGTTGGGCAAATGATTGTTTATACTTCTCAATTCCAGAAGATCATTATGTCGCAACAGTATCTGGATATGATATTTGGCCTGTTAAGAAAGCACTTACGTTGTCCGACATTGATACCAATTAGCCTTGGCAGTGATTCACAAGGATTTTAGCCATCAGCCTTGACAATAAAATGAAAAGTTACACCAAGTATCTATATTTTGAACTATAGAGTAAAATTACAAGTAATCTAATCAAGACATTTAACTAAAGGACCAAGGTTTTGGAAATGAAAATATAGAAGTGATGCCCGTCTAGTATGCCAATACAGATGCTGCAGTCAATCAATGCTGACTTAGTTTTTTTATTCAATTGTCATTTTTTGTAAGTTCTAGGAACAAACAGGTGGTATTGGGCATGAGGACAGACAGCTTGATCGTTAATGACATGAACAAGATGAATGGTCATTCACTAAAATAATTAAAGTTGGTCTCAGTCTCAACAACAATTTGCTACATTATTTTTGTCCACTTACCAAAATAGGTAGGTTTAGTTAAGTTTAAAATATGTTTGGTTAAACTAGGCCAGAAACACTTCACAACCATGAAGTCATGTGCCACATCGATACATCAGATTGCAGATTAACTTTGCACTAATTAGCAAGCTCCAACTTGATAAAATTACGTAGTAAATTCAAAGTTCAGTACTTCATCCTCCCAATAATTTACTCTCCAAGTTATTATTGGCTTGTACAACTATAATTTCAAGATTATTCTGTGAAGATTGACACTTGTTGCTAACTCTTGCTCTTCTTGGATATTTGTTATAGCGCCCTGAGTTCCGTGAACCCAGATTGCCACGTCATCCTCATTAGTCGTGATTTTAAATAAAAAGATTTGCGAAAATAACTAACTTTTAAACATCACATTCGTAATAGTAAACTTTGTCGGCAACAAAACTCATTTAAATAACTTAGGATAATTGTTTTAAAATTCAAATCTCAAGTTTTTGAAATAACTGAAATAACAAAGTACGTTAATAATGTTCAAAATGCACAAGTTTAAAAAGTAAATAACTTCGACTATTAATTCATGCCACCACTACCCATCACACTCGACCATCTCCGAAATCTACAAATATTGTTAAAATAACGGAAGAAATACTCAGTAGACTCATCGTCGATAATTAATTTACAGAATAATTGAACACACAATTATGCAAAATATACAGTGATATCATCATCATCATTGCCTCATTTTCTTGAAAATCATAGGGTGTGGGTAGTCTCATCTCATGTATTTTAGCACATAAGTTATCTCATGAGAGATACTCGTCTCTTATCATGCATTAAAGCATATAAGTTATGTCAAACATAACAACATCATATATCTCATATGACATATTCTCATCTCATGCATTAAAATATATAAGTCACGTAAATTCACATAAAACATGCAATTATAATTTAAACTACTTAATGGTGGTGAGTCTACCTCAATTATTTCGAGTACGTGAAAACTGGAGCGGGAGAAAACATCAATCTTCTAATCGTCCATACGTTTTGTCTAGCCAAAAATAGAAAATAAGTTTTGAATTAGTATTTCGAAATTTTAAAGTTTTAAAGTGATAAAATAACGTTAGGGACTTAATTAAAAATTTATTGAAACTGAAATGAATAACTTAAAATGATAAAATAAACTTCAGGGGCTTATTTAAAAATTTATTGAAATTGAAATAAATAACTTAAAATGATACAATAAAGTTCTGGGGTTTAATTGGAAATTTATTGACACTGACATAAATAACTTAAAATGATACAATAAAGTTCAGGGATTTAATTGGAAATTTATTGAAACTGAAATAAATAAGTTAAAATGATAAAATAAAGTTCATAGGCTTAATTGGAAATTTATTGAAACTGAAATAAATAACTTAAAATGATACAATAAAGTTCAGGGGCTTAATTGAAAGTTTATTGAAACTGAAATTGAAAGTTTAAGGGTTGAAAATAGATTTTTCAGAACTTGTGGGCTGACTGTGGAAAAGTAGGAATTCCAGAGCTGATTTTAATAACTAGGACTTTTGGGGACTGAAATGAATAACTTTTAAACTTGGGGGCTGAAGGAAAAATTTCACAAATTAAAATATATACAAAATTTTATATATATATATATATATATATATATATATATATATATATATATATATATTATATATATCTCTATATATATATCTCTCTCTCTCTCTCTCTCACACATTCTGAGCACAAGCAGAGAGAGAGGGGCCATCGACGGCTCCGATTCAACCACCGTTGCGTGGTGGCACAGTGCGAGTGTGGAGGTGGCTAGGGGAGATTTTATTATGCTGTCTGAAAGTTAGGAGGTTCAGATTTTGGGTTTTTCCGACGGTAAATGAGGTGAGTTTCTTGGGCCTTGTGATTTCCTTGTTTTTGTGGTTGCTTTTGGGGTGAAAAATGGTTGTCGATTTTGGGTGGAGTGGTTGATTGGTGTTGATTTTGGGGAAAATAAGTGCTGTCGAGTGGGTGGTAGCTGCGGTTTGTGCGTGTGTTGCAGTTTGGTGGTTTCAGGTGGCTATTCCGTAAGTGTTGCAGGTATGGGTGGGCAAAAACCCGCCCAACCCGATCAACCCGCCTGACCCAACCCAACTTGACTGGGTTGGGTCGATTTTTTTTTCATTTTTTTCTTGGGTTGGGTTAGTTGGCAAGGTTAAGTTGGTCGGGTTGTAGGTTAACCCATCCAACCCTACAAAAACCACCCAATCCGACCCGCTAATTAAAAAACTAAAAAAATTTGCCAAACTAAAACCGAATAAAAGTGAGAGACCCGGTCAAAAAAAAAAGTGAGAGACAAAAAAAAAAAAAAAAACCTAACATATCTTCCATCATCTCTCTCACGCGGCGGGCGTCGTCTCACCAAATCATCAACATTGGTTATGATTTTGGATGAGATCTCTCTTCTAAAATATCTCTCTTTAACGCAATATATTAATGTTGCTTTAAATTTAGTACTTTGGTGACTTTAATGTTTGTTGATAAGTCGTCCCAACTCCCAACCTAACCCGACCAACCCAACCCAACCGACATTTGGTTGGGTTGGGTTTCAATCTTTACATGGGTTGGGTTGGGTTGAATTTATGCCAAACCGACCATGTTGGGTTGGGTATGGGTTGGGGGGAAAACCGACCTAACCCAACCCACGCACACCCCTAGTTGCAGGCGATGCTCTTGGGGATGGTGTAGTTAATTCAAATAGGTGGCTGGAAATGGTGCTGGGGCGAAAATGGTGATGGTGGGGGAGTTGGGATGAGGAGGCTTAGCTTGTGTGTTTGCAGCTTGTGGTGTGGTTTGAGATTGGGTGGTTGAAGTTGGGACATGGATGGCTGCAGCTTGGTATTGGTGGCTGCAGTTCGTGCATGCTTGCAACTTGATTTGGCTTATGATTTTGTGTGAAAACATCGTGTTGATGATGCTAGAAATGGATTCTCTAGCATCATCAAGAGTTTTCAATGTGAAGCTGTATTGAAGCAACATTTTGAGGGAGAGTCCCTTACCTAGTGGTTGCGGGTTGCTGCTGCGTGAGTTTGTGATGATGGGATAGGGGAAAATGAGTGTGCTATATGAACAGTAGAAAAATTAGGGCACAAATTCCTAGGAAACTAATTGGGCCAAGAAGTTGGTGGTAGGGATTTCCTAATTGGACTTAAGTGAATTGGGCTAAATAAATTAGGATGTGGACTATTAAAATTTTGGACTCTAAATAATAAAATATTGTACATTAGGATTGTTAAAATTTGGATTTAATAAATGATAATAACTTTGATTCTTTAAAATATTCGAGATTGGACTCGATTTGAATAAATTTAAATTTGTTTTATAACGGCTAGACGAACACACTTTCATTTTAAACTTTGAGGTTAAAATTTAGCGACACGTTTTTCAAGAAAATTAATTTTATATTATTGTAAAATCCTCGGTCGCTACATTTGTGGTTGCTATTAGCACTTGTTATTAGCATTTGTGAAGATTTTATCGAGATTGGCATTTGTTATTAGCTCTTGCTTTTCTGGTTGCTTTCCTCCATCATTAATAGCTCTTGATTTGGCTTCATTTGGTTGGCTTCATGTTATAGATGGGCATTTTGCAATTCAAGCAACGGAGGTGATTACATGGCTTGTAATTTTTGGAGGTGATCATTTTCTTTACTTCTTTTTTATTTTTTATATCTACTGCGAAGATGGAGGTTAATTTTGTTAGTTATTTCCTATTGTGGTGCTTTTGTAGTATTCTAAATGGCGATTAAAATGATGCAGGTAGCAAGCCCATATAAGAAGTGGTGGATCTACTTTTGATTGTGGAAGAATTTTGCGGATGGTTATCATTTTGAAGTTCTTGTTCACTACGCAGTTGATGTATAACATGAAATTTTTAATAACTCTTCTTTATTGACCTAATATATATTGGATAAATTTTAACCCTTCATATGTAGTTTTTATGCAACAAATTAAGGTGAAATCAATGTGAGCTGTTTTGCTTTAGCTTTCTATTGTCTCGTTATTATGTGTTCTACTAGGGATTAATAAACTTGGCCATAATTATTATTATTTTTTAGAGTAGATGACTAATGTTTATTATAATTTTTCTTGTACAGTCATATATTGTTTTAAGTAAATTTGTGTGTTTTACATAAATGTGTTTACATATCAATGTTAATATAAAAAAAAATGACGATTTCAAAAAAAAAAAAAAAAAAGACATTTAGCGACGTTTATAAAATGTTCCAAAAACTAAGGACAAAAGAATTGGCAACGTTAAAACAATGTTGCGAAAAGGTGAACACAATTTATAAATTGATTTAAGACAATGTTCATAAAATGTTGTAAAAGATAAACGGAAACATTTAAAAAACATTGCCATAGAGGAAGGGCGACATTTAAAAAATGTTACGGAAAAGTACCGGCAACACTTTAAAAATGTTGCAGATGAGTAACGTCAACAATTAAAAGTTGTTGATGTAGAGTAACGGTGACAATTTAAAAACGTTGCCGCAGAGTAACGGCAACATTTAAAAAAACGTTACTGAAAGTCATTTGCAACCTTTCTTAAATGTTGCAAAAACTTGTATTTTGCAACGTTTAAGAAACGCTGCAAATGACTTTCAACAACGTTTTTTAAACGTAACGGCAACGTTTGTATTTAGCTTTTGCAACGGTGTATAAACGTTGCCGTGTCCTTATGGTCCACACCAACACTAAAGCCCGCAACACATGCAAAAACGTTGCAAAAAGGTTTTAGCAACGTTTTTCAAACGTTGCAAAAGTCGATTTTTGTTGTTGTGGGGGGTGTGATAATAACACATTTGTTACATTTTTCATCCATTAATATTTGTGTTTCTATTATTATTTGACACCTAAATACACTAAGAACTTCTATATCTTAGTTTAGGTTGCAAATGAGTGAAAAAGGTGGAGAATCGAAGAAAAGAGCGAAAAAGGACCAAAATGGAAGAAAGTAAAAGCTCAGTGACTAAAGGGCAAATACTCTAAACTTGTTTATAACCTTATGATAAAAACTTGAGAGTGTTAGAGATCAATTGGATGAAGGAATGAGTCAAAGGGATGAAACATAGTCAAAATATTATCACATATCAACTTTCAAGTTGAAAAATTGTAGCCTCATATTGAGACCCGTTTTTTACATGGAAAATGATCGAATTCCAAGATGGTATCTCAAGAAAAGTTGTATCCCTTTGAGTTATCTTTCCAACGCATTTTGAATCGCCTAAATCGGACATCGGGAGAGGACGTTATGATAAAAATATTGAAGAGGATGAATTCGAAACAGCAACGCAGCGCCCAGGCGTAGTACATACCCAAAATAATAGATTTTCAATGCCTAGGTACTGCTCCCATGGCGCCTAGGCACCGCGCTATGCAAACTTAGGTTTTTTTTTATGTTTGGGCCGGGAGAAGCCTAAAAAAAACTCAAAAATATTTCAAAACTCCTCATTCCTCATCATTCTTCATTTTCACCATTTTGTCATCACTTTTTGCTCAAGTAATTCATGAGGAACTAATAAACATTGGTGAAGCTACGAAGGAACTCAATTGTAATTGGAGAAATCGACATCTTTTTACTCATGTAATGATTTTTTTTATTGTTTAAACAATTCTAAGGTTCATATTTCCTTACTTTGAATTAGTTTTGAGTTTGACTTAACTTTTATTAAACTTTTCTTGGATTTATTCAGGTTTCTTCCATTGAACAATCAAAATATTTGTTTGAGTTTAAATTTCATAAACTTTATTAGTGTGATTTAATTAATGCTATATGTTAGAAATATATGATCGTTTTTTGAAAATTTAATTTCAATAAATTAATGTGAGAATGTGATTTAGGAAACTTAAATTCTAGAATTACATGTGGAATTAATTTGGTTTGTATTGCTAAATCCTCCGATTAGAAGTCAGTGTAAAAACTTCTAATTAAGTAGAAAATGCATGAATTATTAATGTTGATTGATTCAATCAAGTTGAGGAAATTCCGACGCTTCACTATTTTACATATTAACTTAAATTCCATCATTATATCCAGTGACATTTACATTTTAATTCAATAAATAAATTTGTTTCATCCAAATCACAAGAACCCTAAGTTATTGAACTACTTAAAATATTCTTCCATCTTCATGTGGATACAACACCCCAAAATTGCACTACAAATATCGCATTATTCTTTGGGCGTAATCAGTACATGAAGTACCATTTCATAGTATGAATAATGAGGATATCGAAATAAATTCATTGAATTATATCGATCGAAAAAATAATTAGTCAAATAAAAGGACGTAATCCTGGTAAAGTTGAATTTACTAGGGAAACATGATGGTTTTGGGCATACAATCCGAAAATATAAAGGTGTATAGTTATATGAAATGTAAATAAGAAGATTGTTGTCGTAGCATGTAATGGACGACTCTTAACATAATCAGTTTTGCAAAGATAATGGTGAATGCAATCACAAGTCCACATCTTATCATCCTCACAATGCATGAAAATATAAATACAACTATAGCCAACACATATGGAATCACTATAAATGCTATCCCAGAAAAAATTAATATGTTCGAATCATAAAATTCAAGTGATACGTGAGGGGAATAAACATGCATTGTACCCATTATCCCTTGACCAAGGTTTTCCCATCAAGTTTTTCTCACAAAATTTTTAATGAGGCAACTTTTGTAACGTATTCAAAGGATTAATGTAATCTTTTTTCCTTCATTAGGACTTTCATGCAGTGCTTTTCTTACTAAGGTCTTAACGAGACATTTTCTGTGTATTGAATGTCTATAACCTACAAAATATTTACCCTCAAAATAATAGTCTTAAATGTTAAAAATTATGTACGACTCCCCAAAAAAGAAACAATACAATCTATTTTAATACAACAATTATTACCAATTACGTTGAGAGGACTTCTACCTACAGGTCTAAGGAATTCCATTTTTTAATTGTGTTCATTTTTCAATGACATTTGTCAAGGAGTTGTAGATAGAAATAAGGTTGAACAGTTAGAGGAGAACGTTTCTGAAACTTTATGCATGTTGGAAAGGTATTTTTCGCCTTCCTTTTGTGATGTAGTGGTACATTTAACAATCCACATTGGGAGATAAGTTTGTTTATGTGGACCAGTACAATATTGTTGGATGTACCCATTTGAAAGGTAATACTCTTTTAAGTTATTCCCTAAAGTTGAATTTATTGTGAAATCGGTTTTGTTTCAAATTGTTACTTTCGTATAGGTATAGAAAGTGTTGGAATGGTATGTTATGAATCGAGCATGACCGGAAGGGTGCATGGCTGAACGATATATTGTGGAAGAAAATGCGATGTTTTGTAGTAAATACATAATACAAGCATCGAAAATAAGCTCTAAGTCTTCACGCAATGAAGAATATGAGAGTGATTTCTTGATTGCAGGGCATACAATTTCTAAAGGGAAGCCGATTGTACTATTTGATGATATGTTGAAAATTGCTCATCGCTATGTGTTGCTAAATAGTACAGAAGTTTAACCATACATAGAGTATGTTATGAAATATCTACTTCGATAAATTTGTAGTTGTTCGATCATATATATTTATTAGACTTAATATTGTATTTACCTTAGGATGCATATGGATGAACTTAATAGGGACAAACATCTAAAAAGAAATGAGTCCTTATTGCATAAGAAACACATCGATCTTTTGCTTCCTAGTTGGATGACAAGGTTGGAATACACATACAAAATAAATGTGTACTTGTTCTATTGATTATTTTACTTCAAACATTTTAAAAATAAAAACAGATTAAAGTTCAGCTGTTGATGGACAATGTTTCGAACAATTTGAAGTGGCTTGCACGTGGTCCTAGATGTCAATCCATGTCATATTCTAGTTTTGTCATAAATGGTCTTCGGTTTCACACTAAAGATGCAGAAAAATCTTGTCAAAACAGTGGCATTTTAGTTGAAGCAACAACCATTTGTAGATCTAGTGCAAAAGATAATGCACATGTAGTTGGGCAAGTTCTTTACTATGGAGTTTTACGTGACGTTATAGTTCTTATTTATAACACATTTCATGTTCCAATATTCAAGTGCGATTGGGAAAATGTCTTGAATGGAATAAAAAAGAAATATGGATTCACTCTGGTTAACCCTAACGAGGGACACAAGCGATTTGAAAATGATCATTTCATCTTGGCAACACAGGCGAAACAAGTCTTTTATTTTAGGGAGAATGAAACATCTAATTGGTATGTTGCTTTGCAAGTGCCACCAAGAGAGTTTCATGCATCACACATGGAAGAAGATACTACTTACGAGACAATTTTTCCACTAGATATATCACAACCAATTACAAACAACCTTGATGAGGATGAGGATTATGCAAGGATAGATGTCGAAGGTGTATTATGTGATATGTAGATTACTTTGGTAACTCCCTTGGATTATTTTTATCTCAACGTGTGTGGCTAGAGTTCTTTTTACATAATGATTTATTTTTTATATTATATTTTAATATGCAATAAATAAAATATTGTGATGTGATAATCTCTTAACATTAATTTCTTTTGATGTTGCAAATTGTTATTCTCTCCGTAGATAATATTTGGAATCAATTGATATTGTCTGCTAGATTTCATATGATGGGCAAAACTCAAGTAATTGTTTTTCCTATAATACATAAGATATTTAGTAATATTAAAAAATAATAATATTTATGTTTTGTTTTCATGTTGCATTTGTAAACTTCCAAGAATGCTAAAAGACGAAGAATTGCAATTGCTGCCGCAATTTGAGAAACTAATGAACGACTGAGAACTTCGAGTGAACTAGAACTTACTATGTCTGCTCTAATTAATGATGAGCAAAACACGTTACCAACAAATATAAATGCACCGAAGAAGAGAAGGGGTCCAACCCAAGTGAAAATGATTCCTGAAAATAATTTTAAGAAAATGGAGCTCGAATTTAATGAATATGGACAAGTAGTTGGCTACAACTCAGATAAATTTGCTAGCATAGTTGGAGCCATGGTATGAGAACATGTGCCTATTGTAAGTAAAGATTGGCATTCGGTGGATGAAAAGAAAAAAATTGAGCTTTGGAATTTCGTACAGGTATATTTCGTAACTACCTTTTAAGATTATTTCGGAGTGCATCTATTTCTTTCTTAATGACACTGCTCCAATTAAGTCTTTAATTTATTTTTGTGCACGAATTCAGCAAAGGTTTAATGTGAGTGATTGTCATCAAAAAATAACATTTCAATGTATGGAAAAATATTGGAGGACATTCAAATCTAGGTTGAGAAAACAAATAAGAACTCAAGTCAAAGGATCCGCGAATAAAGCACTCACTGTTGCCCTTTTGAGATCAAAGAATGTTAATTTTGAAGAATTATGGGAGAAATTTGTCGAGAATACTCTTTCTGCTAACTTTTATGTAAGTATATTTGCATATTTGAGTTAAGCAAATTTTTATAATTATTGTCGTATTATATTGTTCTATTTTTAATAGGAAAAAAGCTCCAATTTTAGCAGTCTGAGAACTAATCAGAAGCTTCTCCACACTATGGGTCGAAAGGTCTATCCAAGTGTGGCTCATGAAATGGTATAGTATTAAACATATTTAATCATCTTGGATGAAATGTCCCATACTAGTACTCTTTTAAGTTACTATTTTGTATTGTAGAGACAAAAAAATCCAGATATCAAAGGGTAAAGAACTAGAGTATGGACTCATGGACATCTTAGAAAGGATGGAAAACCAGTAAATGAAGCAGTTTCCGAGACTTTGGTATGTATATTATTTCAACAATCATGCAAGAATAGTTTGATGTATTATATCACTTGTTAGCATTAAATATCAGAAAAGGACTGAAATTTGTTCACAATCAATTTCTAACGCATCAGCAGAAGATTCCATCCGTGATGATGCCGTTGCTCGAGTTTTGGGTCCGGAACGTTCAGGAAGAGTCAGGGGTTTAGGATTTGGGGTTGCACTATCAAAAGTGGATGGACAAATTCAAAGTAATGCGAGAGTTAGAGAACTTGAAAACCAATTACAAAGTCAGTCGGAAAGGATAGGAGCACTAGAAGAAAAGTTTGAAGCACTTCTCAAGTTATGTCAATAGGTTATAACTTTTAACCATTATATGTACTATGACAATATAACTTTATATAGCTTATCACTTGTCGAAATACTTTAATAATCTTGCTATTATTTTTCAGAATGTGGAGGATGGGAGTTCAAATGCTTTTATTCCCAACTTTTTGTATCCTACATTATTAAAAGTTTATTCAATATAAATTTAGTTTGGAGTATACTACTTAAACAAATATCTTATATTTATTATGAATTTGTAATCAAAACAAGGAAGTGGTGTCCAATGAGATAATGTACATATGGAAAATGCTAGTTGTCAACTGTTGCATTGATACATGTTTGAGGAAGAAGAAATTTTAGCAGAAGGGAGAATTCCAACAACAGACCCAAGTGCAAAGGTCCATCACTTGCCACTCGGAAGAGATTGTTGAAAGGTTTGGGTTGAGGAAGTGTATATGGGTCACTTGACCTTATATAGACCTATAGATGAATTTCGAGCTCTTCATGACGCCTTGGGAAGTACAATTGCTTGGCCCAAGAGCAGTATTAAACTTCTTTGATGAAAGTATATGTCCTCCTAGTTGTCCATTTGCCAAACTTTTAATAAACTTTTATGTTGGTCATCGAATTTTATTTCCTTTCAATTTGGCTATTGAACTTAAAACTTCATTAAAATTTTGTTGTGGTGGATGGGGTGGCCAATTTCATGGCTAGATGCTTATTGGCTAACCCTTTTTGGGGCTTAAAGTACTGTTGATTTCTAGAGTTTATGGTAACGTTTTGTCTCATCGTTCCCTTTCAATGTATGATTAGGGTTGTTGAGTGGGTAATTATTAGTTCTTGTACTTATAGTTTTTACCTCTTGCTCATTCTTGTAATATTATTACTTTCACCTTTGAGTGAGTAATTATTTTGTTTCATGTGATTTCAGGTTTCTGCACTTAATTTTGCTTGAGAAATTCATGATTAAGAAGTTTGAAGAAGCATAAATTTTCAAGTAATTAAGAAGTCCATAGGCTCAATATATAATTAAGTTGTGCACTTAAATAATTTTATACATGGTTACTGCTAATATAAATCTATAACAATTGGATTAATTTTATGCTTAATCTCCTAATGATTTAATCTCTTTCCTAGTTGATGAAAAATTATTACTTTCCTGGCAATTGCTATTTCTTCGTGCAAGTTTACCGTTGCCTATCTTTTTATGGCTCAATACACACTTCTTGGAGCAAGTTGAGCTTATTTAAAATTCTATCTATTTCTTTCATTTTTGTTTGTTAGGTATACCAGTTTTTTTACGTGGCTCGTTAACTTTGTGTTTTCGTACAAGTGATTATGGCATTGCTTGAACATAAATGAAAATGGCATGTGCTTAGACCATCTAATAGCATAATAGCAGCTGAAATGATGCCAAAGACTTTAGTCCAAAAACTTGAGTCCAGAAAATGGCATGTGCATAATAGCTTGCTAATTTCACTGACTACACTCGAGTCCAGGAACTTCACGTGAAAATAGATAACTCCAGAGACAGCTGAAGAGCATACCTGAATGAGCATCTGAAGTTGTTGAAGTTGTGAAATTTTGTTGTCACTTAACCAGATGAATATTTTGTTTTATATTTAGTTACAATAGTTTGGTTAAAGTCTAACTATGTAATGATAGAAAGATAGGCTAGTTGTGAGCTACTATATGCAAGTGGATTGTCAAGTGGTAGAAAATATCTTGTAATATCTATCAAAGGTGGGCTATAAGTAGAGCCAAGTTGTATGGGAAAAAGGTGAAGAAAATGATATAGAAAACCGTCTTAAAAAATGTAGACATCCAAAAAGCCTTCCTCTCCTTTGTTCTGGTGAAAACCAGCAAAGTATTTATGCATTGTTTTGTTATGTTTTTATATGTTTTTGTTTGTGTTAAATCCGGTTGCTTCAATAACCGGTAAATAATCCAAACCACTCCTACATACAAATATGTTAGAGCTCTCTTAAAAGAGATTTAGAACAATGAAAACCCAACAAAAATGCCTCACATATTTTTCTCTGCTTATATCAGTTCCGTTGTTTGGTGTAGGAACTGCAGAAGTTGGAGTGAGTGATGGTGGGGGATTCGGTGGTGGAAATGGCTGGAGTAGAGGAGCACCTGGTTGTTGCAGACTTCCTGGAGGATTAAGTGGAGGCTCAGTTGGTAGAGACGAAGAGACGGGGAAATAATCTATGGTCAAGAGGAGAGAAGTGGACAAAAAATGACGATGGCTTTACCAGATCAGTTGAATGCTTAGATGCATTGTTGGGTTCAAGTGTGTCAAGAATAGGCATTATATGGGTAGATGTCGAGAGAAGAGATGGAGTCTGGATAGTTACTGTCAAGGCTAATTGGTATCAATGTCGAATATTGATACCAATTAGCCTTGACAGTGATTCACAAGGAATGATGAGGACAGCATATTACAGTACTACTTCTCAGGTGCAAGATCATTGGCCAATTAAGAAAACACTCACACTCTCTGACGTTGATATCACCCATCCCTTCCTGATATTATCCAGGCAACAGGTTGACACACATATTGTTGTGTATATGACATGTGAACAGCAAAAGGCCAGGTGGGTTTTAATGCTCAAGATGACGATAGTGGTGATTTGTATGTGATGAAATTGAAGTGGCGTGGTAGCTATTATAATCTTGTTGGCAAATGGGAAAAAGTTGTACATGGAAAGGGGCTTGACGTCGGGCAAGAAATCAAATTGCGGTGGCTTAATGGGTGTTTACACTTCTCAGTTCCACAACAACAGGTTGTTCTAGTACCACCAGCTCGAACGGTTACAGCTTCTCTGGTTTCTGACCATTGACCTCTCACTAAGGTCCTGACTTCGTCTGACATTGATACTAACTATCCTTTTCTCCCACTGCCTTGTAAAGCTATTGAAGATCATATTCTTGCACACTGGATGCCACAAGAAAGAGAAAGATTGAGAAAGGAAGAGCAGGTGCCTATAAATGCACGGGATTATGATACGGGTGATATTCATTTGAGGAAATTGACGTGGTGAGGAAATTATTATAACCTTATTGGGAGATGAGCGAACATAATTTGATAGAAAGGACTTGGTGTTGCCAAAGAAATCATAATATGTTGGGCAAATGATTGTTTATATTTCTCAATTCCAGAAGATCATTATGTCGCAACAATATCTGGATATGATATTTGGCCTATTAAGAAAGCACTTACGTTGTCCGACATTAATACCAATTAGCCTTGGCAGTGATTCACAAGGATTTTAGCCATCAGCCTTGACAATAAAATGAAAAGTTACACCAAGTATCTATATTTTGAACTATATAGTAAAATTACAAGTAATCTAATCAAGACATTTAACTAAAGGACCAAGGTTTTGGAAATAAAAATATAGAAGTGATGCCCGTCTAGTATGCCAATACAGATGCTGCAATCAATCAATGCTGACTTAGTTTTTTTATTCAATTGTCATTTTTTGTAAGTTCTAGGAACAAACAGGTGGTATTGGGCATGAGGACAGACAGCTTGATCGTTAATGACATGAACAAGATGAATGGTCATTCACTAAAATAATTAAAGTTGGTCTCAGTCTCAACAACAATTTGCTACATTATTTTTGTCCACTTACCAAAATAGGTAGGTTTAGTTAAGTTTAAAATATGTTTGGTTAAACTAGGCCAGAAACACTTCACAACCATGAAGTGATGTGCCACATTGATACATCAGATTGCAGATTAACTTTGCACTAATTAGCAAGCTCCAACTTGATAAAATTACGTAGTAAATTCAAAGTTCAGTACTTCATCCTCCCAATAATTTACTCTCCAAGTTATTATTGGCTTGTACAACTATAATTTCAATATTATTTTGTGAAGATTGACACTTGTTGCTAACTCTTGCCCTTCTTGGATATTTGTTGTAGCGCCCCGAGTTCCGTGAACCCGGATTGCCACGTCATCCCATTAGTCGTGATTTTAAATAAAAAGATTTGCGAAAATAACTAACTTTTAAACATCACATTCGTAATAGTAAACTTTGTCGGCAACAAAACTCATTTAAATAACTTAGGATAATTGTTTTAAAATTCAAATCTCAAGTTTTTGAAATAACTGAAATAACAAAGTACGTTAATAATGTTCAAAATGCGCAAGTTTGAAAAGTAAATAACTTCGACTATTAATTCATGTCATCACTACCCATCACACTCAACCATCTCCGAAATCTGCAAATATTGTTAAAATAACGGAATGAGTATTTCGAAGAAATACTCAGTAGACTCATCGTCGATAATTAATTTACAAAATAATTAAACACATAATTATGCAAAATATACAGTGATATCATCATCATCATTGGCTCATTTTCTTGAAAATCATGGGGTGTGAATAGTCTCGTCTCATACATATTAGCACATAAGTTATCTCATGAGAGATACTCGTCTCTTCTCATACATTAAAGCATATAAGTTATGTAAATCATAACAACATCATATATCTCATATGACATATTCTCATCTCATACATTAAAGCATATAAGTCACGTAAAATCACATAAAACATGCAATTATAATTTAAACTAATTAATGGTGGTGAGTCTATCTCAATTATCTCGAGTACGTGAAAACTAGAGCAGGAGAAAACCTCAATCTCCTAATCGTCCATACGTTTTGTCTAGCCAAAAATAGAAAATAAGTTTTGAATTAGTATTTCGAAATTTTAAAGTTTTAAAGTAATAAAATAAAGTTTAGAGACTTAATTGAAAATTTATTGAAACTGAAATGAATAACTTAAAATGATAAAATAAAGTTCAGAGGCTTAATTGAAAATGTATTGAAATTGAAATAAATAACTTAAAATGATACAATAAAGTTCAGGGGTTTAATTGGAAATTTATTGACACTGACATAAATAACTTAAAATGATACAATAAAGTTCAGGGACTTAATTGGATATTTATTGAAACTGAAATAAATAACTTAAAATGATAAAATAAAGTTCATAGGCTTAATTGGAAATTTGTTGAAACTGAAATAAATAACTTAAAATGATACAATAAAGTTCAGGGGCTTAATTGAAAATTTATTGAAACTGAAATTGAAAGTTTAAGGGTTGAAAATAGATTTTTCAGAACATGTGGGCTGACTGTGGAAAGTAGGAATTCCTGGGCTGATTTTAATAACTAGGACTTTTGGGGACTGAAATGAATAACTTTTAAACTTGGGGGCTGAAGGAAAAATTTCACAAATTAAAATATATACAAAATTATATATATATATATATATATATATATATATATATATATATATATATATATCTCTCTCTCTCTCTCTCTCGATCTCTCTCGAGCACAAGTAGAGAGAGAGCGGCCATCGACGGGGGAAAAGGGAGAGGGGCTCAGCCCCTTCTCCGATTCAACCACCGTCGCGTGGTGGCACAGTGCGAGTGTGGAGGTGGCTAGGGGAGATTTTATTGTGCTGTCCGAAAGTTAGGAGGTTCGAATTTTGGGTTTTTCCGGCGGTAAATGAGGTGAGTTTCTTGGGCCTTGTGATTTCTTGGTTTTTGTGGTTGCTTTTGGGGTGAAAAATGGTTGTCGATTTTGGGTGGAGTGGTTGCTTGGTGTTGATTTTGGGAAAAATAGGGGCTGTCGAGTGGGTGGTAGCTGCGGTTTGTGCGTGTGTTGCAGTTTGGTGGTTTCAGGTGGCTATTCTGTGAGTGTTGTAGGTGGTGCTCTTGGGGATGGTGTAGTTGATTCGAATAGGTGACTGGAAATGGTGCCGGGGTGAAGATGGTGATGGTGGGGGAGTTGGGATGAGGAGGCTTAGCTCGTGTGTTTGCAGCTTGTGGTGTGGTTTGAGATTGGGTGGTTGGAGTTGGGACATGGATGGTTGCAGCTTGGTGTTGGTGGCTGCAGTTCGTGCATGCTTGCAGCTGAGTTTGGCTGATGATTTTGTGTGAAAACATAGTGTTGATGATGCTAGAACATCCAATGGGAAGCTGTATTGAAGCAACATTTTGAGGGAGAGTCCCTTGCCTAGTGGTTGCTAGTTGCTGCTGCGTGAGTTTGTGATGATGGGGTGGGAGAAAATGAGTGTGCTATATGAACAGTAGAAAAATTAGGGCACAAATTCTTAGGAAACTAATTGGGCCAAGAAGTTGGGTGGTAGGGATTTCCTAATTGGACTTAAGTGAATTGGGCTAAATAAATTAGGATGTGGACTATTAAAATTTTGGACTCTAAATAATAAAATATTGTACATTAGGATTATTAAAATTTGGATTTAATAAATGATAATAACTTTGATTCTTTAAAATATTCGAGATTGGACTCGATTTGAATAAATTTAAATTTGTTTTATAACGGTTAGACGAACACATTTTCATTTTAAACTTTGAGGTTAAAACTTAGTTACACGTTTTTCAAGAAAAATAATTTTATATTATTGTAAATCCTCAATCGGTACATTTGTGGTTGCTATTAGCACTTGTCATTAGCATTTGTGAAGATTTTATCGAGATTGGCATTTGTTATTAGCTCTTGCTTTTCTGGTTGCTTTCCTCCGTCATTGATAGCTCTTGATTTGGCTTCATTTGGTTGGCTTCATGTTACAAATGGGCATTTTGCAATTCAAGCAACGGAGGTGATTACATGGCTTGTATTTTTTGGAGGTGATCATTTTCTTTACCTGTTAATTTTTTTTTATATCTACTGTGAAGATGGAGGTTAATTTTGTTAATTATTTCCTCTTGTGGTGCTTTTGTAGTATTCTAAATGGCGATTAAAATGATGCAGGTAGCAAGCCCATATAAGAAATGGTGGATCTACTTTTGATTGTGGAAGAATTTTGTGGATGGTTATCATTTTGAAGTTCTTGTTCACTACGAAATTGATGTATAACATGAAATTTTTAATAACTCTTCTTTTTTGACCTAATATATATTGGATAAATTTTAACCTTTCATATGTAGTTTTTATGCAACAAATTAAGGTGAAATCAATGTGAGCTGTTTTGCTTTAGCTTTCTATTGTCTTGTTATTATGTGCTCTACTAGGGATTAATGAACTTGGCCATAATAATTATTATTTTTTAGAGTAGATGACTAATGTTTATTATAATTTTTCTTGTACAGTCATATATTGTTTTAAGTAAATTTGTGTGTTTTACATGAAATGTGTTTACATATCAATGTTAATATAAAAAAAATGCGATTTAAAAAAAAAAAAAAAAAGACATTTAGCGACGTTTATAAATTGTTGCAAAAACTAAGGACAAAAGAATTGGCAACGTTAAAACAATGTTGCGAAAAGGTGAACACAATTTATAAATTGATTTAAGACAACGTTCATAAAATGTTGCGAAAGATAAACGGCAACATTTAAAAAACGTTGCCATAGAGGAAGGGCAACATTTAAAAAATGTTACGGAAAAGTAACGGCAACACTTTAAAAATGTTGTAGATGAGTAACGTCAACAATTAAAAATTGTTGATGTAGAGTAACGGCGACAATTTAAAAACGTTGCCGCAGAGTAACGGCAACATTTAAAAAAACGTTACTGAAAGTCATTTGCAATCTTTCTTAAACGTTGCAAAAACTTGTATTTTGCAACGTTTAAGAAAAGCTGCAAATGACTTTCAGCAACATTTTTTAAACGTAACGGCAACGTTTATATTTAGCTTTTGCAATGGTGTATAAACGTTGCCGTGTCCTTATGGTCCACGGCAACACTAAAGCCCGCAACACATGCAAAAACGTTGCAAAAAGGTTTTAGCAACGTTTTTCAAACATTGCAAAAGTCGATTTTTGTTGTTGTGGGGGGGTGTGATAATAACACATTTGTTACATTTTTCATCCATTAATATTTGTGTTTCTATGATTATTTGACACCTAAATACACTAAGAACTTCTATATCTTAGTTTAAGTTGCAAATGGGTGAAAAAGGTGGAGAATCGAAGAAAAGAGCGAAAAATGACCAAAATGTAAGAAAGTAAAAGCTTGATGACTAAAGGGCAAATACTCTAAACTTGTTTCTAACCTTATGATAAAAACTTGAAAGTGTTAGAGGTCAATTGGAAAGGAATAAGTCAAAGGGATGAAATATAGCCAAAACATTATCACATATCAACTTTCAAGTTGAAAAATTGTAGCTTCATATTGAGACCCATTTTTTACATAGAAAATGATCGAATTCCAAGATGGTATCTCAAGAAAAGGTGTATCCCTTTGAGTTATTTTTCCAACGCATTATGAATCGCCTAAATCGGACATCGGGAAAGGACGTTATGATAAAAATACTGAAGATGATGAATTCGAAACAGCAACGCAGCGCCCAGGCGCTGTACATACCCAAAATAATAGATTTTCAATGCCTAGGTACTGCTCCCATGGCGCCTAGGCACCGAGCTATGCAAACTTAGGTTTTTTTTATGTTTGGGCCGGGAGAAGCCTAAAAAGAACCCCAAAAACATTTCAGAACTCCTCATTCCTCATCATTCTTCATTTTCACCATTTTGTCATCACTTTTTGCTCAAGTACTTCATGAGGAACTAATAAACATTAGTGAAACTACGAAGTAACTCAATTGTAATTGGAGAAATCAACATCTTTTTACTAATGTAATGATTTTTTCATTGTTTAAACAATTCTAAGGTTTATATTTTCTTACTTTGAATTAGTTTTGAGTTTGACTTAACTTTTATTAAGCTTTTCTTGGATTTATTCAGGTTTCTTTCATTGAACAATCAAAATATTTGTTTGAGTTTAAATTTCATATACTTTATTAGTGTGATTTAATTACTGCTGTATGTTAGAAATATATGATCATTTTTTTTAATTTGATTTCAATAAATTAATGTGGGAATGTGATTTAGGAAACTTAAATTCTAGAATTACAAGTGGAATTAATTGGTTTGTATTGCTAAATCCTCCGATTAGAAGTCAGTGTAAAAACTTCTAATTAAGTAGAAAATGCATGAATTATTAATGTTGATTGATTCAATCAAGTTGAGGAAATTCCAACGCTTCATTATTTTACATATTAACTTAAATTCCATCATTATATCCAGTGACATTTACATTTTAATTCAATAAATAAATTTGTTTCATCCAAATCACAAGAACCCTAAGTTATTGAACTACTTAAAATATTCTTCCATCTTCATGTGGATACAACACCCCAAAATTGCACTACAAATATCGCATTATTCTTTGGGCGTAATCAGTACATGAAGTACCATTTCATAGTATGAATAATGAGGATATCGAAATAAATTCATTGAATTATATCGATCGAAAAAATAATTAGTCAAATAAAAGGACGTAATCCTGGTAAGTTGAATTTACTAGGGAAACATGATGTTTTTGGGCATACAATCCGAAAATATAAAGGTGTATAGTTATATGAAATGTAAATAAAAAGATTGTTGTCGTAGCATGTAATGGACGACTCTTAACATAATCAGTTTTGCAAAGATAATGGTGAATGCAATCACAAGTCCACATCTTATCATCCTCACAATGCATGAAAATATAAATACAACTATAGCCAACACATATGGAATCACTATAAATGCTATCCCAGAAAAAATTAATATGTTCGAATCATAAAATTCAAGTGATACGTGAGGGGAATAAACATGCATTGTACCCATTATCCCTTGACCAAGGTTTTCCCATCAAGTTTTTCTCAAAATTTTTTTAATGAGGCAACTTTTGTAACGTATTCAAAGGATTAATGTAATCTTTTTTCCTTCATTAGGACTTTCATGCAGTGCTTTTCTTACTAAGGTCTTAACGAGACATTTTCTGTGTATTGAATGTCTATAACCTACAAAATATTTACCCTCAAAATAATAGTCTTAAATGTTAAAACAATACAATCTATTTTTCAACAAATCATAATGCTGACTAAAGACAAACAAAGTTTGATAAATATCTCGTATGAAGATGTACTATTGAAAGTGCATACAAGACAACATTTTTCACTAGAATTGTAATATTGAAGACATCGGCATACGAGACATGGATGACTTGATGCAATAATTTTTATTTATTGAAATCATGGAACTAGCTATACTCTTTTTTCCTTAGCTCAAGTTTTGTCCTACTTGATTTTCTAGACAAGGTTTCAACGAGGTAGCATTTTATTACTCCAATTTTGTTATAATTATTTGTACTTTTTTTTCCCCTTTGTTTGGTATTTTTGCCAAATTGAGCTTTTAATGAGACAATTATTGTGTAAATAGTCATCAAAGGGGAATGTTGTAGAACTATAAGATAAAAAATGATGACTATTTAGTCTTATCAACATATTTAGATAAGTTGTATCTACTATAGAAGAGCCAATTTTATTCATATTATAACTCTTATTTGAACCCTATAAAATATGGGGCATCGATTCTCAATAAAGTACACACTAGTATGTTGAATTCTTTACCGTCTTCTTCTTTTGTCGCTATTTTATAACATAGAGAACTTATTTTCACATCAGTTTTGTCCACATATTTAAACATATAATCATCTTATCATTTTCATTTTATTGTGTATGTATATATTTATTATAAGATAAATATTACACGATTATCCAAATAAACACTTTCCAATAGATAAAAAAAATAAATTAAATTACATCCATCTCAATAAATATTTTATTATTAAATCAATAATGATAAAATCTCTGTACGAACTAAATAATTATTAATAAATGTCTTGATGATAAATAATCCCCAAGTAGAATAATTCAGCTAAGTCGAGGTTTTCTTGCTGAAAGGTGATTTTAAGTCCCTAAACCTTTTTTCTTCCGAAAGCAATTTTGCAAACCTGTACGACAAAATGAATAGGACAATTGTTAACATGAATAGAAATGAATTACAAATATGAAAAATAGCAGTAAGTTATTTTAATGTTTATTCGTACTTTTTCAGAGCATCCTCATTTGTTCCACTGTTTTCAATTGGCTCAGATAGACCTGAATCTAAGTTTACCCTTGAAACTGGTTTCTTCAATAAACTTTGGCCAATTTCAACCAGTTTGTTCAGGTTTTCCTTTGTTGCAACATCAACTGAGGCGGCCGTCCCATTTAAAGTGTCCTCCTTAAATCCAATTAAAAAAAATGCCAGTTCTCATAAATGTTAGAAAAAAAAAATTACAAAATAGGGGGTTTAACACAATTTAAATAAACAAATTTGTTCAGATTTAGCTTTTAGATTGGATGAGTATATATTAGTATTAAAAGAGGCAATTGTCTTATATTAACCAGTAGTCGCACACAAAAAAAAAAAACCGTTAGGCATTTAATGATGAAATAAATCTGGTGTGTAGAAACAACGATTTTTTGAAGTTAAAAATTTAAATGAGAAAAAATTGGATGTAAACTTTATCTTGTAAATGATGTGGTTTAACTTTAATCTTACTTGAATTCTGAGGTAGTTTTCTTGAGAATGAAATGCTTGAAAAACGACGGAAATATGTAAATCCACCATATCAGCACTGGCTTGAGTGAAAACATCTACTATTGGAGTGGAACCTCCATTCAGCAACCATCCAAATACTCCCCATTTGGCTGCCTGTTGAGCACTATATTTCTTCTGTGCCTTTGACGAGCCAGTGCCCAGTGAGATGACTAAAAAGCGTCCATAATCCATAGGCTTAATTGGGAAGAAATCTGGGTTTCCATCCAAAATCTGTTTCGTAATTTGGTTGATGGCAACTAATGCCTGCATAAATATAGGGTTTGAGAAAAGATAAACATTTCTTTTTTTATGAGTAAAAGAAAGAGAAATTTCAACAAACGAAATAGTTCCTTTGAAAAGAAGAGATACAGAGTTGAAAGAGTTTTGGCCTCATATTGGTTCACTAATTTACCAGAGTGCTCAACATTAGATTTATTTGAATTTCACGAACAACTTTAATCTCTATAAAACTCATAAAACAATGTTTAATAATTAATGAATGATTTATTTCTGAATGATCTTTGTGAGATTTAAGTATAATATATTTGCTGATAAAAGAAAACATAAAATTTTGTAAATGTAAGTGATAGTTAAGAAAATGACTAGTTGGAATGGATATTGAAACGGTCAAACAAAGTATGTGCATATTCATCTGATTTATTTTATTATATAAAATTCAATGACATTGGTATGTACGTATGTATGATAAGTACACAAGTATATATATTTGTCTGTGTGTAGATTATATGATAAAATTAATGATAATTAGTTTACCGGATTATTGGCAGCAACACCACCGTCTATGAGGTTGAACTCTCGTACATAACCTTGTCTAATCTGGTTCTTGAAATAATATGCAGGAAGATAAGTTGGAGCTGCAGATGTGCCAATGCATATATCTGAAAGTCGAGCATCCAACGATGGCGTCCTCCTGGCCTGTATATACATATATACGGACTGAATTACATTACATTCCCTGTTTGACTCAATTCTTTTTGTACCCTATATAGATCTAGCTCAAGATCTAGACAAACGAGTTGTTCATGAACAATGTGAGATTAAAAACTAGGAATGAAATTTTTTCAAAAATATCATTGATAACGAAAAATAGTTAGTATCCGTCACTAATGTTACAAATGAAAAATAAAAAGATATATAGATTATCAATATTCTTGTAGTAACTTGTTAATAAAATAAAGAAAAATTAAAATTTTGCCGTTGACATTAACTTCTCCATAGGCGATCATAGATCGAAACATTGTTAATTATTACCGATGACATCGTACACGACATTATCGTCGATAGTCGCTCATGTATGTGCATACGCAACAATATGAGTGCTAGTAATTCACGTGTCAACAATTATTGGCAGAACTGTTTAGTTTAATTGTTCGCTCTATTTTAATTTATTATTATTCTTTCTGGAAAAGACACTAAAAAATTTTGTCTAAGGCCCTTGAATTGATTGAGAGGCCTCTATTAAATACTTACAATATAATGATAGGTTGGTTAAAATATTATAGTTTCAAATTTTCAGATAGAAAAAAGCACAAAACAAATAAAAGATTAGCACTCTAGTGTTCAATGTTCTTGAACAATTAAGAATATAATCAAACAAATACAGTTGGGGGAAAGGAATGATGAAAAGAATGGTAGACCTGATATGTGGAGAAAACAATAGGTTGCAAATTTTCGATGTTAAATGTTGGAATGACAACATTAGTTAATGTCTCATCCAGTCGAGTCTCGCCTAGTTTTTCCCTGATAACTTTGTGAAGGTACTCTCCATCATACTCTGGTCCGACTATAGATTTCAATTGTTTTCTGACCAATCCCAGCAAGCCACTGCAATTCGAAACCAATACAATTACATGTGCTCATCAATAAAAATATAGTCATAAAATCAATAAGATTAATATAAAATGTAACTGTTTGTTGTACTACTAAAGTATAATTTATACTTGTTTTGAGGAAAAATTCTAGAGGAGTGATCGAGATAAAAGGGTTTGATTTCTTTAGCTGCAAACAACGGACGGTTATTTTTGTTAGGGGCGGTTAACATGGCAGCTACTAGACCTCCCGTGCTCGTTCCAGCAATTACATCAAAGTAATCTGCAAGTCTAGCATCCTCACCGTCAAGCACCTGGCAATGAAAAACACATATTTCTAGTCATTAGTTTTATATACATGGTTCAATGTAGTATATTATATATGCATTTTGTCGTAGAATATTTAACATCTCTTCCCTAACAGTTTAAGCTTTTGAATAAAATGGCCGATAGTCCTATTTTTCTTTCTTTTTTTTTTCAGAAAAAATAAAAAAAAAGCTATTTATAAGTTAATTACCTGAAGTTGAGATTCAAGATATTCAAGGATAGTGGCAGGAATAATTCCTCTAATACCACCCCCATCAATGCTTAGAATTGTGATCAGATTTCCAAAAGTAGGGGGTTGTATCTGAACTGAGGATGAAGCCCTCTTCATAATATTTATATATAAATGCCTGTGTTTAGAAACTAACTAAAGATTCAAGAGAACTTTTAAGCAATCTTCTAGCTTTGCTTTTGGATAAGACTTGTGTACTTGGGGGATATATTTATAGCTCTGATTACTGTAAAAGATTCAAGGCTATTTACGTGTGCATGGGATTAAAACTATTATAAACTGCTGCACTGGTCAAAGACCATGTGTATCATAATATATAAAGGCGTGGAAGGAAAACTTCGACGAAATTACAACACATTGTAGTGATTTTAATTAGGTCTTACATGGCTAACTCAATATTAAATTTCTTGATTCATATCTACAAACAAAATGTGAGGACGTTGATTTTAAGTCCCCGTTTGGTACACATTAAAATTTTCATTTTCATTTTTCTAGTCATTTTCAACCACACATTCTTCAATAAAATAATATTCTCTATCACATCTACAACTTATTCTGAAGAATGTGCCTAAACAAAATGATGATGAGTTACTAATATTTTTATTTTATTTTATTTTTTTGTTTTCCCACAAGAACATTTAACTGTTTGTAAGATTCGTAGTAATCTAGGTCTATTGCTCATTAATTTATTTATTCCAAGTGAACCCGTGTTCGTCATTTTATATATCAGGACCACCTTAAAATTGGTTTTCATTACAATATTAAATGGCGAAACAAATTGCGGTCACTCAACTTATAATAAAAGTTCATGATCATTGGACATATAACTGACCTAATATAATTTAACTATGTTGAGAATGCCGATTCAATAATCACTGGCGTTGGCAATCGCTGATTCAATAGATCTGCTGGCTGCTTGCTATTTTTATAACTTTTATTTTTCTCAAATAATATATATATATATATATATATATATATATATATATATCCATCCAGTAGGATAATGCTGGCATGATTATGTGAAAGCAAAGGATAATATTGTTAATCCGCTTACGAAAGGTTTATCAAGAGATCAAATATATTGCTCATCGAATGCAATTCAATTAAAGTCTACTACGTAAGATTCTTTGTAATCGTAACCCAACCTTATTGACTAGAGATCCCAATAATTTCGTTGAATGGGCAACTTAGTTATGAAGATTCCATAAAACACTTAGGAAATAATTCGTACGCATTCATATGATACTATAAGTGCATTCCGCAAAATGTTAAGTTATATTTTTAATGATTCCTATAATTTGATTTATTCAAGTGGAGTATGGCAAAATACTTTTAATAAGAGGTTACTTGTGTAAGTGCGAAGTGGGGTCACTTCTATGAAAAGTTTGATGCTTAAATTCTCTAAAACACTTCAAAAGTGATTCGGGAAAAAATGAACACAATCATGAGAACTGAAATAGATTTGGGAAGACATTGTGTGAGTACTATGTCTTGGTTTACAATAACGGTTGAACAGTTGAAAACCTAAAGTTCACTAATTAGCCAAATAAATAGGTTTAGAACATTGCTTAATTAACATGTGTGCAATAAATATTTGGAATAATATTTATCATTTGTGCAAATTTTGAAATAATCTAAACTTTAATGCGTTCTATTCATTCGAATTCGGAATAGGGATAGATTCGAGTCGTGATTAGAATATATTCAATTTGTCTTCCAAAAGGGAATTAATTACAATAGATTTATCAATTGTCAAGAATGTATGAATAAAACTAACTACATAATTAAGAATTGAAATAAATAATAATAGGTGGATTCATAATTCAATACATTCATTCCATATAAATACAAAACTCGAATTTTACAAGCTTTCGTAAAATAATTTAGAATAATTATCAACCACAATTTTATTTTGTTTGCTCACTTTGAATCTGAATAAAAACTAATACATTTGATTGAAATTTATTCCCCGTGCGACAATAACTCTTAACTCATCACGTATTACTTGTCAATGATCTAGTACACTTGCGGGTTTTGCACGAACATGAATCTTAAAGTTCTTGAATTTCTTCAATGATTTGTTGATTAATCTCCTTGCAACTTCCTCTTCGCTGCCCAAAAATCAATGTTAGATCATCAATGGAATGAGTTCTTGTATCTAGCCTTTTGATTTTCCTAGAAGAATGATTAATTGCCTCCCTTTGTTTGCAAAAAAAAAAAAAAAATGATGCATTATATGATATGAGATGTGTCTTCCAATGTTGTAGGAAGTTAAGACAAAATTTAGGTATTAATTCGTGTCAAAAAGTGATAGAATTTGAAGTTTAAGTAAAAAAAAAAGGACATTGTTCCAGCAGGGCAGGTACTTGAGCATCCTCTTGGCAATCTGACGCCAAGCAAAATAGCGATTAGTCTGCAAGCCGGGATCAATACACAAAAACAGAGAATAAAGCAAGAGAAAAACCAAAGAAATCGATAAGAAATCTTTATTATTCAACAACTGAATGAAAAATAACCTACAAGCCGGGTTATATAGCCGGATATGCGAAATTAGTGAAAATTTACCAAAAATGGTAAATTCTAATTTTACTATCAAAATAAAATACTTAATAGAAGAAACAATATCACCAAAATCCAGCTCAAATCGAGCTCTTATTCTATGTCAAAAAGGTAATTGAAATATTACCATAAACAGCAAAAAAATAACTTAAATTGATTATTCGAAAAGGAAAATAGCTGAATTCGGCTTCGAAATCAATGCTCACCGAGCAAAGCTGGGTGACCACGTCATGCGCGCCGAAAAGACCTTTACGGATTGGGGTCATGGGCGTGATTCTGACAACCGTAGCAAAAGTTATGACCAAAATACCGAAACATGCCCGTAGATGGCCCCAATTAGGAAATACCGCCAATTATTTGCCAATCTTGAGCTGATCTGCCAACTCATGGTATCTCAGCGCCATTAACGTACTATTAGACAGCTCAGCCTCGTCTGACTCGAATTCTCCTGCATCAGTCGTCTTGGGTTGGAAAGAACTCGTCCTCTAGTTCACTTGAGTGTCTTCAGGATCCCCAAAACAAGGACTGAGGTGTTTCACATTGAAGACATCAGAAGGCTTCAAATGGCTGGGGAGACGTAGACGGTAAACATTGTCGTTGATCTTCTGTAAAACCTCACAAGGACCAATCTTCCGCTCTTTCAATTTATTATATTCCCCAACAGGAAAGCGATCACGAGTTAACACTGCCCACACAAAATCACCAGCCTGAACCTTGTACTTGGCATTACTCTTTTGAATGGCTAACTTCACTTGTTCATGGATTCCTCAAAGATGTTCTGCCATCTCATCTGCTTTGTGACTTGTACGACCCACACGGGGAATAGGGGCTAAATCAAGTACCCCAGTTGGAACCTGACCATAGACAATTTCAAATGGACTCAACCCTGTGGTTCTATTCTTCGACTAGTTATAGGAAAATTCGGCCTGAGGTAATGCCAAATCCCACTACTTCGGCTTGGTTCCTGCCAGACTCCTCAATAGATTACCCAAGCTCCGATTCACCACTTCGGTCTGACCATCTATTTGGGGATGGTAGGCACTGCTAAAATTCAACTGCGACCCCAGTTTCACTTACAAGCTTTTCCAGAAATGATTCATAAACTTAGTGTCACGATCAGAAGTAATAGAATGAGGCACACCATGTAAACGCACAATTTCATTGAAGTAAAGATGGGCAATCCGAGTAGCATCCATTGTCTTCCGACATGCTATGAAATGGGCCATCTTTGAAAACCTATCAACCACAACAAAAATAGAATCTGAGGTTCATTGGGTACGGGGCAACCCCATTACAAAATTCATACTGACATCAATCCAAGGTGCTTCAGGTACTGACAAAGGCGTGTAATGACCCGCATTAGTAAGAACCCCCTTTGACCACTAGCACACATAATAATGCTCAACATGATGAGCCAAGTCACTACTCACTTTGGGCCAATAATAGGTAGAGGAAACCAATGTCAGTATCTTATCCCATCCAAAGTGCCCCATGTTATGAAGCTCACTAACAATATGCTGTCGTAGTGAACAATCTGGAACACATAACTGCAATCCACAAAATAGATACCCACTATGTAAAACAAAATCATGCCATTGATTGTTATTTACCACCTGAAGTATCTTCCCGAAGGAAGGGTTTGCAGCATACATATCTGGAAAAACCTCAGACCCCACGACATTGGTGCTCATGGTGGTGAGAAGTGATGTACGCCGACTCAATGCATCTGCAACTCGATTCAGGCTCCTAGCTTGGTGCCTTAGTGAAAATGTGAACTCCTGCAAGTATAACACCCACTTGGCAGGCCATTTACTCAATTTATGTTGACCATTGATGTATTTCAAGGCCTCATGATCAATTATAAGAATAAACTCTCTCTGTACCAAGTAATGATGCCAGTGCTTCATAGACTAGACTATGGCATAGAATTCGAGGTCATAAGTAGAGTAGTTCTTCTTTGATCCTGAGAGCTTCTCGCTGAAAAATGCCACTGGACGCCCCTCTTGACTCAAAACTCCACCAATGCCCACTCCAGAGCCATCACAATTTACCTCAAACACCTTATCAAAATCTGGAAGTGCCAACACTGGAGCTTCTGTCATCCATTGCTTGACCAACTAAAAGCTGGATTCTACTTCCTCAGACCACTGGAATCAGTGTCCCTTGAGGCACTCTGTGATTGGGACAATCAAAGTACTGAAGTTCTTGATGAACTGGCCATAGAAGGATGTCAGTCCCTGGAAGCTATTAACATCATGCAAGGTTTTTGGCTTGGGCCACTCCAAGATCGCGTCTATTTTAGATTGATCTGTATGATACCATCAGTAGACCCAACAAGACCCAGAAAGGTAATAGAAGTAGTGAAGAAAGAACACTTTTTCAGATTAACAAATAGGCACTCCGTCCTCAACACATCAAAAACTGCAAGAAGGTGTTCAAAATGAGATACTCACTGTGGACTATAGATGAGGATATCATCAAAGTAGACCACCACAAACTTTCTCATGAAAAGCCGTAACACCTGATGCATAAACCTCATAAAAGTGATGGGCGCATTGGATAGTCCAAAAGGCATGATCATCCACTCATACAAATCGTGTTGCGTCTTAAACGACATCTTCCACTCATCTCCTAGCCGTATTCTGATTTGGTGATATCCGTTCTTAAGGTCAATTTTCGAGAAGACCTTAGAATCGGACAACCGATCCAACATATCATCCAAACGGGGAATCGGATACCTATACTTCACTGTAATCATGTTGATTGCTCTACTATCAACACACATACGCCAGAACCATCCTTCTTCGGCACTAGTAGAGCAGGAACTGCACACGGGCTTATGCTCTCATAAATGTAACCCATCTTCAACAACTTCACCACTTGTCGATGCAATTCCTCAGCTTCCTTGGGATTGAGGCGATAAGCCGGTCGATTAGGCAGACTCGACCCTGGAACAAGGTCAATCTGATGTTGAATATCCCTCATAGGTGGTAACCCCGGAGGGAGATCTTCAGGCATCAAATCAGATAACTCCATTAGCATCTGATGTACTTCTACCGGTAAATCTGGATTCTCATCTGTTGTATGATTCTCACGAGGCTTAAGAGTATAGACCATATCTTCACACTCAATCTCTCCCAAAAAATTGGACATAGAAAGCAGGTTGGAATTTTTAGCTACCGGGACAAGAGTGACTTCTTCTCTACGGGGTGCCAACACAACTTTTTTTCATTTGATGCTAAGGGAATACGTATTTTTCCGCCCATCATGAACAACACTGCGATCATACTACCAAGGTCGTCCCAGCAATATGTGATAAGTATCCATCGACACAACGTCGCACCATGCATTATCAAAATATTTTCTGCTGATCGAAAAAGACACTAAACAACGGTTGTCAACTGATACTGCACTGCCTTTACTCAACCACGACAACTTATATGGCTTGGGATGCCTATCTGTCTTCAACTATAATTTTTGAACAGCTTCTTCAGATACCACATTTTTGCAGCTTCCACTATCAATGATCAGTTTACAAACCTTATCTGCTACCATGCAGGTTGTGTGAAATATGTTGATTCTCAACCAGTCGTCTCCTGAGTCACCTTTCGGAGTCAACAGACTCTTTCGCACAACTAAAGTCTCATGACCGTCCCCATACGGTACGCCTTCCTCTTCATCATCGTCATATACAGGTTCTCCAACTTCCTCAACCTCTTCTATAATTTCTTCATCAATAAAAATATTTTTACCTATCCGACTACCTGGTTTTCTGCAATCAGTTGATCGATGTCCCTGTTCACCACACCTGAAGCATCTAATACCCGAACCAGGATTAACTCAGGGTGGTTATTGAGTAGGACGAGGTGCTTGAGGGTGAATTGGTTGACCTCATTCGCTTTTGGTCACCGGTCTCCTATTTTGCTACTTCTCTACAGCGAGTGCGTACTAATATGCTTCAGAAACAGTCCATAGCGAGTGAAGGCTAAGGACATCCTGTATGGACTATCGCAACCCTCCCAAGTATCTCGCTACCATCTGTTCTTCCGTTTTAGATATATCATTCCGAGCCACCAACTGATAGAACTCCTCCATGTAGTCATCAACCGATCTTGTGCCTTGCCTCAAAGAATGAAGCCGCTGAAACAAAGTCTGAATATAGTCGAAAGGAAGAAAGTGGCCTTTTATCTTCTTCTTAATTTTTCCCAATCTGTGATTTTGACCTTACCTTGCCTACTGCGATAGTGCCTCAATTGCTCTGACCATGCAGATGCTCTCCCCTTAAGTTTGATGGCAACTAACCTTACTTTGATATGATTCGGAACCTCCTTATACTCAAAGATACATTCCACTTCATTCAGCCAATCAACAAAACCTCAGCCTATAACGTACCAGAAAACTCTGGTAGATCCACCCGAAAGCTGAAATCCACATGACGATCCTCCCGATCACGACGCTCCTAGACTCGATCAGGGTTGTGATACGGGTTTTCGTAACTGGTATCGGACTAGTGACCCTCAAGTTCACGATCACCGAGATCCTGCGCCATTAGACGCTGAGTTAACTCTGCAATTTGCCTCTATAAGTCTTCAATCGTCACCTCTTGAACATTACGATCACGGTGTGGGACTTCCTCATTCAGAACCTACCCTCCACGACCACGACCACCAACCATGATTGACTTATGAAATCTAGTCCCAAGAAGATGTTGATGCTCTAATACCAACTGACACCGGATAGAATAGCGATTATTCTGCAGTCCGGGATCAATAAACAAAAATAGAGAATAAAGCAAGAAAAAAATCAAAGAAATCGATAAGAAATCTTTATTATTCAATAACTGAATGAAAAATAACCCACAAGTCGGGTTATATAGCTGAATATGCGAAATTAGTGAAAATTTACCAAAAATGGTATATTCTAATTTTACTACCAAAATAAAAGCCTTAATAAAAGAAACAATATTACCAAAATTCGGCTCAAATCGAGCTCTTATTCTATGTCAAAAAGGTAATTGAAATATTACCATAAACAACAAAAAAATAACTTAAATTAATGATTAAGGAAAATAGCTGAATTCGGCTTCAAAATCGATGCTCACCGAGCAAAGTTGGGTGACCACGTCGTGCATGTTGAAAAGATCTTTTCGGATTGGGCTCATGGGCGTAATTCTGACAACCGTAGCAAAAGTTATGGTCAAAAGATCGAAACATGCCCGTAGATATATAGCCCCAATTACGAAATACCGTCAATTATTTGTCAATCTTGCGCTGATCTTCCAACTCATGGTATCTCAGCGCCATTAACGTACTATCAGACAGCTCGGCCTCGTCTTACTCGGATCCTCCTGCGTCACAGTCATCGAGCGCTCAAGTTCTGATAAATGTGGTTGAGCGCCTAGATCGCACATTTTGAGGATGTTCATTTTGGTTCCTGCTTTTATATTTTGTGTTTCTTGAGTCCTTTTTCCATAGAGTGTCCATCCGTCCTCTTTTAATTTCATCCAATTGGCTCCGTGTAATCTGAAATTATCATTCATTGGTTCGAACTAACTTTTTAATATTTATAATTTAGTCCTTGAACTTTGAAATTCTTACTTTTTCGCCCTTCTTTTGAATATATCCTACAATAATCAATATTTAAACAAATTAATAGCAATCCATTCAATTTGACTCCTAAATATCCACTTTTGATGGTCTGAATAGGAGTAAAATTTACACCTGTCAATCATTGGGTGTGAATGTCAATGGTAGATTGTAATTCTAATTTTTGGGATGACGACATTGTATTAGCTAATCTGAGAAAGAGTGTATTGATGCCATTTAGAAATGATTGTTCTCAATCTTTGAGATGAAGTTGAAAGAGCGATAAGGATTTTGGTGAAATTGGTGCTACGATTTGCAATATGTGGCTGCCTGCTGGAAGTCTATTTGGACCAGAAGATGCTGAAGCTTTCGAAGGGTGATGCTCTTAGGGTTGTTCGGAGTCTGCAACAAGAGTTAAGTTTAGCAGATAACTGTCGTATTTTATTTGATATAGTTTAGCAGAGAGTTGAGAATTAGTTTGAGATAATGAGCTCTGAATCTTAGCAGACATTTATAAATGAACTGAATATGCTGACGGAAAAAAATTTATGCAGTCGAAGGCTGGGATTTCCGTCCGGACACGAGGTTTTGACCAGACGAGGACTCAGAGAAATGCATGCTATTAAACAAATGGAAAAGAGAAACACTTTGTAATCCCACATTGGTTCAAGAGAAATATTGAGAAGGATTAGAGCATTATAAAAAAGCTGGCCAATGGCATAGATAAGCATACCTTTCTCGGCCTTTTGGCTAAGATCAAGTGTAGTATCTGTTCTTATCAGTTTAATATCTGATATGTGGACCATTGGTCCACACGATATTAAATTAATTTTTTAAGGGGGAGGGCCCACTACAATAGCTTGCTATTGGGGCTCTCAAGCGTTGCCCTGGTCTTGCACTGATGCCTGGGCCTGGCGCACCCCTCCAATCCTAGTCTAAATATTAAGAGATGATGATTAATTAAGTGCTGGCAAAGTTAAATTAAACTGCACTTCGGTCTTCTTCTTTTTTTCTGCTCCTGTTTGGTTCAAATTAAGTACTACTTTTTGTGCATACCATGCTCTGGTAGAAGAGAAGACACGAAAGGTTCTATTTGTCTCACACTGTGACCAAAGGTCATGAGTTCAAGGTTGGGTGAAGAGATAAGTTTAAGTTGTTAAGAGTAAATGTATGATATAACCTTCACCGCAAGAAATAGTCCAATAGTTATATACAATAGGGTAAATCCTTAACCTTGCATTAGTGTGATTGCCATATCTCCTTTTAATCGCTTGTTGCATTTTGATATTTAATCTTTTGAAATTGTGACACTACTTTCTCCTACAAACGAAAAACATTTATCTGTAGGGTACTAGATTACCATGTGACACAATGATTGAAGCTAAATGATAGGTTCCAACAACGGCACCAAAAATCTGATCCTATGAAATATCGCAAGTGCACAATATCATAGATAAGTAATAAAATGATTAAGAGAGTTTCGTCCCACAAAGACTTTCTACTTAATCTAGGATCAATTAACGCTAACTCTAATCGAATAGTCGAGTTTGTATAAGAATTTTATACTAATTAGCTATTTAGTTAAACTACATATTCTAAAGAGCAAATTATGAAATAGGTTGAATCCTTACTAAAACTTCAAATCTCCCTTATTATTCCAATTTAATTAAAATCAATATCATGACAATATGTATTCATTATGATTTACTAATGTTCCTAAATTATTTAATAATCTCTCTCGATTGGAATTAAATCTACCATCTCATGTGACATTTTTATATCTCTATGAAAAATGAAAATATGAAAGCATGCATTAAAGACTCTAGAACTTCTATTGAAATTATGCAAGGCGTAAGGGTATATATATATATATATATATATCCATCTTCTATCGGATCTCACAAGAATTTTTATAACATAGTATTTATCTTATTGTCTATGATAACAATAAAATTCACACATCAATCCAATTACAGATCAAGTAATTGAAAAACATTAAACCCTCTAATAATCATCTAAGAACAAACCTGTATTGAGCATTAAAATGTTGAAATTATATTAAAAATCCATAATAAGGGTTCGTATATCTTAGTAAATAAAAGTCCGACCTAACATTACAAAGTACAAAAAATCATAGTTGTTTTACAGAACATCACTCAGATTTTATTTTTTCATTAATGAAGAAAAAGAGGAGGAATCTTAAAGTTCTTGAATTTCTTCAATTGTTTCTATATTAATATCCAATTGCAACTTCATGTTCTTTGCCCAAAAATCAATGTTAGATCTTCAGTGGAATGGATTCTTGTACCTTACCCTTTGATTTTCTCAAAAGAATGATGAATTGCCTCCCTTTGTTTGCAAGATTTGATGTACTACCTAATAAGGGAGGTTTCTTCCAATGTTGTAGGAAGTTGTGTATTTATAGGACAAATTTAGGTCTTAATTCGTGTCAAAAGGTGATAAAATTTGGAGTTGAGTTTAAAAAAAAAAAAGGTAAATTGTGCTCGAGCACCCTCTTGGCAATCATCGCACTCAAGTTCTAAAAAATGCAGTCGAGCACCCGGAGCGCACATTTTGAGTTATCTTCATTTTGGTTCTTGCTTTTATAATTAGTGCATCTTGAGTCCTTCCATAAAGTTTCAATCCGTCTTCTTTTAGTTTCATCCAATTGGCTCCATGCGATCTTAAATCATCATTTCTTGGTTTGAACTAACTTTTGAATATTTGTAATTTAGTCCTTGAATTTTCAAATCTTACTTTTTCGCCCTTCTTTAGCCGATTTCCACTTTTTTATTTATTTATTATTATTACTATTATTTTAATCAGAACCTATCCAAACTTGAATATATCCTAAAATAATCAATATTTAAACAAATTAAATAGCAAGCCATTCAATTTGACTCATAACTATCCACTTTTGATGGTCTAAATAGGAGTAAAATTTACTCCTAACAATCATATAGACAAAGTTTTCTTACATTGTGACCAAAGGTCACAAGTTCAAGGCCGGGTGAAGAGAGAAAAATAAAGGTATTTTAAAATAACTCATTTCTAAATATAAGTTCAAGTTGTTAAGAGTAAATGTATGATATGACTTTTCATCACATAAAATAGTCCAATAATTGTATACAATGGGCTAAGTTCTTAACCTTGCGTGTGTGACTGCCACATCTCTAACCTAGGGGTGTACATAGTTTCATTTGTCTCTAGTTCTAAAAGAATCTAATCGAACTATGTACAAATGATTTTTTTTTTTTTTTAAAATAATGGAACCAATGATTTTTTATTTTTTTTAATAATGGAATCAATGATTTTTTTTTTTTCCGATATTAAACCAACTAGAATCGAACCATTTGGTTTTGTTTGGTTATGTTCCATTACTTAGATTTTCAAATAACAAATGTAAATTAGAATATATCATCATATCCATAAATTAGTAATATATACCTAAATAAATAATAATAATCATAAACATCAAACATTCAACAAGTTCAAATTATTAATCATCAAATGAAATATTGTTTAATAAAATCTATTCACAAAAGTCCGAACTAACAAACGAAACATAGTCATAATTTGAATACGCGAATATTTTATAAGACGAATGTAACCCTTATTTTAGCACTAATTTCTTCATATTTACGTGTATTTTGAAAGAATTTATGTAATATAATGTACAAAATTCATTTTTTAATTAAGTAGTAAAATGAACACAGAGACATTTATCAATGAACTGAATATGCCGATGGACAATAATTTATGAATTATGCAGTCGAAGACTGGGATTTTCTTCTGGAGACGAGGTTCTGACTATATGAGGACTCGAGAAATGCATGCTATTATAATTTCATCCACAGGCGTTTCATTCTTTTACTGGATAAACAAATGGAAAAGAGAGACACTTTGTAATCCCACATTGGTTCAAGAGAAATATTGAGAAGGATTAGAGCATTATAAAAAAGCAGGCCAATGTCATTAATAAGCATACCTTTCTCGGCCTTTTGGCTATGATCAAGTGTAGTATCTGTTCTTATCAGTTTAATATCTGATATGTGGGCCATTGGTCCACGCGATATTAAATTAATTTTTTAAGGGGGAGGGCCCACTACAATAGCTTGCTATTGGGGCTCTCGAGCGTTGCCTTGGTCTTGCACTAGTGCCTGGGCCTGGCGCACCCCTCCAATCCTAGTTTAAATATTAATTGATTATGATTAATTAAGCGCTGACAAAGTTTAACTTAACTGCACTTCGGTTTTTCTTTTTTTTTCCTGCTCCTGTTTGGTTCCAATTAAGTACTTTTTTTTGTGTGTACAATGGTGGTAGAAGAGAAGACGCCAAAGGTTCTTCTGTAGACAAACTTGGAATTGTGAAGAAAAATGCTAATGAAGACTATTATTGACGAAGTTTTTTCACAGCGTGACCAAAGGTCATGACTTCAAGCCCGGGTGAAGAGAGAAAAGTAGAGGTATTTTGAAATAATTCCTTTCTAAATATAAGTTCAAGTTGTTAAGAGTGAATGCATGATATGACCTTTCACCACTTGAGATAGTCCAAAAGTTGTATACAACCGTGGTAAATCCTTAACAATGCGCAAGTGTGACTGCCATATCTCCAACCTATCATTTGTTGCACTCATATATCTAACATTTTAAAATTTTTACGAGGAATGCTACTGTTATAGAAAAAAATTCTGTCAAAATAACATAACACACACATGGAGGTGGGCCCCAATTTTTATAATAATATTTTACTCACATGTAGCTCACCTCCATATGAGTATTCTGGCATTTTTACAGAACTATTTGTACAAGTTGTTTAATTGAAACCTTACACCCATTTCCCAGATTACCATGCGATTGTCATTTGGAAATTCGAATAGGTCAAAAATTCTAGTGTTTAAATATTTCCAAATGAATAGGTCAAAAATTCTATTCGAATTTCCAAATGAATGTTGAAGTCATTATTTAAATTGTTTTCGAATAAAATATATCTTTCTGGAGAACTTTGCCTTCCTGATCGACATCGCAATAACACGTGATTATCACGTGGCTGTTTAATATTCAAGTAAATTTTTCCCCATTAGCTAGAGACAGGTGCCACAATTTTTAAAAGGTTAGGAACGTGAGTACAACAAATTGCACGTTCGGTAACATTCGTGTGAACATTTTAATGTATAGTCTAATCTATGAGTACAAAACATGTCCTATAAAAAACAACTCATTATTTGTACAAAGCAATTCATTACACATTCACCCAATCAATTCTTAATCTCACAAAAGAATACAAGAAATACATTTACTTGAACCACTACGGTTATTATAGACCTAAGTAGGAAAAAGAAAACTGAGAGAAATTTCTTTGAAGAACTTGGAAGAGTGGTTTTTTACATCGAATCACGCAGTTTTCATATATGTCACAGCGATGTACAGCAGAATCAATGTGAGAAACTGAGGCAACTTTTTCCCCCACCCAAAGCCTGCTTCATCATGCAATCGTACGCGCACGCTCACCTTTTAGGAGAAAAGTCGGATTTTCACAACTTAATGGGATCGTATTTCTCGCCCATGGCACCGCCTTTTTGTTTCTGAAATTGAATATAACGCAAGGTGCTTGCAAAGAAAGCATCTGAAGCTGGATTTGAAGTTGTGCTATCACTCTGCATCTCGGTTTTTATCAATTCTATTAGGCCCTGAATAGCAGCAGCTGTTATCTGAGGACTTCCTTTCTCGAAGAAATATAGGTACCTGAAGCACATTCATCAAGAAAACACTTTTACAAATACTGGCATATAAAATATAGTTCTTCAATGTAGTCACAACAGTCGGATTAACTAACTTGTTAAGTATTTCGACAAATAGTGTAACTGGTCCACTGCTACCCCTCGTAACATTTACCATCTGTTGAGCGGCATTTGCAATCCTTAATGACCGCTTCAGGCATAGTAGTACCCTGCAGTACAAGAATGTTATGGATTAGGCATAATCTCTAGTGTAGAGTGAGATGATAAATGAAAATAAATCAGAAAACAAGACAAGTACAGATAGAATTGCACATCCAATCGCAGAGAATCACACCTATCTAGCACGCCCAATAATGGCCCCTTAAAAATCCTTTACACATGTAGGAATATTAGGTTGAAAAGTATGGAGTACCCAATATAGCTCTAGACCCAAAATCAACCTTATTAATCTTCCCTCTCCAACCCTCATCAACCTTAAGGCCGATACATGGGGCCCAAGGGAATAAGTGTAAAGCATGATAAGCTCCACACTGTACAACAAAAGAAGGCCAACAAATTATGTAAAAATGGCGAAACCATGTGATCCATGCAACAAATACATGATCCTGCCTCAAGAATGAACCATTATCCAATGCACCTTAATTAAATAACTCAAATTACATGCCTGTGAAGGTGATAATATAACTTGAAAAGAGTTCTAATTGTTCCTAAACATGTACTTCTGAAGATAATGCCAGTGATTATTTTCACAAAGCTAACCTTTCTCCATCTTTGATGCCATCCTGATCATCAACCCAGAAGAGATGTGAACAGGCATAAACTGCTCTGCACTGATCAGGCTTCTTTAAAAGTTTTGCTGAATACTAAACAGAAAAGAACAGTCAGGCTGCGATGAAGGGTAAATGGGATTTATAAGTAAGATACTCAAAACATTGATGTACCCCTGTGGCTTTATGAGTCAAGGTATCTCTATTTTCGACGCCAAATACATTCATCCTTTGCAGAGTCCCAATTATTAGGTGTATAGCAGTCACCTGAGCTTTAGAATCCTACAAATACAGAATTTTAACATAAAAATTGAAGTCAAGAAAATAACCCAGATTCAGTTCTCTAAGAAAAAACTCGTATAATATATAGTAAGGGAATACAATGATTATATTTAATAATTACCGCAACTTCTTCCTCGTACAGTACAAAAGCTTGTGTGAAAAATTCATAAGCTACTGGTTCAAGATCACAGTCATTAGATGCCTGTGGATATGAATTTCAAAACAAAGGAAAATGAAAAATAAATAAATTTTCACATCAATTTTGAAGCATTATGACTAGTATAATCAGTATTTTTTTTCTTTATAAATATATAATGCTGGTGCTAGTGAAATATTTGGTATAAGCACAGGCATGATGATGTATAAAGAATTATTGGTGCCTGTGACTACATTATTTATCAATAAACTATTTTACTCTCGTACTAATTGTTCTTAAATAGTGCCCTTAATCCACTTTGCAGTAAAACTCGAATTGATCAATAAATATTACCTCAGCACATTGCAAGTACAGCCTCAATGCCAGTTCAGGTGACGGAACAACTGAAAGAGCCTCGATAATCTGCAACAATAGAAAGGAATTTTTCCAGAGTTGAGTATGAAAAATAAAAGATTAAAAGTTATATCCTCGAAACCAACAATATGAGAACTCATTGGCAAGCAAATGAGTTCAATACTAAGAAGCACGGATAAGAACATGTAATTCAAATACAATACGATATGGATACCGATATGACCTTTTTGAAAAAAATAGGATACGTCATACGTTTTACATGAATTATTTAAAACCAGTCACTATCTATTTCCAATAATAAAAATATATTTGTCAACTATAACACGGTTTCACGTGTATAGAAAGATTAATAATATTGTGCATTTCCGATAAAAAATCTACTTGTTAATTTTGAAACTCTAATTGTGTATTTTCAATAAATATTATTGATATTCAATAAGTTATTAAAATAATTTAAAAAATGCATATCGGATACGTATTGAAATCATACAAAATATAAAGTACTTTAAAAATATGTATCGGCTATGATGCACCGACACGATACGCGTCGAATACCCCGACATACGATTTTTTAAAAAAAGTATAGACACAACACGTTATCGACACGTTGATTAAATTCTTAAAAATTATTCATTTATATAGTATAAATTTAGTTTTATACTTGTTATTAATTTTTCTTGTTGAAATCTTTTAAACATGAATACTTATTTGTTACTTGCTAATAACTTTGAATTAACAATATATAATATAATATAAAAAGAAAAAAATGATTACGGTAGAGTTTTCGAGAAGTGTCGGTATCGACTCAAGCTACCCTAATTAAAGTGTCTGGGGTACAAAGCGTATCGAATCGAATACATATCGAAAATATAAAAATTATAAAAATATATAAGATAACTAAAAAAAGGTATCCAGTACGTATCTGAGGGTATCAGAGCTTAGATACGTATCGGATACGGGTACGTAACGCGTTTACAAGTATCGGTGCTTCTTATGTTCAATATCCCAGCAGATAAGAAATTGGAAATTTCTAAGCTTTATCACCTGATTCAAGAGCTGAAATATTTTCTTTGGGGTGGCTGGAACTTCTTCTCCAGCTACATCTCCATCCTGACCTAGCAATTTCCTGACCAACTACCACCGGGAACAGTGCATCAAATATAGGAAGGGATGAGAGTTTAAATGGTTAGTAAGCTTAAATATTGAGATGAATCCAGTACACTAAGTTATTTTCCCTTTCCCAGAAGGTGGGGTATAAACCTCCAGGGAGAGCGAACGACCATGTATCTCAAGAAATAATAATATGAAATTCCCAAATAGGTGGGTTTCGGATGTTGACATGACATCATGCTAGGTTAACTTAAAAAGTTAACTTTGAAGTATATTTACTCGCAAGCAAAAAAGCAAGTTTCAAAATAAATAGTATTTTGTTGATGAAAGTTAAAATGAGTTAATTATTTTGACACTAAGGTAAGTTACTTACATGTAGTAACCATTTTTTTTTAACTTAAAGTAAGATATCCAAACATGTTTGGGAATAATAACATTACTTCTTCTCAGGCTTACACAAACATGCTCATGCTTTACCAATATGCTCAGCATGTGAGCACCAATGTGAATGAAGCTGTGGGTGTATGCCATGATGCATCCCTCAATAGTTTTACGCAAGAAGTTGAAAATTGCTCATTTGCCAGCCAAGCTTAGGTTCAACTACAACTATTGCAGCAACATGACACATACTAACAATAATTGATTTCTTAGTGAGCCATCTGCAGAAACAGTCGGACTATGCTCTACAGAGTACATTCCTATAAAAATGCAGAGCGTTATGAACTTTTGATCGAACAATGATCATTCATAGAAGGTGTTTTCCCTTACAAAATGAAAGCCAATTTCATCAAAACGCACGACAAGATAAAAATTAGAACAAAGAAGCAAAGAGAAATGTCTTTTTCCACTTTTTGGGTCTAAAAGAGCATTTAAATGAAGCTTCTGTGTATTATTTTGAATAGTAGCAAAAAACTTCTATATGTAGATCAGAAATGATCTTCTTAGTCAATATATACAGATGCCATTATGTATCATTGTATCAGGGATGCATACAGCTAAAAACTGCAAGAGTGCAGAGATGTGTTAATTATCAGCTAGTCTCAAATATACAGGAGGATGCCCAAGTAAAAGTGATATCCTGAATGATACTAAATTCAATAAAGCAAATACCCCAATCTACATCTTGAATGTTTATGTTCTAAAATCACGAAACGATACCGGCATTTCGAATAGTGAAATGTACACACCTTGAGAGCAGAAAAAACAAGTGGAGGAACTGTAAAAGGCAAACGTTTTGGACCTCCAGCCATTATATGTTTCCACACGGTATTTATTATCTGATTGCATAGAAAGATCAAACATAAGATGGATAAAGCAAGACTGGAAAAACATTTTGGAAAGACAGTAGTTAAGGTGACTACATAATATGAAGCAACTCCATCAATTTTGTACAAATGCTACAAAAGGCATGAACACTAGGAACAATTTACAGTGCATCAGTAATTTATTTAACAAACTATCACAGTGGTCTTTAATCACCCTAGCAAACAGAACAGGTTAAGTTCATTAGGTCAAACAATATTTGCAATAAAGTACAGACGAGTCTCAAATGTAATATTCCTTCCGTTTTAAACTAAAATTTCTTGTAATTTAGTTGTTGGAATTAATTATGCCATCAGATATATGATTCACAACATTCATCAATATCAATATTAAGGAGATGAGAAAAACAGTAAACTTGAGATTCATCTCCTAGAATTCAAAGTAACAACATAAATAAATTACAAGTCTCTGGTAATTATAAGAGTCCAAAAATGTGCATGCACTTGTCTATTGGAATATAAATTTGCATATTTCCATTACCTGAATTTTAGCATCCACGCATATATATTTTGATATTCCTGAAACTCAAGTACTAGAAGTACAATCAGTGGCGGGCCTACATGAGGCCCAGTGGGGGCCACCACCCCCACTCAATTTTCATATTTCCGGATTTTTCTTCAAATTTTCAGATTTTTTTAGTTTTTTTTTTTTTTTTTGTCTAGGTTTTTTTACGTTTCCAGATTTTTTTCCCAAAGTTTTGTGGTTTCACCCCCACTGAACTTCCTTCTCGAGTCCGCCCCTAAGTACAATTAGTCCTAGTTCATGACTCTTTTACAACCTAAGTTGCTAGGAATACACGTCCAACATCAATCTATGCCTTTAGTTTCAATAAATGTGAGTAGGGCATATGAATGATTTTGCCATTCCCTTCGATTAATGATGTGATCCCAATTAGGCATCAAGCAGACGAAGGATCGAAGTGCATTGAGGAGTCAAGGTCGAGGTCGGGAAGGAGTCGGGGTTCGAATCAAGCCAAAGAAGCCACATAATCGTGTAATCGAGCTATGGAGTCCAAAATGTTGGAGTTGACAAGCCATTGGACAAGTCTTGTGAAGGAACCGATGGCCGAAAAGGATTGGAAAGCGGTCAAAACAAGAAGCCAAAACGGAGGCAAAATTCAACCATGAGGCCGCATGACTACAACCTGAGAATAAAATGGGCAAATTCACTTTGCCCATGCGGCCGCAAGGGCCAAATTCTAGGCAGAATTTTATTTTTTCGCAAATTACCTTAATTAGTTAGAACCTTTTCTATTATGATTCTTGCAATATTTTCGAACTGGAAATCCTATGGTTTTTTTCATACTTTAGTATAAATAGGATTTTATTCTACACTGTAAAAGAAGACTTTTGACATTATTGAGAATTAATACAACTTTGTGAGTTTTTTCCTCCAATGTTTTGGGTGGCTTAAAGACTTATATCTTGAACTTATCAAAATGAGTCGCAGTCCTTTTGTGGCGTTCCCACTTCACGGTTCTTGTTCCGAGTAATCAACGGGTCAGTTATCGCGTGATCTTGGTTCTTGATATAGGTCGAACAATAGGTTGGGTTGCTATTGCGAGACGTGATTTCTAGCTTTCTTGGGTTGGTTTCAACTTGTTCGTGGGTTCCCAAGATATATTATTGGTTAGGTTTACATCAATTAAGAATATTGCTTTCGAAAAGCCTGAAGAACTAAATTTTTTCACAACCACAAAAAGCGATGCTAATTGTGGTATGCTCTCGCTTTTATAAATTGAGATTGATTTGCTCTTGTGATAACAGTTTCTTTCTCCTACCTAAGACATTAGCCAACCAGTTAAGACAACTTTTTTCTTCATTTATCCTCAAATAGTCTATCTCTAGTTGTTGGCAGATAGACTCAAATTCTTGATTTATCCATTCGTGTTGCACGCACATCTTAACATAATCATTTCTACTACCTTCATTTTATGATCATTATGTATTTTAACAGTCCAAAGCTTAAAAACATAGAGCATAATTGATCGTAAGTATCTTCCAATCACGTAAAATCCATATAACACTTATCCATTTTATTCAACCGTATTAATTGATCTAGATATCTGAAGAAGTCGATCTTGAGGTAACATCATTCCCTATTTTAACTAGACAATTATATTTATTCTTCTAATAATTAAGAAGAAAATCCATGCCTTCCGTTCTTGCTTCTATTTAAATTAAAACCATTAAATTCTTAAGTACATTACAAAATGCAAACTTAAGATTTTATCCCCTTTGTAGTCTCATCGACCAAAATTTTATCATCGTGAATTACATATAGCAGGGATGGATAAGCATTGTATGCTCATCTGATACTATAACAAAAGACAATGACTTAGATGGGAATCTTAATGCAAACCTATTGTAATAGGAAATTCTTGGGTAATACTTCTACTTACATTAATTTTTATTAACATTGATATATCATTTATCTAATACATTATTCTTTCTTTCTCTGGCAGCCATATCCTCAAAAGAAATGTTAACGAAACCTACTTCCTGCTCTTTTGCTTGCTAGATTACATGATAATAGACTAGATAACAAGTACCTGGCATTTACTAAACTAAGAAACTATGCATAATATCTCCTATTGATTTCCCAATAGGTAAGCCCGCTGTCAAACTAAAGATGGAACTGGTATGTCATTCGGGATTGTTTGGTTCCGGTACGTTATGAAGAAGAATTCACATGCATATGTGCACAAACACACATAAATTTTCGTCCAGGAAGTGAACGACAGCAGCTATTTTGCGCTTCTTCCAATTTATTTTCAGTGTAATACAGGAAAGACAAAAAGAAATGCAGAATTGAATGCCCAATACTTTTACTTTTTGTTACTAGCAGTGTTACTGAAACACTAAGCCAAAAGTAGCAATGGTAAATGAGAACAACCAAAAGTATTACACGTAACAAAAAATTTTGCCTGCAACAGATTCATTACCTTTAACATCTCCTCTGGATCATCATTATACAGCATATGCACGAGGCGAGCAACAGAATTTTGCTCCTCCTTGAAATCCTCTTCATCTAGCTATGGGCCAAGTAATCATATAACAAGAGAAGAGATTATATATTAGCCCATATTAACCAATAGATTAAAATTATGGAAAGCCTATAAGAAAATAAAATCATGTAAGAATAAATAATAACAATATTCAGATTTTTCAGAAGCAATGCAGTTACGAAGAAATGAAAGTGATTTGGAGAGACATTTTCCACATACATCATCTGTAGAAGTTCCATCCATATCCTTTATAAGACCTTTGATCAATTCAAACAAAACCTCAACCTGCAAAGAGTAATTAAATCACATTTATTTAAGTAAAAACCAAAATCACATGTAAAGCCAAAGGGGATTCTACCTTGTCAGAAGTTGACACGCTAGTACTGTTTCTCATAATGCTTTGGATGATAACCATTGCCATAACTTTATTTGTTGCAGCATCAAGGTGATCCATCACACGTGGATAATTAGAAAGTGTGAGAGCAGTGACAACATCATCATATTTCTCTAGTGGAGCACTCAGAAGCGCAACAACTTGTTTCGTCACTCTACTATCTTCAAGCTTTGCTTTTCCAGATAACTTTTTTACACATGCTCCCTATCAATGAAGAAGACAAGCAGTCGAAGTGAGAAATGATGTGTGACTATGAGGTCAACGGGATGTGTGCTAAATGACACAACACAATGGACTCTCTCTCTCTCTCTCTCTCTCTCTCTCTCCGTGTAGTGAGCTTGTGCATGATTTATGCGTGTGTTAATAAACATTTACTGGTCTGAAGTAACAGAACGGCGCACTAAAATTCCAAGAAAATGATACTCAAGGAGCTTCACAGATGATCCCCATATATTATGTTTAGATGCCACCTTCTGAGATATAAATTTTTGTCAACAACTCAATAAATAACATACCAAAACTTGATCCACATAATCCAGCCGGTCAGGATGGACATGAAGAGTGAACGTCAGAAGAGAGACATATAAAGTAATTGCTCCAACAACAGGCATGTTAACCTGTGCTTCTATGACCTGCATCAGAAAACATTTTAGACTGAAATCTAAAAGGAAATGGTACACTTAAATCATTCTATCACTGTATCACATGTTTAATATGATGAAGTATACAATTACACATAACGGAAAGACATGAAATTTTAGTATCATCCAGGTTGGCAGAACAACACCAAGAAATATTAAACGGACAGGAACAGAAAATGCAGGAGACCTAAGCCCCTAATAGCAGATGCTATGTAAATTCCAATCATGCAGAATGCACAAATCAAAAATACTTTTGTATAGGTTCTATTATTAGCTTGCAGAAATTTTGTGCCTGGTGGAGTCAGACCAGAATTTCTTTAAAACAAGTGAAGGAGAACCACAAGCTTAGCTTAAGTGCTCAATGAACGTATTAAGCATATTTTATCTATATGTATATTAGTTATCATTTCCCTCTTTACGTCAACAGACAGATGTCTCTTTACAATAAACTCTATAACTGGCAAAGCAAAACCTTGCAAAGTTGGGAAGAAACATATTTCTGAATATTTCCTTGAAAAACAAGTAATATGTGCATTTCCTTTTGGAAAACCCCAACAAAACATATTTATTGCAAAAATTCTTTGCCTGGTGGTTGAAATCAATAAATACTAGTCTGAAAGCAAATCCTACCTCACTGTCCATGGAGGTTGGGGGATTGTTAGATGCAGGAAATTAGATCAAGGAATTTTTAAGAAGAATTGGCATTCATTCTATCAATGCTGAAGACCTTTGGTTACTTAACCAGCTCTAAAACAAACATGGGACCTCGGTTTAGGTGACATTACCATTGATCTTATAGTAAATGCAGAAACTGATATATATGCATATAGCTAATTGAGGATTGCAGATCTCTTTTGAGAAAGCAATAGGAGATTAAATTGTTTGGTACACACAAAAGGAAATCAAAGACATTTGTCCCTGTTTTATATTGTATTGTCCAATTTACCTCCTCCATGGGTGTTATCTTTTCTTTTGTATTAGATGGAAAAAAGTGTATAATATCCTACCAATTAACTGCCATAAGGACTCCTCCGTACGAAATCATAATAATATATGCAAAACCACAACTGTACTCCCATCTCTGTTCAACAAAACATTTAACAAGCATATCTATATGTACAGAGATAATCGCCAAGAAAAGCAAGTCCGAAGTATAATGGGATTTACTCCTAGATTCTAGGCTTTCATGCCTATAATATATGTCAACATCCGCCAAAAAAAAAACCCAAGAGTAGCAAAACAAATTACGATTAAGTATGGCATTCCCTCTACATTTATGTTCAGGTGATTTATACGTGCAGATGAAGTCTATATGTGCAGATAGTAAATGTGGCTGCCAAGCGTGCCCAAAAGGTTAGCACAGATGGATGTGATTATAAAGAAACAGAAAATAGAGAACCAATTTTAAGGTTGCAGGAGACCTTTAGAGAACTTCAGTAAAATTCATCTTTTACCCAAGAGATTTTTTCATCAAGAATATTTTGTTACCTTAAAAGATGTATGGTGGAATTCAGAAATTCATTCATCCACATATGAATGCATTTCAAAATGCTAAAATAATTAGTCAATAAATGGGAGACAAAAGACGAACTATTGGACACAAAATAATCTTATTTTTGACAAGAATTCAATTTTTAACAATAATAAGAACCCATATCAAATCACACACCCACCCACAACATATATTTTGACCAAAACTCTATTTCTGGAATGCAATAAATAAAAGAATCAAAACTTACCTTTCCAATTGCATTGCTCAACTTGGTAAAGGCTTCAACTTGCAAAAATTCAGGTAAGACCTAAATAGGGAAAACAATCATAATGAACAAAATAAGGAATCCATTAGCAGGAGTTGTACAAAAGTAAAATGACTCACTTCTGGACTTGAAGCAGCATAGTTTGACAATCTCTCCATCAGTCCAGATAAAACAGTCTTGATGTCAACTGCAGACTGAGAATCAACATTATGCAACATCAAGAAAACTACTTATCACAAAATGCATGTTATTAAGGTCCCAAAAAACAAGTTTGAAGCAAGGCCAAAAAAATTTAATGCACGATAATTGGTACAATTATTTCCTCTAAAGAAACATTTGACGGTAAAACTCTGTTCAACTAATATCTGTTCTTTAACATTAAAGGAATATGTTGGTTCTCCACATAAAGTGTCATATACTACCATATAACATTCGCACAATCAGGTAAAACATATTATTCAAAACGATGGTGCTTTTTCTCAACCTTCTACTTTAGGAAATCTCTTAGAATTACTACACAGAGATGCACACATGCATGGACCACATAACAAATTTCCTAATATTGCAGAGACCTCAATCAATTTGCTCACTTATTTGAGTCATTCTTCTTATCACATCACTTTTAAAACAACATGAAAGAATTTGAATGGTATTATTATCAGAAAAACACTCCAAGAAAATACGAAGTTGAAAGCATAGATCATTCTCAAATTATGATGCAACGAACTTGCATTGCCTGGTTGAATGGCACCATATACAAAAGGTTATAATCTTCATAACACTACTCTTTATCTGGTTCAGCCAAAAAAAGGAGAAAGAAACATTGTGTAATAGGAAAAGAAATCTCAATGTATGATAGGCTACTCACTTGAAGTTGAGGGCAAGCTCCCAATAATGTCTCAAGGGTCTGCAAATGGTACTCATCTGGAAAGACCTGAATTATGCAGTCCATCAAATAATATTGGGCAAGTTCGTCCTTACAATTAACAACCTGCAGAAACCATTTGATTGCACATTGTAAGATCTTCATATCTTAAAGATACACTGAAGCGGACGAACTAACCTGCTCTAACACCCTTGGAAGAACAGTGTCTCTATAGATTTCAAGGTCAACACCTTCTATCTGACTGAGAACGTGTAAATTTTTCCCAACCTAAAACATCAGAGGGATGTTATAATAATATATTTATAGAAGTTAAAAGGTAGTTAAGATATGACAAGAAAAATTAACTGCTTTGAAGCATTCGTATTACAAGATCACGCAGCTCGTTCCTTTCCTTGTCAAGTTTCTCTTTCTCTCTTACAGGTCCCTACAGACCATAAAGCCCGAAAGTCTCAAGTCAGCATTATAAAATCGTAAATCTATCTTAATATTACACCTGCATGGTCAAAACATGCCCTCAAGATCCTTTACACTTTTGTGGCATGCAAGTTTTCAGATGCCATGCAGGTCAAAAAAGCAATAAAAAATTACAGAGCTACATCCACAAACCTGGTGCTGCATCCGGACCCAAAGTTTGTTCATCTCTGCAAAATTTTGCAGCACAAATTCTACAGCATCCATGAAAGTGTCACCTTCACTACAGGAACACCAATGAAGTCACACATAATAAAAAGGTCACAAGTCATAGCTACTGCAATTAAAATCATGCAATGATTAAAATGTTTAGCAAGTTAATGTGACCAACAATATAGAACTAACAATCAAGAACTAATGGAAATATCAAATAAGTATTCCAAATATTTCGTCACATACGGAAATTTTTATTGATTATAAGATATACCAAGCTAGCACATGCATGAAAATCTGCTAAACTTGTATCTGGGAAGTGATGTTACATGACATTCAAAAATATGTGATGTTACATGGCATTCAATAATATCTTAAGGGTAAAAGCTTTAGATGCATATGCAAATATGTAAATCCATGCATGTCAGTGGATGCTAAGTTAAAAGAATACCCATCTCAAATGGCCTACATTAAGCATGGAGTTCAAAGAAAAGAATAGAGCCAAACCAGCGAAAGAAAAAATAAGCAAGATGAGACCACATATATGAAAAAGCAAAAGAACTACAAAGAGCGAGTGATGATATGAAGATTAGTAATGCAGTCAGTGTGTATTACTTTTCTGTTTAAAAAATTAAGCCCCTGTTTTGTTTGGCTAATAATCAGATTTTTAATAAATTTTGATGAAAGTTGATAAAATGTATGACTAAAAAATTGATAAAAGTTATAAATTCTATAAAATGTGTGATTGAAAATAAGTTTTGGAAAAAATGAATTCTAAAAAATTGGGACCAGACAATGGGGTAAATAAAAAAGGAGAGATTTAGTTGTCACCAGCATGAGCATGACGAAAATAGTCAAATATTTTGCATGCTTGATTTTAAAAGTCAAAGAACGAAGTAACGTGCAGGAGAACAACTGCCTTACCCTTCATACTCCGAAGCAATATCGGGTAATTTGTCTCTACTAATTTGAGCAAGATAACTCCTCAAAAAGAGCCCACGTATGGGATGCTGAACAGCGTGACACATTTCAACAAGGTCTTTGAGAACATCTTTAGCAGGAGCCTCTTTCGATTTTATATAAACAGAACCAACTGTACACAGGAGATACCTAATAAATTGACAAAACAAATATTATGTGACTGGGGAACCTTTATTTTTTGGAAATAACATAGATTTAATTGCACAAGCCTAAATATGAAGGTAAAATGGTAGGTGGAAGAAAAAATAAGCAAATTAAACAGTTATATTTCAAATGGAATAGCATAGAACTGTCATTAAATTTACTTGAAACAAGATTTAGCAACTCTAAAATCCAATGGATTCATGAAAATTATTTAGAGCATTGTATAAATATCCCGATTGAGACCCACCCCAGAGCGAAGCAAACAAAAAACACCTCAAGGCACTGATTGTGAGGTATTTCTTGGAGGTGCACGCCTCAATTGAGTGGGGGCACATGCCTCAAGGCTTGTGAGGAGTATGCTCCTTAACTCTCCACGATTGTTTACTTTTCTTTAGGCGTGGGCTCACAAAGCATTGAAATTTCTAATTGAGCCACTTTAGGGAATAGCCAATGACCCAATATCTACTACTAAAACACTAAAAAATAAATAAATAAATAAAATTGTTTTCTGACTAGCTCACCTTGGCAATTAGTTATTACGCAATCAGTTATTAATAAAACGTTAGAAAATTATGTTTATACTAGACCCACTTAGGGAATAGTACATTTCCCACCACTAAACTAATAGTTTCTTTTTGTTTTGTAGAATTATTTTTGTTTGTTTGCAAACTTTAATTTGATCTATTGTGAATTTTGAAAATTGTTTATGATTTATTATGCACTCATTTTTTGCATTTTTTAATTTTTAACAATTTTTTGCTCCACCTCACCAAGGAAAAACACTTCAGTACCCAATCGATCTAGAGTTTTTAATTAAGATTAGACCATTATCAAATCAAACTGAAGGAATATGAAATTTGTCTATAAGATTCCAAGCTTCAAAACCATGCATGACTTTCAAAAATAGATATCAATTTCTTTTCTGTTGATCACTAGATATTTAAATATTCATTCTATATTCTTCATCAATGGAGAGTGATTTAAAGAAAGAAACTCAAAACTGCTTCAATTAATCAGTAAATGGAACACAGTTAGACGGTTGAAATCCAAAGCCTTCTCACTATGCTACACAAGGATAGCAGGTGTGTAGAAACCAGCTTAAAAGCGCAAGCAGCAGTAATTTGTACCATATAACGCACATATATAAAGATATTAATAAATGAAGCCAATATAACAAACTCCAACACAAATCACAACTCCAGCATAATCAGAGAAATCCTTAAACCGTGTAATATAAGATGAAATATTGTTAAATCATTAACTATGCATATAAAAGGTGAAGTAAGCAACATAAAATTAGTACTCAACTCTATGAGACTTACAGTCGAGGCAAAATGTTTCCAGCATGTTGAACAAGTTCGTATAGATCAACCACCGGACAACCATGCCTGTCCTCATCCTTGAAGAACATTTCCAGCCTCCTCAATTCATCAAACACGCGCATATCTATTCCATAAAGTGAATAAAACAAACAATTCACGGAATAAACATATAAACTCTAAATAATAAAATAGATCACCGGGAGAATTTGGATCCATGAATCTTACATAGCTCATAATATTTGTGAGGCGAGAGTCTCGAAGTTCGAAGCTCAGACAACAACTGCGCCGAGTATTTAAGTGCTTCTCTCAGATTATTCGAATCCTGAATTTTTATCAAATACGAACAAATTAAAATTGTATTTAACTTGAGAATCTAGGGCTCTAAGAATTAAATTTGGAAATTACCAAAGCGCGATGCAAATAAAATGCATTGTGTTGAATTCCGGCTATGCCTTCGGCGAGCCATTTCTCCTCGTCTTCGATTCCGTTTGATATCATCATTTTTCTTGTTTCTCTTTCTGGACTGACCTCGACTCAACTGACTGACGTTGGAATAATAAGGAATTGCATCACTCGTTTCTTGTTTTGATTCTAAGGACAATCTGTTTTCTTAAATTAATTAATTAGGGGAAGCAAAATGACCTCAGAGAAGAGGTCAAACTCCCATCCGGTCAACTATTTAGGACGGGTAACTGGCTGCATTTTTAAATGGCCACTATCAAGATATCAATAATCATATAACATATTATTTATTCACTGCAATCACCTTCTCACGAAAATATCCTTAAAATAGTCCAAACGTTCGGACCGCTATCAAGGCCCAGACATCCCGAACATTTGTGCCCAAACGTCTAGGCAATCTGGCCACACACGCATGGTCGTTTTTCGACGACTACGACCACAACAGAGCTTGTCATTTTCAACTAATTTCATCCCAAAAAATCACCAAAATCATCCTTAACATTAATTATAACAATATATATATATCAAATCATACATTAAAAGTATAAATTCATAGATTTTAGGGAAAATTGCAGGCGAGGTATCAAACGTTTCAGTTAGTTACAGACTTTGTCCAAATCTTTCATTTGTATCACCCACGGTACCAAACCTTTAAAAAATCAAAATTTCAGTCCTCATTGATGGTTTCCGTCCGTTTACCACGAAAATCGTTAGTTGAACCCAGAAATAAATAAATAAATAAATATATATATATATATATATATATATATATATATATATATATATATACACATATATATATATATATAATTTCCACCAAATAAACGAAGACAATTTTGAAATTTCACACTTTTCCTTTTAAAATAAAAAAAAAAAAAAAAAAAACCTTCATTCTATCATCCATTATGGAACATATGAAAACCCACGAAGAAGAAGACGACCGATACGAAGAAGAAGATAATCTTCCATCAGATTTTGCAGCTCATATTCGAGACTCTCTTCTCCAACTCGTATACGGTAAGTGAATGCCCTGAAATTTCCATTTGCGGTATGAAACAATGCGATTACAAGCCATGCATATAGATTGTTGTTTAGTACTAGAAAATATGAAAATGTTGCATGATTTGATAACTTGGAAGTTAATGTAATGTGTAATAGATTGTTCTGTACATGTGCATTGCTCGAACAAAAAAGGGGTTAGTGCTTGATTTTTTTTTATTTTTTTTTTCATTTATTTTAGGGGAAAATACAAAGTATTTTAGCATATGTCTATATCATGGTAGAGCTTTATTGGGAAAATGAGAAATTTTATGTACGAGCATGACAAAGTAAGTTACATAGACAATGTCAACCCTGATTTCTTCAACAGATTTCTTCTTGACAGTTCCATGAAGATGATAGGATATTCTGGTAGAGTCATATATCTATACGAGATGGAAAAGAAGAGATTGAATGAAGCATCATTCTGATTGGTGAAAGATTCAGATTTCATAAATGTAGTGAAGTGGCTTGGTGAAAATATGATTGTTGAAGTGTATTGCATGCCTATAGTTGAGGTATTGGAGTTGCCATTGGATGGAAGTATTTCTGTGGTTGATTGTAAAACTGGTGAGGAGTTGGTAAATGTTGAAAATTTAGCGTGCATGATGAACCAGTGGCTGGGGAGCAATCGTGCTATGCTGTTGAGGTTTATGATGATTCATTAGAAGGTGATGAGTCATACATTGTTGACGAAGTAGATTATTTGCAATATGGTCAATCAGAATTACAGGCTTGTGAAACTGATGTACATGCTGCTGAAACTTATGTGCAGCATAGTGAATCAGAGGTGAATGTTGGTGAACATGATGTGCAACGTGGTCAATCAGAGGTACAAGCTACACAAACTACGGTGGAACATGTTGAATCATTGGTGCAGTCTGGGGAAAATGAAGTGCAGCAAGGTGAACCACATTGTAGTGTACATCTTGGTGAACATGAGGTGCAACGTAGTGAACTAGAGCAAACTAAAGCACATGTTGAAACTGAAACAGATTATCATGTTGAGCAATAAGACTATATAATTGATGTAAAGTAGGTTCCACATATCCTGAGCAACATGATGAATATGAAGAGGGTTTTTTGGATGATTTCAATGACTCAAAGTATGAGTGGGAAGAAAATATACCCATTGATGATAATGACACAACCACGGGTTTTAGGTTGAGTGAAGGGTTTGGTATTAATAGAAATAGTGGTAGGAAGGTGAGGCAACTCCTTAAGAAGAAATTGGAACAGATTATCACGACACAATGAGTTTAGGAGCTTATCCAGTGACAATAAGGGTGATGGATCATCTGCCAGAGGATGAATGAGTGATGGTTTAATCCTGCCACTGATATGGATGATCCAAAGTTCAAGTTAGGGATGAAGTTCGACAGTGTCAAGGTTCTAAGGGATGCAATTGTTCAGTACTCGATTAAAAATTCTAGGCAACTCAAATATGTGAAAAATATGAAAACACGGCTGAGAGTTAGATGTCAAGAAAACTGCCCTTAGGTTCTATATGCATACCAACAACCAGATAAGAGTATCAGAATTAACACCTTCATAGATGAGCACACATGTACGATGGTGTGGCAAAATAAAAAGGTTAATGCCAGTTATCTGGCCAAAAAATACATTAGAAAGTTTAGATCTGATCCCAATATGCCAATGAGCAGTTTTGTGAAAATTGTAAAAGAAGATTACATGTATGAGATTTCAAAGCATCAGTTCTACAAGATAAGATCCAAATGTGCACAAGTGGTGCATGAGATTATAGCTGAGCAGTACAAAATTTTACGGGATTATGAAGAGGAGTTAAAAGAGAACAAATCCTGGAAGTACGGTGCAAATTGAAGGGTAGCTCCTACCTTTAAGAGATTGTATATATGTTTAGGGGCTTATAAAGCGGGTTTTAAGGCTGGATGTAAGCCAGTTGTTGGGTTGGATGATTGCTTCATAAAGTCTGCACAAAGTGGACAATTGCTGGCAGTTGTAGGAATTGGTGGTGAGAATTGTATGTTCCCCATAGCATGGGCAGTTGTAGATGATGAGAACAAAACAAATTGGCAATGGTTTATACATTTGTTGGTTGATGACATAGGGATGTATAACCCTAGAGTTTAGACATTCATTTCTGATAAACAAAAGGGTTTGGTGGATTGTATAAGTCAATTATGTGAAGGGGTTGGGCACATGTGTTGTGCTAGAAATTTATACAGTAATTTCACTTTTGTATCAAAAGCCTGACCCCTAAGAACTTGTTTTGGGCTGCAGCAAGGGCCATAACTGTGCCAGAGTGGAGGAATGCTATGAATGGGTTGAAAGAAGGTAATGAAAATGCTTACAACTTGTTTACTAAAAAATCACCGTCCTAGTGGAGCAGATCACATTTTTGAAGAGCATTCCAAGTGTGATATTCTTTTGAATAACATGTGCAAGACATTCAATGCTTCCATTGTTGTTGCTAAAGAAAAACCCATCACCTCTATGCTGGAAACAATAAGACATCAACAAATGATAAGAATGAATGCAAAAAGGGAATCAGCACAGAAGTGTAAGATCATGCATTCGGGCGAAGGGTAATGAAAATCATTGAGAAGGCTAAGGGTGAGGCGAGATACTTGAAGGTAGACTACGTATGTAGTCATTAGTTCGAGATAACCAGCAAAGATGGATTGATGTGGAGTATTGATTTGATAAAACATGAATGTGCATGCAAAAAATGGCAGTTGACTAAAATGCCATGTCCCCATGCAATATCAAGCATGATGTCAAGGGATGTAGGCATATATGATTACATTGATCCATATTACAGCAATGAAACATACCTCATGTGTTACTCCCCAATGATCTAACCTATGTCAGGGTTAGAGCTATAGCCAGAGCTGGGAAAGTACCCTTTTAATGAATCGCTGAAGAAAAAACAGGTAGGCAGACCCAAAAAAGTAAGAAATAGGTCACAGACGGAGCCATTTGACTGGCATGAAGATGACATGTAAACGATGTGGGGGGATCTGAACATAACAAAAGAAGCTGTAGGGGACCATTACCCGGTGAAGCTAGTTCACAACAAGAAACAGAAGCAAGCACGCACGCACGCACGCACGCACGCACACGGAGTTTCAACAAGATACATTGTCAAGTGCATCAAAGGGGAAGAAAATAGCACCATTTGGAATAATTTCAAAGTCACGGCTGAAGAAGTCCAAGACTCAAGGATCAAAATCTTCAATATGATGTGTTTTCTCCTTTCACGTTTTTTTGCTAGGAAATGAACTTATTTTGTCAATATTATGATTTTGTAAAGTGAAATATAATTATTTTGCAAATGTTGCATTTGTTGAAATGTGGAATGGAATGGTTTATGCAACAAATGTTGTGATTTCATATGTTGTCCTGGACCGTTGAGGTTGAATACATTGCATTACACTGTTGTCACCTAGTTTTTAGCGAACATTGGGTCCAGGCAATTAAGTTCTATGTGAAAATATTGGTATTTCTTAAGCAACAATCGTCAAAGGTTTGGTGCTAATAGTGCAACGATAACCAAAGGCTTGGTATTGTCACTACAACTACAATAAAATGTTTGGTACTTTCACTGCAACTATACCAAATGTTTGGTATCTCTGATGCATCATATACGAAACGTTTGGAGCGTGATTTGAACTTTAACTTCTCATTAAACAAAGTGTAGAAATAGAAATAGAAATGTGAAAAGTGAGTACCATCGAATACAATATAGAATGAGGCACTTCATTTGAAGGAAAATGGTACAAACACGACCACATTTATATCCACATTTCACAACATATAACACAAAACCCCAAACGCCTAAACACTAAGCCTAAATTTCTGAAGCTAAAAATGTTCATTCTACAAACCCAGCATACATACCCAAGTACAAACTCATTTTTCAAACACTTCACACACAAAGCTGAACAACCAAGTCTTCCACAAATTTGGTCTTGTTGCTTGGAGGGGCTGATTTTGGCTTCCATTTCCCTCCTAGCTTGTAATAGACTTGGAATCAGCTCCTTAGATCTCTCACACATAGGAGGGTCATACTACACGAAAAAGATATATCCACTCAGATTTTGGTTTCTAGGATAAGTGAGAAATCTTCTTCCTGGGTTCAGGTTCGTCCATGAGGTCTTCATCTACGTTAGGGAACAAAATCTGCATGCATTCATCTCCTTCTGTTGATTTTTCTTGAATAACTATGGGAAGATAAGGATATTAATAGTAATGAAAATGGGGGGAAAGTGAACAGTTAAGTGCAATAATAGATAGGGAAAGTGTTATTTCAAAATTGCCCTTATCTATTTGGTGGAAATTTAAAAAAAAAAAAAAATTATTTCTAGGGTCAACTAACATTTTCGTGGTCAAATGGACAGAAACCGTCAATGTAGACTGGAGCTGCAATTTTTTTAAATGTTTGGTACTGTGGGTAGTACAAATGAAAAGTTTGAACAAAGTTTGCAACTAACTAAAATGTTTGGTACCTCGACTGCAATTTTCCCTAGATTTTATCAAAATTGAACGTAAAAATCAAAGAACACATTCGTAATATCATAAAATTTAAACAATAAAAACAAAAACTAACCTTGATTAAATGTGAAGAAGAAGATGATGAATAGTTTTGAAGTTGATTTCTTCTGTAAGATTTTTTTTCCTTCTTTCTGAATTTTTCCCTCTTTTTTCTTTCCATTTTAAATGAAGGGTATTCGAGAATTTCTATCAGAGTGCATTTGATTGCGAGCATAAAATCTATATAAAAATAAAATAAATTATAGGCAATTGAATTGTCTATTTGTATTAAAATTATTAATTAAATATATTTGATTGATTTAGTTTTCAAAGTAAAAAATATTATACTTTTCTATTTTTTATTGGGGGGAGAGAGAGAGAGAGAGAGAGAGAGAGTTACCTAGAAAATAAAAACTACACATCTCTAAAGAAAATATTTTTCTTGTTTTCAAAGAAAATATAATCACGTGACTAAAAGTAGGAAAACATTTTTCTTGAAAAATTGCAAACAGCATAAAAATATGAAATTAGGTAGAAAAACACATTTTTCATAAAAAAATATTGGTAATCAAACGTACTATTAATTTAATTTGGTCAAAAGTCATCGTGGAAATTTGGCTTAGATCAACCGGCCATTGACCTCATGGTGAACGTTGCATCTTGCCTCGTTTCTTATTTATTATTTTATTTTATTTGAATTTTTCAATTTTTCTTCATATTTAAAAAATGAATAAACGGGTGCAAAAAATAGAGATATTTTAATTTTCACCCAATTATCTAAATCATGTCCCCAACCTCGATCCACTTGTCAAAAATCTCGAATGAGGGCTCCTCGATTTTGTCCCATTGCCATTCCTACTTGGACATAGAGGTAGAAGCGTAATGTATGTGCCAATCTGGATCGACTTGATACATCTACGCATATGGTAAGTTTGAAACATCCCCTCCAAAATTATTGTAGAGCAAGTTTAGCCATTATTTGAGCCTCATTATTTGGTAAAAAACTAAAAATATATTTTAGAATAATGAATTTTTAAAGAATGTGATTGAAATGCAAGATATTTTTTAAAATTTTCGTTTAATATTATTTTATTAAGAAAATATGTAATTGAATATGAATTTAAAAAATTGTGAAGAGGCGTAATCAATGACAATATTTCATATTTGAGATTTGGACAAAACCAGCACAGGTACCTGCCAATATTGTAGACTCGGACTCGATCCAACCTGCCCAATCTCTTTTGATTCATTTACGGGAATTTAATGCAATTTAAATCAAATCTTAATTGAAAAAATAAAAAAAAAATTTGATAGTGACAAATTGGATAAATAAAACCAGAGCATCTAAGCCCAAAGATGATGTGAATTACATTTATCATATTAGTTACAAAATTGTGAAGAATTTGATAATATTGACTAAATATTGATGCAAAAACGTACAGAACATTTGCTCTTCCAAAATGAGGGATTTTTCGAGCCAAAAAATCCCACCAAGTCCACTATAACATAGCTATGTCAGAGACATTCTCAAGCTCATACAAACTAAATCCTCGCAGCAAGTCACCTCCTAGCCTTCGGAGAAAGACCTACAAAAATCCTCAGGCAGAGCTAATTACATAACTCAGCTGTCTAAAAACTTGCACAAAATTGAAAATGCGACTGTGTGCGGCAGTGTGCATATACATCAGCTTCTTGCAAATATTGTCAAAATCCTCGCAGCAAGTCACCTCCTAGCCTTTGGAGAAAGACCTACAAAAATCCTCAGGCAGAGCTAATTACATAACTCAGCTGTCTAAAAACTGGCACAAATTTCAAAATGGGACTGTGTAAGGCAGTGCATATATATCAGCTTCTTGCAAATATTGTGCACGAGGTCCCGACGCAGAGGTCCTAGAACATGATATAGGATCACTGAATGGTTTGATTTTTTTCCCTACATGCACAGCATCCTGAATTCTGCCCCGAAAGAGCCATTCTTCGTCATCTTGACCAATGTCTTGAGCCAGCAGGTGGGGCGGATCCCAGTTCTCAAATAAACTTTTATACTCTAATTCCACTTTCTGCATATTAGTCGTAACTGTGTCGTGACCTGATGCAGTTCTAGCTTTACCATGAGTAGCAGTGGTAGCAGCAGCAGCCTCGTCCCTCCCGGAAGTTGAACAAACTGGCTCCTTGACAGTTCCAATGGGAAAGACTCCCGCAATGGAGCTGTTATTCTTAGTGGAGAAATTTTTTTCTTGACTGGATACAATAGCAATTTCATTATTATGTTCCACAGGAAAATTTGTCCTTCCAGCAGTATCATGTTCCTTCGGCTTCTTTGGGGGCAGCAACCGAATCCTAATAATATTTCCTGGCTCAGCACCAACAATGACCAAAATAAGCAAACCACTATGAAAGCAATAACACCCTTTTAAGAAATGACAGAATTTTATCAGAGAGAAAAAAAAAACCATACTAACCACGATCATGGCTGCCAACTAAAGGTGAGGAATGTCTCTTTCTCTTACTGCTATTCCCAGTGCTATCAGATGGAGAGCTTGGAAGACACAAATAGATAGGCTTCTCGTGCTCTTCAGTGACACTACTTTTTTCTAAATGTTCTGCTTCAGCTTCTATAACCTTTGGAAAACACCCACTCTTTGGTGCTTCCCAATTTTTTTCTGAATAAGCCTTTGTCTTGTCCTCCTTTTCTTTCCTTTTCTCTTTCTTCTCCTTTCTCTTTTCCTTCTTCCTTTGTTCCTTGGCAACTCTTTCAGTCTCCATTTGGAGCTTTACAGGACCAGAATAACAATTTTAGCATCCAGGGCTAAGAAAGCCCAAAGGTAATATGGCCAGTATATGAACTTAGACCTCATAATGATTTGAATTTGTGTTCATTCTATCAAGCACCCAGATGATCATTTATTTTCACTTTTTGAGCTTTCAACAAAAATCAACATACAACGTGTACCATATTTAAGAAATTGGGAAATATAGGTTTAATAAAAAAATTATTTGAGATTCTTGGGTCATAGTCCACTCATATGGGAACATATTCACCAATAGTAATCGGGAAAAAGATTGATTATACCACTAATTAAACAATAATCCAAAGGGCAAATTTCAAGGTTTAAGAACTTTATAATGGCATTAAAACAATGGTGTCCGTTTTCTTTAGAAATCTGGACTCGACTTTCATCAGCTCCTCATAGAAGCTCGTAGTAATTGAAAGATACACGCGCAACTTAATTTGCATCTTGGAAAATTTTAAAATGTAGAATTGCATTGTAATCAATTCCTTAATTAGGGGTCCAGGACTAAAAAAGAATGCAACATTGAAAGAATACATAATAATCATCAAATATATCTATTTTGAACAAAAACAAGTCCCACAAACAATCATGGCTTGTGGATACAAAAATGCTCAGTCGAACGTCGTCGTCATCAACCCCCAGTAATATACACTATAATCGATATATTTTAGAAATTACCAAAGGAAGTTCCAAATCCGCCATAGCTGTTTTTTTTACTCATCAAGCCTCTCTGGAAAAAAAAATGAACACCACACCAAACCAAACACACCCGCACCTCTCAACATGAGCTCACAGGACCGTGTCAAAGGAAAAGATAAAGACAGGTTGAATTTGTATACATCTACATGTCAAATATACGTTAAAATCCAATTTTTAAGAAAAGCCCTAGTTCCCAAAATTGAACAGGTTTTGTACAACAGCATGAACGGGAGAAGACGCCGATATTAAAATTTTACACGGCGGAGCCATACACAAAACTCGGAAGCCATTCGATTAACATGGATGTGTACTCATGCTCATATAATAAACATGTACAAATCAATCAAGGTGGTTTGTTTATTAAGCAAACCTTAATCGATTCGACCAAAGCCTCGTTGCCGACCTTTTCCAGTGAGTACCCTGGAGGCGGATATGGAAAGCACCGAGACATTCTTCAAGATCGAATCGAAAATTTCCCAAGAACAGGAAAAAAAAAAAAAAAGAACAAAAATAACCAATCCAATAATTGATGAATATATACGGGTTAGCGAAAGAATTCAGAGAAAAGTAGTGGATTAATTGCTTGGATTGGTGATATACGTCGATTTACCGAAACCCTAAGAGAGAGATGGTTTCGGCGGCTGAAAAATCGAAACAAAAAGCTTTTTGATTATCGTTTAAGGGTTAAGGTGGGGTATATATAGTCGCACGCAACGTATGGCGGTGGGATGGCCGACCTTGAAAGCGTGTACTATGTTTACCTTAATGCCCCCTGTTTGGTAGTAATTTCCGGATAAGTCCTTTTCCTTGTTGGGCATGTTGTGACGGACTGCATGATGATGACGTGGTGTCAAGCATGGCACGAAATGGAAAAATGAGTTAGACCTATGGTTGATTAGGTTTATACTTCAAAGGTATATGGCCAACTCGGTGTCACCTAATTTGATGAGGAAATAACCGGTGTCCATCATGACATGTTCGTGTCCCGGTGGTGTCAGGTTCGTGTCTTAAAAATTCGGGTGTGCAGGCAGCCATGGCGACATGGTTGCAACACAGGCAGACATCGCAGGCAGCACCCAGGATGCAGGCAGGACATGGCCAGACACAGACTGCAGTGATGGCAGCACACAAACAGCACAGCAACACACAGCTTACAGTCTGTGTGACATAGGGTGACATGAGCATGACATGAACGATTTTCCAAGCACACCAGGTGATTTTCTAGGGTGAAATACCATGGGCAGGTTGCTAGGATATTTTGGGAGTCTTGGACAAGTTGGCTACTTAAGCCACTTATAAGACCAAAGGCTACAAGAGGAAGCAAAAGCCAAATTAATGACTATGAAGGGGGCATGTCTAGCATGAGATCTTTTGGTAGAGACATCCCACTTGCATGAAGTCAATTCCAACTTGACTTCTCTTTGGTCTAATGAGGTTTAAGGCAAGTTGAATCCAATAAGAACCCTTGGATCAAGATTTATCTTAGCCATTGATTACAAGATATTTTCTTAGGATTTGCCTATAAATAGGGATGTATTCCCATTGTAATTATTTACATTGGAGTTGAGTAATTTTAATACAAAGAGAGATTTTCTTCCAAGAATACTTGTCTTCTATTTTACTACAAATACTCTACTCAAAAATATCTTAATTTAGCCTACTTGGTTGAATTATTTTGGGGGCGTCAAAAGGCTGACTTAGCATTTTCTCATAAAGACGGGAATTGTGAACGTTAAGGCCGTATAGTGTCTAGTATTTCTAGTGTATGAAATCTAACCCCGTGACAAGTGGTATCAGAGCCTCGTTGGTAGGTTGTTATCATGGCGGATTCTCAACAAACCTTTGAGAATGAGGAAAGGGTACGTGATGTTGCCCCAACTGAAGCAAGGAAGACACGGAGCCAAAGTAGGTCTCGGGAAACAATTGCCATGGGTGGCAAAGTTGATCAAATCATCGCAAATATGGGTGATAGGGTCGAATATCTTAAAAACTCCATGGAGGCATTAGAGGAACACTCCATTAGAAGGCTAGAAACTCTCCAATCCAATGTCCAAGAGGTGATGGATGCACAAGCATCATTGGAGAACGATGTTCAAGCCATGAAGGGTGATGTCCAAGCTATGGTGGCCGGACAAGCCGTGATGATGTAAGATTTTGGTAGACTCCAAGCCAAAGTCTTAGATGCCATTCCGCCATCCAAGGCCAAGTAAATCAAGTGGCCACAAGGACGAAAAGGATGAGCAAAGACACCACTAGTTCTAGCGGAGGTGCTGCTACTAGCGTTGTTGCCCCTAGGATCGAGTATCCAAAGCCGAAGAATTATAATGGGCAACGGGATGCCATGGAAGTGGAAAATTTCCTATGGAAAATGGAGGTTTACTCTGAAGGCGTTAATCTTATGGATGAATCCATGAAGGTGCGGACCGCTTCAATATACCTCTCGGATGTTGCGGCGTTGTGGTGGCTCGTAAGCATGGTGAAATTGTGCGGGGAGCTTGCAACATTGACACATGGGATGTGTTCAAAAGGGAGCTCAAAAGACAATTTTACCCGGAGAATGTCGTCTATGAAACTCACAAGAAGTTGAGAATTTTGAAGCATACGGGAACGATTGATGACTATGTCAAAGAGTTCACAACCCTTATGCTTCAAATTCCAAGTATGCCGAAGGAAGACATACTATTTTGTTTTCTAGATGGTGTGCTACTTGGATGCAACAAGAGTTGCAACGACGCGAAATCAAGACCGTAGATGAAACTATTACAATAGCCGAGTCTTTGACGGAATTTGAAGAAAGTGCCAAGTCGGAAGCTAAAATCACCAAATCCTTTAAAGGGAATTTTGGGGAAAGTGATGAAAACTCCGGGAAGGCCATGCAATGGGGCAAGCCGGAATGGAGGAAAAATTCTAGAACCGATTATAAACCCAATGGTAACAATCAAACTTCTTGGAGAAAGGAGTATGACGACAAGAAGAGAAGTAACTTTACTCCTCGTAGTTGCTTCATGTGTCAGGGCCACATGGATTGTCCTAAAAGAGGATCATTGGCATCCATGACGGTGAGGGAACCAGAAGTCATAGATGGCAAGAATAAGGAAGAAGTTCGATTGAATTCTTTCCAAAGGCTTAACACTATGAGTATTGAAGTCATTCCCGAAGAGATGGAAACACAACACTTATCGATGATGAAAGTAGTTGAAGACTTGGAGGATGGTAAAGACATGATGTCAATGGAAGTACCAAGGAAAGACAATGCAGGCGTTAGGTGCATGAAGAAATGCCAAAAACGTTCCGCTACGAGGGCGTTAGCGGAATATGTATGAATTTAGACAATAAGTCTAGGCTGAAGAATGTAGAGTTCGACGAAGTTGTCGCATTTGATACCACGTATCTAACTAATAAGTATGATATGCCTTTCGCCTCTTTCATTGCCATTAATCATCACGGACAATCAACACTCCTCGGTTGTGGTTTGTTGTCCAATGAGGACACCGATACTTTTGTGTGGTTGTTTAGGACATGGCTTCAGTGCATGTATGGAAAAGCTCCTCATGGAATCATTACTGATCAAGATAGGGCTATGCATAATATAATTTAGATTGTTTTTCCTAATACCAAACATAAGTGGTGTTTGTAGCATAGTCTTAAGAAGTTGATAGAAAAGTTTGGATATCATGTTGATAAAGCTTCCATTTTTTCGACTATACATGGGTTGTGTATAAATCGAAGTGTGTATGAATCGAAGTTCGTAGAAGAATTTGAAGATGGTTGGAGGGTCATGATTAATATAGATGGGTTGCATGGTAATGATCGATTGTCAGGATTGTTTGACAATAGAGGTCGTTGGGTTCCTTGTTATTTGAAAACAACATTTTAGGCAAGGATGTCTACAACTCAGTGAAGTGACAGTATCAATGCATTCTTCGATGAGTATGTGCAGTCAAATACCTCGTTGAAGTATTTTGTCGAACAGTACGAGAGGACATTGAGAAATAAGGTTGAGAATGAGTTATAGGCCGACTTCAAGGCATACTCGCAAATGATACCTTGTATAACAATGTTCGAAATGGAGAAGCAATATCAAAAATGTTACACCATTTCCAAGTTCAGGGAAGTTCAGGGCGAGCTCACGTATCCACATATCACTCAAGATGGTGGTGTCGGCATATGATGGAGCATGCTTGTTTGATTCTTCAAGGGCATAACTAAGAGGTTGATTTGTTGGTTTCCTATTTGGATGGTGCATATGAACAATGTTATTTATATGTTGTTGAAAGATTGAACATGTTGATTGCAGTTTTTGGTGGTGTAGTGATAATGCCTCTTCAATTGTAAGATTATGTTTCAATTTCGTTCTTCATTTGTTTATAGTGATAGAAGATGAGTTTTCCTTTGAATTGTTTTTGGTATACATTTGAAGGTGCATTTTTTTTAATATTCTGTGATTTCAACATAATTATATCTAGGGATAGGATAGTAACCCATTGAATCAAACTGGGTGGCCTTTTTTTCATTTAGATTGTGAAAGCTTACAACCTGAGCTTCCTAGACTATTGGATAAAAAAGTTGTATTAAATTTTAGCTTTTATAATGACCATGTGACTTGATAGATTTTCAGATTGCTTGCATTTTGTGTGACCTGAATGTGCAAAACACGAGTAGCCCATGATAGATATTTCTACAGGCTTGTGATAACCTATCAAAGTTTAGCAAACAATCTAAATAATGGTCCAACATGACAAAAAAAGAAGGTGACTGCTACATTAGAAAAACTAGTTTGGTGACCAATGAGCTTGAACAGAAATGGCAACTACATATAAATGCATCACAACGTAAGTAAGAACATTACAACATAATGGGAAAAAGTGATTTCACGGATTATAAGTGCATCACGCCGACCTATTTCCTTTTCTATTATCTTCCGATGGCTCTTTGCCCTTGCGGAATGTCATATTCAACGAAATCTCGTTGTTTCTTTTCTCGGCTATACGAGCTAGACTATCGAATATGCTTGGCAAATCATGAACTTCCTCGTTTACAGGCGAATTATTTCCTTCTTTAGTGGTACTCGACTTACCGTCTTTTACTTCCTTTTTTACCCAATCAAAAATCCGTAGTCATTACTGCAAGTTTTGAATAGTCAGCCTTTGTTGTCGCCTTCTTTTTCAACCTCAAAGCATTTCTGGATTCCATCTACACACCATGGACTATCAAGTTTTCTGTGGCATTCTCCGAAAAAGTGGTCAGTGTTTCTACAGCTATGACATGTACCGTAGTTCTTGCCTTTCATCCCTACATAAACAAGAGATCTGGTAATGTTAGTATGTATACTGCCCTAACACAATTCCACTTCCAATGCCAATTGTAAGATTCAAATGCAAATTAAGATGCACCCATCAACATTAAGCAATCACAGATTGTTGCCAAAAAGACTGCTTAACCAATCATCCTCAATAATCCTATGTGGCCACAACTTAGAATCTGCACACACTCATTGAAAGTTTGTTGGGATCTAAATAATTATGTATTTATGGCATTTTCTGCAACAGGCTGCATCAAACTCCTAGGGATTATTAGTCGGTTTCATTAGTGTAATTTTACTACCAATAGTTGGAAATGCAGCAGAACATGCTGGGGCTGTCATATTTGCCTTTAAGAACAAGCTAGTAAGTCATGGGGGACTGGTTTTTTATTTTTCAAACGAACAATTTGAAGACGATTCTAACTAGAATGCGGTTAGTCTTGAAATTGAAGTAGAAGAAATAGAAAAGCAACTATGCGAAAAAAAGCATCATCATGCTTTCTTTTTTCGTCTCTTTCTTTGTCTTATCTACTTAACTTGCAAAGTCTAAGAAGAGGGTTTTCAGGACAGGATATCACTTTGGGCGTAGCTTTGGGTTCAGCAACTCAAATTGCCATTTTTGTGGTAAGAAACTCCAGTGTTAAAACCTCAAAAATCGTGGAAAAACCCAAAAAATCTGATATGGTACAAAAATATCGAAAATAATACCAGTGCAAAAACCCCAAAAAAGCTCAGATCGTACAAAAATACTAGTGCTAAAACCCCAAAAATCTGAAATGGTGGAGAACCCATAAATAATTAGTTCAAAAACCCACAAATCTTACTTATTAGAAGTGCGCTATAGATTCGATAGTAATGACAGGCATGAAGACCTCAACCACTACCAGAGATGATGACCAAACCGAGGGCGAAGTCGACATGAATTACGGGTGGGTGTGGAGAAGAGGAGAAAGCACGAAAATAGAAAATCTTCTCGTACAGTTTCCAAATGAAATGAAGAAGAAGCTTTTCTGTCCAAATCAAACGAAATAAAAAATTCAGCCTTTTTCTCTTCTCGTTTTTATTTTATTTTGGACATATAGTGTGTAATACCCAGACCAGGAAAGTTTTAAAAAGATTTGATACGTACTACTCATACCAACAAGGTGCACCTTATTTTTTGAAAATCCATCATTAGAAATTCTACAGTTAAGCGTGCTTGGCTTGGAGCAATTTTATGATGGGTGATCAATTGGGAAGTTTTTTCGGGGAGCGTGCGAGTGAGGACAAAGTATGCTAAAAAAATTCATGTTGGTATAGTGGGGATAGTACGTCATTGATCTAACGATCGGGACAACCCGTTAAGTAAGATCCGGGTCGTTACATAGTGCGTGCCAGCTCACCTGCCACATCATCTGGAATTTTTCTGTCAACTGCTTTTTGTACACGTAGCAAAATCGAGTTTTTTTATAGGAACGCTAACCCATCCTACCACAAATCACTATAATTGATTTGTAATCAAGATCGTCCCTAAAAATTTTGGGATTTTAGACTACTTATTATTACGACGTTCTTAAACGTAAATTTTTTATAAATATAAAAATATTTAACTAAATAATATATCTATATTTTAAACAAAAACATAGTACAATTCAAAAGATATAGGGTGTGTTTGATGAATATTATTGATGAAAGAATATATTTTAAATAGTGATATGATAAGAAATAAGTAGTTAAAAAGTAAGAAAAAGTTATTGATTTGACGAAAAATATTATTTTATTGAAAAATGTGTGATTAAAAATGAATTTTGAAAGAACATATTTTGAAAAAATGTGTACCAAAATTATCCCGATAACTCTAGAGACTAGAGTAATATAATATATAGCAGAATTATTCCATTGATAGAAAAACATATCAAAATGTAAATAATAAATTCCATAAATATTAATTGAAATTATAGTACAATTCAAAAGATATAGTGGGAAAAAATTATCTTGACAACTCAAGAGACTAGCGTAACATAATATTTAGCAGAATTATAGAAAAATATTATCAAAATGTAAATAATAATTTCCATAAATATTAATTGCAAAAACTCGAGTAAGGTGCAATTTATAAATCATGATAAAGTTTTAAGAGCCATAATTTGAAGTCTCGAGAATATTGTAAGAATAACTTGTAAGAAGAAGCGTGATTTTTAGTTACAAAAAGTGTAAAATTTAGGGACTATATGGTAAATTAGTAAAAGATATATATTTTTAAAAAATAACGTGACGAGTTAGAATTATTTAGTGATGAGAAGTATAACTAGATTCTAATGATTTCGATTCGAAAACCTTTTAATAAATTTGAGATTTTGAGGGAACAAGGTGAAAATAAATTTCGAGATCACCCTACAATATTGGACTCATTCCAAGACTCGTAGTAAATGACACGTTATGGACTCGGGAAAAAATTAATTTGGATAAATAAATTCAAGTTATAACTTATTAAATTAAACTTATTGACATGCAATATTAGTTTCCAAATTAAACTATATTTACGTAACAATATTAGTTTCCAAATTAAACTCATTTGGTAGCTTGTAATTAATAATTTATATTAAACTCAATAAAAATTATTTTTGATAAGATCAAACTAAGTTAGAATCAACCAAAAAGATTATAATTAAATGAATTTTAAGTAATCCATCTTTTATAAACTAGTAATTTAATTGGGCCTTATATCATGTATTTGTGAATTATGGTTGACTTTAATTTTAAAGTTTTGATTATAACAAATAAGTTAACTTATTCCTTGTTTGAGATCCATTATTTGAAAAAAAAAAAAAAAATTTGATTTCGAAATAGTATTTTTTGAGGAAATTTTTTGGGTTTGTGTAATATTATTTTATTAAGAAAATGTGTGGTTGATAAGAAAAAAATAAAAATGAATTAAAATTTAATGGGGTCAAACATGGGCTTATTTACTAACAATCGAATTTAAGTAATCATAGTTTTCAAATCATTCAATAATAAATCAATCGATTATTGTCAAAAAGTTCAAGATCAAGACTATTATTACAAATGGAACTCATAAAGAAGGTCAAGATCAAAATTAAATCTTTCTGGCATTCAAGACAAGAGCTTTAAAGCTAAACTTAAGACGAGACTGTTAGCTAAACTTCAAAGAAATATTAAAGACTATCATTTTTAGAACAAATGTAAAGGTACTAAAACTTTGATATTTAATGATGAATAAAAAAGTTCAAAAACTATTTTATGCACTAAAAAAATGCTGTTATACTACTTGCATATAATGTTTTGAAAGGTAAAAATGATTTTCAAAATGATATTTGAACTTAGATCATATTTTAAAAATATCATTTATCTAAAAAAACTAATTGGAAATATTTTCCAAAAGTCTATGTTTTTCAAAACATTTGAATCGGACCAAATGAGGTCCATTCGGAAAATAGGGTTGGAGAAAAATTTGACCCTTATAACATCTAATCCTTTTATCCAACTGGTATATTTTTGGTCATCCAAACTTTTACATGTTTGATCAATCTATCATCCAAAATTATAGAAATTTATGCAAATTGTCCTCTATAAATAGATTCCTTTTGGCAATCAATTCAAGGTCCTTCCAAGTGTACTAAAGAGAAAATATTTTGAGCAAATTTTTCAACTTAAATTGCATTTAGCTTCCGTTTGATTGCAAATGTGGAAAGAAAATATTTTGTAGGAAATTGAATTGTACATAACTTGTTTTATTGGGAATTGTAATTAATTATGTTTGATTATTATAATTTTTCACTTGAAAAATATTGAAAGTTTGGTATTCATTTGATTTCATTTTTTTTAATGAAAATTGTCCATTAAAGTAATAATTTTTCTACTATTGAGTCTAGAATTTGTTTCAATTGCAAAATAAAAAAAATAAAAAAAAATTGAAACTTTTTTTACCATACCGAATATCATTCGTTTGGTTTTGTTTTGCATGAAAATTGTCAATAAAAATGATAAATTTTTTTACCATTATGTTTATAATTTTTTCCTATTGAAAAAAAAAACTGAAAAATATTTACCAACCAAAATATCAAGAATTTATTTTCCTAAAAAATGTGAAAAATGAGGAAAGATAGAAAAAAATTTCGGGGAAAATTTTGCCTATCAAACACTACAAAAGTTGAAAATTGAAAAAAAGATTTCATTTTTATGGAAAATGTTGTGTATCAAATGGAGGAGTTAATTCCTTAAATAGTCACTGAACTTTGGCAAAAAATTTCAGGTGGTCACCGAACTTCAAAACTTCCCAAAATAGTCACTAAACTTTGCAAAAAGTTCATAGGGGGTGACTGAACTTCAAAACTTCCTTAAAATAGTCACTGAACTTTGCCAAAAATTCTCATGAGGTCACCGAACTTCGCAAATTGGGACCCCATACATCAATAGCTCAGTGACCCCCTATGAACTTTTTGTAAAGTTGAGTGACTATTTATGGAATTTTTGGGAAAGTTCAGTAACTATTTAGGGAAGTTTTGAAGTTCAATGACACCCTAAGAACTTTTTGTAAAGTTCAGTAACTATTTAGGGAAGTTTTAAAGTTTGGTGACCTCTTGGAAACTTTTGACAAAGTTCAGTAACTATTTAGGGAATTAACCCTCAAACGAAGCCTTATTTTTTCTACTTTTTCATATTTAAACTTTTGATTGTTGAGTACTTTTAAATCATCATATTTATCAAATTTTCTTATCTAACACTTGATTTATTATTAATTACTGTTTATTGAAGCGTTAGTCTCTCTTTTTAGTTCATTTATTGCTATCATTTATCAAGAGAGATATTTCATTGTAAAACCATTTCTTTAAATCTTTGGATAATATTGAGGTGTCTTGAAATCTCAATATTGTATAAGGATCGATGTTCCTTGTTTATATGTCATTGGAAGTATTTTAAGGGTTTCGATTACACAATAAATCAATCAATACAGTGAAAAAGTCTTACTCATGATGGAAAGTTTGATAACGAACGATATAGATTATTGGTTGGGATAAAACCTCCATAAACCCTTGTTTGACCCTCATTATTCCAAAAATTTATTCTTCTCTTTTTATTTTCAACTACACAATCGTCCATAAAATAATATTACACGTAAATCAAAAAATTTTCCTTTTTTTCAATCACACATTCTTCAAAAAAATACTATTCTAAAAGTTATAATCTCAATGGGGGCAAATGAGGGCTAAATATATCGTTTGCATCCCCTTTAATCTTTTACTTATTATTATTATATTCTAAGTTTATTGTTTAATTACTTTGCTTGTTCTTAACTTGATTCAAGAAAGTTTCAAAAATCAATTTATCCTCCCGCAACTTTTGGGCTATCAGTAGTGTTTTTCATTTTGAGGTATAAACTAAAGAAATAAAATACAATAAACGAAGACGACACCACTATTTTCTCTTGAATTATTCTGTGATAACTCTAAAAATTATGTTTTGTTAGTTTTGATTAATATTATTGACTTTAAATTGAAAATTTCATTGCTTGTTTGAGATATAATTCTGTAATTTTTTTTATTTGAGTCTACGATCTAAATAGAAATAAAAAATAATTTCTCTATTTTATTTTCTATGTAAAAGAAGATTATGATTTGAATTAATATTTATGTCAATTTGAAATTAGTATTCTTTTATCCCCTTGAACATAGCTTTTGACGATTGAAAGAAGGGATAATAGCAAAAGCCCCAAACTTTGAAACATTAGCAGATTTTCTCCAAACCTTTGATTTCTTGCAACCTTCACCCCCTACATTTCCAAATGTTGCATTTGAAGCATTTTTTAACAGTTTCCATCCATAATTCTGTCAGTTGACCAAAAATTTAACTTTGATCACATTTTTTATATTTTAAAAGGGCAAAAGAGTATTTACATTTATCACAAATAATTAAATAAAAAAATAAAAAAAATACATAAGCACACTGGTGTCTTCTTCTTCTTCTCAACCCCCATCCTTACCCATTCCCACCTCAAACCCAAAATCCACACAGACCACCACCACCTCCACAACAATGATTGTGCTATGAATGCTCAGCAGAAATCAACTGTAGAAATCTAAATAATCAACAAGATGAAGAGGGCTTGGGCCTCGATTACCTCTCAATCTTTAATTCAATCATTATTGATGTTTACAACTCGGGTATGAATTTATATCTTAAGCTTTATTTCCAAATTCTAATTAAGCTTTAGATTACCTTCTCGACTCGTATGCACACTCGTCGATTTATCTAAATGTTTGACATGTACAAGAGAAACATCATCAGGAGCAAGCGATTACAATGCATTGCCCTACACCAAAGTAGTCAGCTTAGTAATATAAAACCATAATCTCAGCCTATACTTTTGAGTGTAACACTGCAGTTCTTTTTCCCTCACGCTCTAAAAATCCATAATAAGCTCTTTAAGTGTCTTTCTCAACCCATTTGTGACCGTAGATTGTGGCCTATCCACCAGATTTCCTTCCTTGCAATCGGGAAGTCGTCTATTCAATGCATTAGTCCTGTCTATTTACTCCAATTAGGATTTTATGGTCTTGAATTTCTTCAAAACTGCTACAATTTGTGAATTTATTTGATTTCTAGCTCAAGCTTTGAATCCTTGTTGTGGAGGTAGAGGTGGTGGTGACCCATGTGGATTTAGGGCTTGAGGTGGGGGTGGGTGAGGGTTGAGAAGAAGAAGATATCAGAGAGTGTGTGTGTGTGTGTATTTTTTATTTAATTATTTAATGTTATAAATGGAAGGTTACTCAAAGTTAAATTGTTGATCAATTGATAGAATTATGGATGAAAACTATTCAAAAGGGTTTCATCTACAACATTTGAAAAAGTTAGGGATGATGACTGCAACAAATTAAAGACTTGAGGAAAGTCTGTTAATATTTCAAAGATTTGGGGATTTTGCTACAATTATCCATTGGAAAATTAATAATTTATTAATCAATATCATTATTCTTGTTTTAGATTGAGGGTTTCATTATCTATTCAATTTTTTTTTTTAATCTTAATCGAATCCCATAAAAAAATCAACTTTACTCGAAAACATTATGCATTATGAAGTTCAACGACCATTTGGAAGCAATTTAAAATTGAAAGAGCAAAGCGTGATGGATGTATGAGTTCAACGACTAATGAAATATGATAGGTGACTGATGTAATACAATGAATTAAAATTCATTGACAACTTAGAATCATTTTAAAGTTCAGTAACTTATGAAATACGAGTGATGAAGTACAATGTTTTAAAACGTAATGACTATTAGAAAATATTTTAAAGATAAATGAGTAATGAAATTGTTCTCCTTTTCATAGTGGGTACGATAAGATTATCCACATATTGATGTGGTAGGAAAATCTTGGTTACAATTCTTCTAAAGTTCTCGCCAAAATGGGCAAGACGAGTTCAGTTATTAATCAAACATTTAAGCTCATGTTTGACCCCCATTATTTTGAGTTATAATTTTTGAAATAGTATTTTTTTTGAAAAATGTATGGTTAAAAAAGAGATTTTTTTTTTGAATTTTTATATATGATAATATTTTATTGAAAAATACGTGGTTGATAAATGATAAGGAGAGGAAAATGGAATATGCTCATGGTTGGCTCCCATTAAATTAAAGTTCTTTTTCTTTCTTTTCTTATCAATCACACATTGTTTAATAAAATAATATTACACATAAATCTAAAAACTTTTCATTCTTTTTTATTACACATTATTCTAAAAATTACTATCCATTATAATTTGGAAAAATGAATCCTAAACAAAGGTTATAATTTTAACGGTGCGGCTAAATGTGGATAATAGACAACTTCTAAAATCCTCAGAAAACGTTCAAGAATCGAGGTTCTAGTCATAAACTTGCCAAAAAGCATTCCATCTTATAATGTAATGATGATATTTAGTCCACTCGCCGCCCTATGCTGCGTATCTTCCTTATCGGCATCGTAGGAAAAAACCCATCTTCACTTTTGAAGAAATATATTTGGAAGAGAATTTTAGCTGTATTTAATTATTATGATTTTATTCATATGAGGTTGACGTAGTTCCATGTTAAATCTTTTTATTCTTGATTTGATTCTTCTTGATTGGTATGTATCTTTCATTGAAATTTTTCTTTCTTGTGGAATTTAAGCGAAGAACATCGGTATCGTACGTACTTATACATTTTGTTCATTCCAATGTTTTACATGTACACATGAAATACTATTAAATGTGGTCTTCAATATACGCACTAATTATTGGTCTTCAATTTTGACACCTCCTTAATTTGGAAAGTAGAGGCGGCCTTCAGGGTGCGCGAGTTAAGCTACTGAAAATGGTCTCATCATTATAGGGGCACAAAAAAATTGTTATTTGTGTATGTATATGTAAAATTATATATTGAAAATATTTTCTAATTTTAGAATTTTAGAATTTTAATTATTATATTAAATTAAAGGGCATAATGTTTATGAAAAATGAGTTAAAAGATAGACAAATAATGATTTTCATTTAATATTGTTGTATTTCTTATTCCTAATTACATATTATACGAAGACATTTTTATTAAAGCAATAAAATTGATTCAGATGGTTTAGGCTCTTTCATAGTTAATCTCAATATGTTGTGCTTAACTATTTTCATTTATAGATTATTTCTTTATTAATTGTATGCATTTGACTTGGTATGATATGCAATTACATAAGATACTAAAATTAAAATTAATGTAATTGACTAATTATAATTTTCATAAATAATATTTTGCATTAAATAATGTCGAGGAAAAAGGAAAAGAGAAAAAAAAATATATAATTCGTAAGAAGAAACATTTTTATGAACATGCCACTGTAGAGGACGTACAATTACTTGAAAACTATTTCATAATCAATTATTTATTTTATATAGTAGATCAACAATTAGATCACTTGAACGAAGGTTCAATCAATTCATCCATATGAAAAAAATTGGATTTCTCTTTTTTTTTTATAAGTTAAATGCATTGGATGATGCTGATTTGAAAGCATGTTGTGATTATCTAGAAATTGTTTTAAGACATGTAATTTTTTGTGATCTTGGTTAAATTTTCTAATTTTACAATTATCAATGCTTGTATGGAAGTGATGCAGGAGCGTATAATTCGTTAAAAAACAATCGAAGATTTAGAAAAAAAAGGGAATTCAAAAGAAGAATTGATGGCAGAGAGAAATACATTTATTTATATAATCAAGGGTTAACGGCAATTGTGTGTATTTGTGATGGAAACTGCTGGTTGAGGTATTGGTTTATGGATGGGTGGGTTGTGGAAGGTGGAGGCGCATGGATTGGATGGAAGCGGTTAATGAATTTCTGGACTTGAGAAGGTGTAAGCCAAAGAAGAACGAATTGTTCTGATACCTAATTGAGGCACGATGTAATAGAAGAATTATAGGAGAAGGGGGGATGGGAGAGAAAATGAGGGGGAAAAGAGAGGAGGGAGAGAATAGTGAGAAATTAGAGGAGAAAATCTGTTTATTTCACATCAAGGTTGTCTGAATTACATTGCATAAGCTCCTTTATATGAGGTTTCAAAAGACCTATTCTAGATAATAAAATACTATAAAAACTGTTAAATCATACTCTAATTATGTTTCAGAAAATACACATCAAAACGAAAACTACATGTAATAATATCTCTTATAATATTGCATCAGGAAGTTTATATTGGATTATATTTCATCATCTGGTTTTCGTTAAATCTGTCATGGCTGAGTTGCTCGGACTCAGGATTCGGGTACGTGTACGTATTTAAGTGTCAGATCTTTTATTTTTTAAAATGGATGATACATGGACATGGCTAAAAAGAGTTCAAATTTCAGACATGAGTACGTGGATGTCTTTGAAACTTCAATTAATTTTTTTTCCCAAAAACTTCATATGTAAAATTAATCAAAAATATAATTTGATTATTTTTATTTTGTCAAGTTTTAAAAAAATAATAATTTCATAAATACTGTTAAATTGTTCTAAAAAATTTATGTATGTTGATTTTATAACTATCTGTCAATCAGCTAAAGAAAAATCATATTTTAAATTATTTTAAAATTTTATAACAACATTAATCATGATATTTTTTAAAATTAAAATGATCTTATCTAGATTAAAAGAACAAAAAACATAATTAAGAAATAATAAATATCATGTAATTTGCTCAACCAATAAGGCTGGAAAATTCGAAGAAAAAGATAAATAAACCCAACCAATAAGACTGTAAATATACTTTAACCCCAATGGATAAATTTCTTTTAAACACAAAAAAATATATTTTTTTTTAAAAATAGCAATGTTTTAAAGCCCAATCCCAATACTCAAAACAAAAAACAGGCCCAAGTCCAACACCCCTCCTCCTTCTTCTTCTTCCCTACCCTACATGATTCCTGGCTATGCAATTCTGGCAGCAACCCTCCTCCTCCTTCTTCTCTACGCGACTTCCAACAGGTTTCGCTCCTTGTCGTGTCTGGTTGAAATTTGCCACGTCCGACCCGTATTTCGTACCCGAACCCGTGTCATGTCGTGTCGACACAGGTATGCCAACCAAAAAGAAGGGTCCGAGCATCACATGACCTCATGATAATGTTGAATGCTCTTTTCCAGCTTTCCTAGACTATTATGATATTTCATACAAAGTTGTGGAGGTCAACCCCATCAGCAAAAAGGAAATCAAATGGTCTGATTACAAGAAAGTGCCTATATTGATGGTTGATGTTGATCAAATGGTGGATTCTTCAGGTATTCATTGTGATGCAATTTACCATTTTCATTGTTTTAAATGTTTCTTGAAAATTTAAAGGCATAATGTAGTGGACACATTTTAGTAAATATGATATAAGCATGATGATTTTTATTTCTTTTCTCAGTATTAGTCAATTCTGTAACTTTCTACACGCATTATGTGTAGATATAATTGATAAATTGACCAAAAAGATTCATCCTGATGTTCAACTAGAAAATGATGAGAGAAGAAGTGGCGTGGGTATGCATTTACTACTATTGTTCTCTCTCTTTTATAGAACATGCTGCTACTGTTGTATTATTGTACTTTACCAGGTTACTTGTGGTTGGTAAAATGTCAGAATGAACCATGTAAGGGTTAATCCCCTTTCACAGAAATTTTGTGCCCGGGGCAAACCCGAGCACCCCCCTATAGGAAGGGAAGTCTACCATGTAATACACTTGTTTAAGACTTTTGTGTGCGGTCTTTTGTTTATTACGCTTCAACTGTGTCAAGTAAAACAATATCTTACTGTTTTTTGCCCGTTTGGCATGATTTTTGAAAAATCAAAGAAAATTTCTAAGATCCCAAAGTTGCATTTGTACCCATTTGGCTAATTTTATGAAAATACTTTTGGTAGTTAGAAGAGTTTTTAGAAAGTACTTTCGAAATAAGAATTGCTTTTAAAAATTAGTTTCCAAACGAAAACTAAGATAACTTCCTCCAAAGTTCTTCTACACAGGAAGCAAAAGCAGAAATTAATGCAAAATCCATGCTAAATGGCCCTTTGTTTTTTTAGCATCTTATTGTTCCCAAGTTGTCAGCAGCCTGAGAAGTTGTTAAACTTGTTCTTTTTAGTCCTTAGCTTCTCTTTTTACGAACATTTATTACCTTCAAAATGAGATTTCATGGTACATAACTGTGGTTTGTGAATTTGGATTTAGTAATACTTGTGTATAATATGCATGGTTTGGAACTGTCATTATTACATTTACAGGTGGGTGGACAATCACTTTGTGCATATCTTATCGCCAAATATTTATGGAAGTACTCTGAAGCGCTCGAGTCATTTGACTGCATCACCTGTCATGGTAAGATTTGTTATCGTTATGACATGTCAAATTGATCTTTACGAGAATTTTAGCTAAATTTTATTTGAATGTAGGTGCAAATAAAATTATTTATTACTTGCTGTTGAAAAATATATTGTTCAGCAAATGAATTTTCGCTTGTGTGTGAAATTAATCCCATATTGATTGAAAGTTGGGATTTGAAGAGGAGACTTAAAAAGGATTACAATCCCACATTGGTTAGAAATGGAAAAGTGGGAATACATGTGGACTATAAATAGTACCATCCCACATTGAAAAAAGAAAAAGAAATGTGGCAAGTGGGAAAATTTAAATAGTTATCCCACATAGGATAAGAATAAGTTTGTGAACTAATTTATATATGGTTAACAATTTGTAACGTGTAACCATTTGTTGCATAGAGATTCTTTCATGGCTTACGCGCCCGCAAGGGGGTGATGGGTGCAAATCTTGGACCGACTTGACCTTTGAGCCTTGAACTTGTGTGCTACACGACGTACGCACACGAATGTCGGACTGAATGAGTCAAAAATTGGCCACGAAGTGCAAACCACATTTGAAAATTTTCTTTTACGTTTTCCATTTAAACATAACTTGAAAATGATTTTTCATTTATGTTTTAACTGCAAAACGTTAGAATTAACATTAATGGTAGGAGTTATGGTTGCATTAAGAGGCAAGATTGGTCACAAATCTACGGAGCGCCATTTGTCGAAGAAGAAAAAAGAAGCAAATATGGTTGAAGATGTATCTGACATCAACTTTGCAACTGTCATTTATGAAGTGAACCTGGTGGGTTCAAATTCGAGAGGATGGTGGATAGACACCAGTGCCACCCGACATGTTTGCTCCAATAAGGAGATGTTCAGTGGGTTTGAAGCAGCAGATGTGGAGAAGTTGTATATGGGAAATTCAGCAACCTCCAAAATCAAGGGCCATGGAAAGGTGGTTCTAAAGATGACTTCTGGGAAAGAACTGACTCTAACAACGTACTTTATGTGCCAGAGATTCGCAAGAATTTGGTTTCCGACTTGCTGTTGAACAAGCATGGCTTCCGTATGGTGTTTGAGTCAGATAAAGTTATTTTGTCTAAGTCTGAAGTGTTCGTAGGAAAGGGTTATGTAAGTGATGGGCTTTTTAAGCTCAATGTAATGGCTATTAAGCCAAAAATTAATAAAATGAATAACTCTTCCGTTTACTTGTTTGAGTCTTCCAATTTGTGGCATAGTGGACTAGGACATGTTAATTATGACACTTTGCACAGACTAATTAACTTAAATTGCATACCTACATTCTAAATTGATAATAAACATAAGTGTGAAACTTGTGTTGAGGCAAAATTGACAAGGTCATCATTTCAATCCGTTGAAAGAAAAACCGAACCTCTTGATTTAATTCACACCGATGTATGTGATTTAAAATCTGTACAAACAAGGGGATGCAACAAATATTTTATTACTTTTATTGATGACAACACAAAATATTGTTTTGTGTATTTGCTAAAAAGTAAAGACGAAGCTATAGAGAAATTTGTTCTCTATAAAAATAAAATTGAAAATCAACTCAGCAAGAAGATCAAAGTGTTGAGAAGTGATAGAGGTAGTGAATATGAATCACCATTTGTTGAATTCTGTGCACAACACGGAATTAAACATGAAACAATGACACCTTATTCACCACAACAAAATGGTGTTGCTGAATGAAAAAATAGAACATTGAAAGAAATGATGAATGCAATGTTATTAAGTTCTGGGTTACCTCAGAACATGTGGGGGGGAAGCTGTGTTATCAGCTAATTACCTTTTAAATAAGGTACCTCGAGAGAAAGAAGAAAAGAGCCCTTACGAGTTATTGAAATGAAGGAAGCCTTCCTACAAATACTTACGAGTGTGTGGGTGTCTTGCCAAAGTGGCTGTACCTACACCAAAGAAGGTGAAAATAAGACCAAAAACTGTTGATTGCATATTTATCGGATATGCACATAACAGTAGTGCTTATCGGTTTCTTGTGTTTGATTCTAAAATTTTTGATGTACATAAAAACACGATAATGGAATCAAGAAATAATTCATTCTTTGAACATGTATTTCTGTGTAAGTCCAAAGAAGAAGCAAGCTCTTTTAAACGGACATATGAGATTGTGATTGAGAATAGTCAAGACAAAGAAGTAGAAGAGGAAGTTGAGGTTGAACCAAGATGTAGCAAACGAGAAAGGACAGAAAAATCTTATGGTCCTGATTTTCTGACTTACATGCTAGAAACTAAACATCAAAGCTTCAAAGAAGCTGTAAACTCTTCAAAAGGTCCTCAATGGAAAGAGGCTATTAAAAGTTAAATAGATTCCATTATGCAAAATCATACACGGGAGCTGGTTGATCTTCCACCGGAAAGTAAACCACTAGGCTACATATGAATTTTCAAAAGGAAAATGAAAGCAGATGGAACTATTGATAAGTACAAGGTTAGACTTGTAATTAAAGGTTATAGGCAACGAAAAGACATTGACTACTTTGACACTTATTCTCCGATAACGAGAATAACTTCCATTCGAATGATATTAGCGATTGCATCTTTGTACAATCTTGAAGTACATCAAATGGATGTCAAAATTGCTTTTCTAATGGAGATTTAGAAGAAGAAATTTACATGAAACAACCTGAGGGGTTTTCTGCATCAGGACAAGAAAATAAGGTATGTAAATTTGTAAAGTCATTATATGGGTTAAAACAAGCACCAACACAGTGGCATGAAAAATTTGACAATGCCATGATGGAAAGTGAATTTAAAATCAATGAATGTGACAAATGCGTTTATATCAAAGACACAGGAAATTGTTATATCATTTTATGTTTTTATGTTGACGACATGCTCATTGTTGGTAGCAACGATAAGATGATCAAATTTACTAAAAATATGTTGAATTCAAGATTCAACATGAAGGATATCGGTTTAACTGATGTGATTCTTGGAGTTAAATTTTCAAGAACATCAGATGGACTCGTTCTAAGTCAGTCACATTATGTGGACAAAATTTTGAAAAAATTCAATAATGATGATACTGGCGTGGCTAGAACACCGATAGATACAAGTCAACATCTATCGAAAAATAGAGGCGATGGTATTTCTCAAGTAGAGTACTCTAGAATAATCAGAAGTCTTATGTACCTAATGAGTTGTACAAGACTAGATATAGCTTACGCAGTTTGTAAGTTGAGTAGATATACTAGTAATCCAGGGTTTGACCATTGGAAAAGAATAGTAAGAGTACCAAGATACTTGAGATATACTCATAATTATGGACTGCACTACGCCAATTTTATTTTCTGCCCACTACAATATTTTATTTTCTGTCCACTGCAATTTGTTTGTTATTTCTTCTAATTCAATTAACTGTTTAAAGTTTACCTACACTTGCATGGACACACATGCACAAATTGTCACACTAGATAAAAAAGTATAATCACGGAATGAAAAGAAAAAAAGTCTATGGTGCCTCCAATATTTATTTCTAAGCTAAAAATGGGGCCTAGAAAATTTACTTTAATTGTGAAATTGTAACTACAATCAAATTTATACACATTAAGTTGGTTTACATGATATAAAGGTGTAGTGGAAGTCCCAAACACCAATGGTGTTTTTCGGGCTTAGTATATACTTCAATAATCAAATCCCTCATGCAAGCCGAGCCAAAACCGAACCAAAACAAACCCAAACGCCAATTGCTTAGTAATACGCACTTAGGACACACAATAAGAATGTTATAGAAACCACGAAGGCAGTCACACAAGCTAAGAAAGAAGGTGAAGAAAAGGCACATTAAATGGAAGCACAAAGCACAAAGCCAATGCTAATTTCACCAAGAAAAGGGAAATAACAATAACACAAACAACCAGGACAAGGGAAGGCAACACATGTAGAAAAGTAATTAGAGTGTGATAATGGGCCAACCCAATACAAATAAGTGGTTAAGTGCATCACTAAGTCAGCCGTTCATTATAAGCCATTAAATGAGTCAGGAGACGGGTCATGAGCAACACTAATAAAATTAGGCCGCTTCAAATGACTCAAATGGTTTTAGGGTCAAGTCGTTTCATTTTGAGGAGTTGACTTTTAGTTTAGTCAATTGGTCAATGTCGATTAAGAAAATTATACCGAGTTACATCATCGTCCGGGAGGTCGTTTTAAAATAATTTGCCCAACAAACCTTCACCTTGGTGTAGAAGGACCTGTAAGAAAAATATTATCACCAATTACTGACAATTCCAAAAGGAGGACCGATAAATTTGGAAATTATTTACCTCCATCAATGCTTAGAAGATCCTTGCAACTTCTAAACTTCACTAATGGCAACACCTTAGTGCCATGTTCGAGGGGTTATATTGTGTGTATACATTTTCAAGTCTTACCACCTATTGTGATACAATATCTCTATTAAAGTGTAATCTAACATCAATGTGCTTGGTGCGTTTGTGAAAAACAAGATTTCTGCATAGACGTATAGAAGATTGACTATCTGAATATTCTACAGCATAATCATTTAAACCACAAAGTTCATGAAACAAATCTAAACCATAAAGCCTCTTTAATTACTTCAGTGGTAGCAATGTATTCTGATTTTGTTGTGGATAGTGCAACTATGTGTTGTAACTATAATTTTCAACTAACATAAGAATTAGACAAAGCAAACACATAGGAAGAATTTGATTTTTTATTATTTATATCTCCCCACATAGTCTGCATCTACAAAACCATTAGACCTACATTACTAATCCCCTATATTAGCACCAAACTTTAGACCTGCATTACTAGTCCCCTTTAAATACCTTAATATCCACTTTAAGGTTTCCCAATGCTCGAGACCCGGATTAGACATGTACCTAGTAAGAGTACTAACAACAAAAGCTAAATCTAGTTTAGTGCAAACCATCAAATACATAATAGATCCAATCACATTGGAGTATGTAATTCTACTTATGTATTTTATTTCCTTTTCATTAAATGAAGCCTGATATTTAGATAACACAAAATGATTAGCTAAAGATAATGTAACAAGTTTGCAATCATGCATGCTAAATCTTTTCAACACCTTTGAAACATAAAATGACTGATGCAAAAACAAAATGGAATTTGACCTTTTTTTTTTTTTTTTTTTTTTCAATTTCTATATCTAGGATTCTTTTAGCTTTACCTAGATATTTCATGAAAAATTCGCAATTCAACTTGTTTTTATTTTACTTATCCACTTAGATGATGAACCAACTAAGAGCATATCATCCACATATAGCAATAAAAACACAGTCATTACAAGCATCATCATATTAGAAATGATCAAACTTAACCATTTGAAATCCTATAGTGAGTACAAAAGAATCAAATATTTTATACCACTGTCTAGGTGATTAGTTTAAGTCATATAAAGACATTTTCAAAAAGTACATGTGATCAATTTTTAGCTTGTCTTTAAAATCTTTTGGTTGATTCATAAAGATTTGTTCATCAAGTTTACCGTGTAAAAAAAAAAAAAGAGTGGGGTTTAGATACACTAGTACCCTCCTTAACCTTAAAAATCCGCTTGCAGTCAACTCTAGATTTATTCTTAAGTTTAGGTACTAGTTCCTAAGTTTGATTCTTTTCTAAGGAACCTATCTTATCTTTCATTGCCTTAAACCACACTTTATATTGTTCACTCTTCATCAAAGGTTTTTGGTTCTCTATTAACTAGTTCCTCATAGTTAGCATGAGCAAAACCTAACTTGGATTCATACCCAAATCTTCTAGGTGCTCTCAACTGCCTTTTCTCTCTATCCCTAGCTAAGTTAGAATTTGCTAACAAATTTTCTTCCTTAGGGTGCCCTTCTATCACTATTTCATCTCCAATCTCCATCTCAGGTTGTTGAACTTTAACATATGTGTTAAAGTTTTCCTAACTCCACCTTCAAATAATCGCTTTTCACCTTGTCCTTCTTCACTCACGGGTTTAGATTCAGTTTTAAGGCACATCATTTCACCTTCATTGAACGTAACATCTTTACTCACAATAATCTTAACCACTTTTGGCTTTTATCTTATAATCTGTAACTCTTGACACCCTCAAGGTAACATGGAAAAACACATTAAGTTCAAGTTTTCTCACACCCTGATAAGAAAATGCAACATAGCCAAGAGCTATAAGCATATAATAATTACTTAGTTTACCAGACCATTTTTCATGAGGAATATAACCATTCAATGTAACAGATAAAGTCAAATTAACCAAATTACAAGTATTCATAATAGTTTCGCTCCAAAAAAACTTTGGGACACTAGAACTTAATATCATGCAACACACTTTATCAAGTATAGTTTTATTCATCCTTTCCGGTACCTCGTTTTGCTAGGTGTGCAAGGGACAATCTTATGCCTTATTATTCCATTTTCTTTGCACATATTATCAAATTCAGTATTACAAAAACTTTAGACCATTATCAGTTCTTAAAAACTTAATCCTCTTATCTGGTCTCAACTTGTCTTTTCCAATTATTAAAACAGTGGAAAGTATAATATTTATCTTCTAAAAGATAAACTCACAACTTTCTCGCGTAGTCATCAATAATAGACAAGAAATACCTACTTTCACCCGAGGTAGGATTACCAGCAGGACCCCACAAGCCAGAATGCACATATTCAAGAATGCCTTTAGTTTTATAAACACTCGTGGAGAAAGAAGTTCTATGATACTTACCAAATACACAGTCAACATAGAAACATAAATCAAATACACAATCATTACCAAAAGCACACTTTTCATTAGGAAATTTAAGCTTTTTAATACCCACAAATGCGAGTCTATTGTGTCATTTATGTGTGTGTTACGCCTTGGTAGAAAAGACAGATGAATCTAAACCTCTTATCACTTTTCTAGTAATGATATAAATATCATTCCCCTGGTTCCATTGATGGAAACAAGTGCCCTCTTAACCAATTTTAAAACCACATTTTCAATTTTACTAGTGAGGTCAGATTTCTCAAGTCTCCTACTAAAATTAAATTCCTAGACAATTCAAAAATGTATCTAACATCTTTTTAAATTATCCACAAAATCAATTTCAAATTTTAAGGTAATATCACCAATCCCAGCAACAGTATAAGCATAATTGTCACATAGCACAACATGCCCATTATTTGATTCATGCATGTTTTCAAACCAATCTTTTTGTGATGTTACATGAAAAGATGTACCAAAATCAAGTATCTACTCATGATGAGAATTGATAGTTATATTCAATTCAGTAGGATAAGTAATATAACTTGTAATTATATAAATTTCACCATCATCAACATTGGAAGTAGAAGACAACACATTTACTTCATTTCTCTCTTTAACCTTTAGTTTAACCTTCTCTTTATAGCAATCTTTTATAAAATGCCATGTGTTCCCACAACCATATCATTTCTTAACATTGATCCTAGACTTTGATCTTGATCTATCCTTGCTTTTCTTTTTATTTCCATTACTACTTGACTTGCCACCACTTTGAAAATTATCATTTCTGTTTTGCCTAAACAGAGTTCTACCCTCACCATGTAAATCTCACCGCCTTCTTATCACATTTCCCACTTTAATCCCCACCTCTTTACTTTTAAGCGAGTCGATGACAGTTTCAGACGTCAAAGTATCCTTACTATACTTAATTGCATTTTTAACTTCCTTATAAGTGTCAGGTATATAATTAATCAAGATTATATCCTTATAGGTTATAGACACGATTTTTCTCACAGTTAACAATATATTGAATAAATTTGTTAAATACGTATAAATTGTCATCAAGATAATTTGAATGATCCATTTTAAAACTGAAAAAACGCTCAAATAAGTGAAGTTTTTTCGGAGTAAATTTGATCAAATACGACTGTCGTCCATTTTTTCCAAAGTTCTTTAGTGGTTGTCGGTTTATCCAATTTTCTCAAAACAACGTCAGACAAGTGTAAAATGATTGAAGTGTAAGCAATCTCATCGGATTCTTCTTTTTGTTTTTTTTTTTGAAAAATCAGTAGAAAAATGCACAGAATCACAACTAAGCCACAAAAAGTAGTGATGAATGTGTTTTGCACATGAATTTTGTATCATTGGAGCTTCATTGGTATGATTAGTATGTGATTATCGAACGAATTTAATGTGTTTGCTAGTGTTTTGGTTGAAGGAATAATGAAAGGATGAAAAAGGATTTGTGAAGCAAAGTAAAGAAAAAAATGGAGTAGAAATTTGGCGCTCAAGCGCTCGAAAATAGCGCCCAAGCGCCGGAGAGTGAAACAAAATAAAAGTGATAGAGTCGTAATGCTCAAGCGCTATGTGGCCTAGAATCGCAGCGCTCAACCGCTGCACTACGAAGGAAAATATGTTATTTTTTGGGCCACGAAAAAGCCACAAAAAGGACTCCAACTTGCCCAAGGATGTATGAGAAGTATAAATAAGTTAAAAGAGGCATGAGATAGGGTTCCATACTGGCAAAAAAAAGAGAGAAAAACACAAGATAAACGTGAAATTCGTGAGAAGACTTACTTCAAGGATTCGAACCAAAATTAAGAATTGGAAGCGGAAGAAGATCTTGGTGCAAGAAATAATTCTTTTCCAACTTTTGTATCATTTAAATTCGGTGATGTATTCGACTTTTGTTATTTATTTCACTGTTTTGATTTTGAGTAGCTAATTTTATTATTAGGGCGAACAATGTAATATTTTGAAACCCTTAGTTATTAAATTCATGAATTTCTGAGTTTTATTCTTCCATGTGTTGATTTTATTATGAGTGTAATGTTTTAAATTATCTGATGATTTATTGAGTTTCTTACGAATCGAGAGGTGAGTTTGAACTTAGAACGTGTAATAAAATTTGGTAACGAGGTATAACGTGTAGAGATACATATACTAAGTGCTGCGGTCGTTATATGAATTCCTAGTGCCTTAACTCGTTTAACTAAGGCGAATTTGCATAGAGATATGAAATTAATTTAGTTAAATAGGCTCAATAAGAACTCGAGAGGGGTAAATTGAATACCGTAGGAGAATTCGATCGAACACTACATTAGGCTAGAATCTTGAATTGATAACTAAGGTGATCATTAGGTGAAATTGTTTTGCTCTAATACTTCTCGCATATTTGAATCATTGATCGGTTTGTCTCCAATATTCTTTCATAAATTCTCATTCTTCCTAGGAATTTAGTTCTTCTAGACATTCATATTCATTATAATCTGAATTTAGAGTTTGTTTATTTTCATCAAATAGTAGTAGAAGAAATATATCCAGTACTAAAGTATAATCCTCGTGGGAACGATAATTCGAACTCTTAGGTCTACTATATTACTTGTTCGATATCGTACACTTGCGATATGAAAAAAATGCAACAAGTTTTTGACACCGTTGCCGGGGACTATTTACTTTTAGTTTGAATTTATTTTTGTTTACTGTTGTTTGATTTGTTAATTCTCTTTTATTTATTTATTAGTGTCTCATTTTCTATTTTAGTGTGTTTTGTTTTTATTTTTCTCTACAGAAAAAGGTGTTCATTGCATGCTCCATGCCTAAGGCGACGCACTTGAACCGTTTGACTCGGAGATAGAACACACCTTTCGACAAAGACGCAGGGGATACAAACAAAAATAGCAACATCAAATGGCGGATGATCAGAACATTCCAATTCAAATTTAGACAATAGGACAAGTTGGGGCCAGAGCAGCTCCACCACCAAATCAGCCACAAGGGCCAAGGGAAATAAATGAAGGAGATCTACCGGTTGCCATGTTCTTGACACCTATTACAACACCCGTGCGCTCCAGTATTGTGTACCCAGATTTTGGAATCAACAATTTTCAGATAAGGGCAGAATGGATAAATTTGATGAGCAACACTCTTCAATTTTACGAGTTATCCCATGAGAACCCAAATACACACTTAGACAGATTTTTTCGAAACTACCAGAACTTCTATACCCCGGGGGTTAATGAGGTGTCATCAAATTGCGGTTATTTCCTTACACACTTCGAGATGCCGCATTGGAGTGGTTAGATGCTAAACCTTATGCAAGTATATCAACTTGGGAAGATCTAACCAGAAAATTTTGCAACAAATTCTTCCCACCTGCTAAAGTAGCCAAATTGAGGTTGGAGATTCAAACTTTCCAACAACATGATGGAGAGAGCTTTCACGATGTATGGAACAGGTTCAAAGGGCTAATGCGAAGATGCCCAAATCATGGAATTTCAAGTGGAGATCAGGTGTGGTACTTTTACTCGGGACTTTCACCAATGTCGAGAGCTCAGGTGGATAGTTCCGCGAGAGGATCGGTCATAGGAAAATTAGTACAAGAAATACTGGATCTGTTTGAGCTCATTGCTACCTCACACTCAATGTTTTCTTCAGAAAGAATAGCACCACCTTGAGCACCTGGAGTGTATAAATTAGATCACCCTACATCTACTAATGCCCAAATAGCAGTATTGACAAAGCAGGTAGAGCTGTTGGTGAATGCATATACAAGATGAGCACATGCCGTAATGAGTAATCCAAAATGTGAAAATTGTGGAGCTAATCATACAACAGAGATCTGTATGGCTATGGGATTTCCAGAGGAACATGTGAACTTCATTCAAAATGGGTCAAGGAATTTTAACCCGTATTCCCAAACTTACAATCCGGGATGGAGGCAACACCCGAACTTCAAATGGTATGATACTCAGCCTGAGATTGCTCTAAATGATTTTCAGTGGGAGAGAAAACCAAGTTTAGGAGAGATGTTCACTCAGTATATACAAAAGATGGATAAGGTGTTCCAACAAATTGATACAAATTTTCAGAATCAACAGGCTTCAATTAAGAAGCTGGAAACACAAATTGGTTAGATAGTTTAGCAAGTGGCAAAACGTCCCCAAGGATCACTATCGGGAAACACAATGATAAAACCAAAGGAGTAAGTACAAGCCATAACAACTAGAAGTGGAGTAAAACTACCAGAGATTCATGTGAAGAGGCTTGACAGACAAGAGATAAAAGCAGGAGGTGAAGAGACAAAAGAGGCAGAGAAATCTTCGACACCTACAAATGAGAATGAAGAAAATGACGCACTAGTTGCAGTTAGGGCATCAAGTCCTGTAAAAGCCTATATGCCACCAATCCCATTTCCTCAGAAGATGCAGAAGAGAAAATTAGACAAGTAGTTCGCGAAGTTTGCTGAGATTTTCAAGAAACTACATATCAACATCCATTTTGCTGATGCAATTGCACAAATGACAAGTTATGCAATATTTCTGAAGGAAATCGTGGCCAATAAGAGAAAGCTAGAAGATCATAAGACTGTATGCTTGAATGAAGAATGCAGTACAATCCTCCTAAAGAAGCCATCTCTTAAATTGAAGGATCCAGGGAGTTTTACTATACCGTGCACAATTGTCTCTTATTATTTTGAGAATTCTTTATGTGATTTAGGTGCTAGTGTTAACTTGATGCCACTCTCTGTGTACATATCTCTAGGATTGGGTGAAGCTAAGCCTACAATAATTTCCTTACAGCTTGCTGATCGTTCTATTAAAAGGCCAAAGGGGATTGTAGAAGATGTTCTGGTAAAAGTTGATAAATTCATTTTCCTGGCTAACTTCATTATATTGGATATGGAGGAGGATTCTAACATCCTTCTCATCTTGGGGAGATCATTCTTGGTGACGAGGAGAGCTTTGATTGATGTTTATGATGAAAAAATGATTCTTCGGATGGACAATGAACATGTATTTTCAACATGTTCAAAGCAATGAAACACCCATTGACTTCAGATACTTGCTGCCAGGTGGATATTCTAGATGAACTTCTGATAGAGGTACTTCATTCAACACATCCAGAAGACGAACATGATGAAAAAATCACACAACCTGAATGAGTAAAGTTAGAAAGCAAGGAATGCACAGTAAGTTTGGCAGAACAAACATCCGGGCATAGACATTGGCAATATGAGTCGCTTGGTTCCAATCCTACACCATCGGTACCATCAGTGGAAAAAGTACCTTACCAGCACATCTCCGTTATGCATATTTAGGGGACTCTTCAACATTGCCTGTAATCATTGCGAGTGATATTTCAACATAAGAGGAACATAAATTGTTGGGGATACTTGAGAGTATAAGATTGCCATTAGATGGACTATCATAGATATTTGTGGAATCAGCCCCATCCTGTATATTTACAAAATCTTGATGGATGATGAGTCTAAGCCATCAGTGGAGGGACAACGCAGATTGAACCCAACATTGAAGGAGGTGGTAAGGAAATAGGTGCTGAAATTACTCAATGCAGAATTATCTATCCCATTTTAGATAGTTCTTAGGTCAGTCATGTACATATGGTACCTAAAAAGGGTGGGATTACAGTGGAAAAGAGCGAAAACAACGAACTAATACCAACACGGTTGGTAAGATGATGGAGAGTATGCATTGATTACAGGAGGTTGAATAATGCCACCAGGAAAGATCACTTTCCATTGCCATTCATCGATCAGATGTTGGAAAGGTTGGCTGGACATTCTCATTACTGTTTTCTGGATGGGTACTCAGGGTATAATCAAATAGCAATTGCTCTAGAAGACCAAGAGAAGACAACTTTCACTTGCCCTTACGGTACGTTCGCATTTAGAAGGATGCCCTTTGGCCTTTGCAACGCACCCGAGACTTTTCAACGATGCATAATGGCAATATTTTCAGACATGGTTGAGAAATACATAGAGGTATTTATGGATGACTTTTCAGTGTTTGGAGACTCATTTGATGAATGCTTGGAACGGTTGTCACTTGTGTTAAATTTGGTACTCAACTGGGAAAAGTGTCATTTTATGGTAAAAGAAGGGATAGTACTGGGACACAGGATTTCATTACAAGGCATTGAAGTTGACAAGGCAAAGATACAGCTGATTGAAAAGCTGCAACCTCCTACCTCAGTTAAAGGGATTCGAAGCTTTTTGGGTCATGTAAGGTTCTACAGACGATTCAACCAAGACTTTTCAAAGATTACAAAACCTTTATACAATTTATTGGAGAAGGATATACCTTTCATCTTTTTTGATGAGTGTTTAAATACTTTTAACACTCTGAAAGAAAAGTTAACATCTGTACCTATTATAGTGGCACTAGAGTGGGATTTGCCATTTGAACTCATGTGCGACATTAGTGATTTTGTTGGGTCAACGAAAAGGAAAGGTGTTGCATGTCATTTACTATGCTAGCAAAACATTGACAGATGCATAGATCAATTATGCCACTACTGAAAAAGAAATGTTAGCAGTGGTGTTTGCCTTCGACAAGTTCTGCTCGTATCTAATTGGTTCAAATGTGATAGTGTACACAGACCATTCAGCTCTAAAGTATTTAATTGAGAAGAAGGATGCTAAACCCAGGCTAATTCGGTGGGTTTTGTTACTTAAAGAATTCAACATTCAAATTCGCGATAGGAATAGAAAACCAGGTGGTAGATCATTTATCGAGGCTAGAACACGAAAAAGAGTCTGATGAGTTGGATATCAATGAAGTCTTCCCAAATGAGTAACTATTGCTGTTGGAAAAGGCACCTTGGCATATAGATATCGTTGATTATTTAGCAAGTGGACATATGGATCCAGACTTCACCTATCAACAGAAGAAGAAACTGTTCCATGAGCTAAAATTCTATTATTGGGATGATCCACATTTATACAGAAGGGGGCTGATCAGATTATCAGAAGATGTGTGCCAGAGGATGAAATGAAACCTATATTGTCTAAGGTCCATACTTCTGCGTACGGAGGTCATTTTGGGACGATTAAAACTGCAGTAAAAGTACTTCAAAGCGGTTTCTATTGGCCTACATTGTTTAAGGATTGCCACAGCTTCTGTAGATTGTGTGATAAGTGTCAGCGAACTAGTAACATTTCTGCCCGTCATGAGATGCCACTAAATAATATTTTGGAAGTAGAATTATTCGATGTCTGGGGTATTGATTTTATGGGACCTTTTCCATCATCCTATAACAATCGATACATATTGGTGGCGGTGGAATATGTCTCCAAATGGGTGGAAGCAAAGGCATTACCAACTAATGATGGAAGGGTTGTGGTAGACTTCATAAGGAAGAATATTCCCAATCGCTATGGAGCTCCTAGAGCCATTATTAGTGATGGAGGGACTCACTTCCTTAATCGGTTATTCCAAGAAGTGCTAGCTAAGTATGGAGTTCAACATCGAATAGCCGCACCCTATCACCTTCAAATAAGTGGACAAGTTGAAACGAATTCTGGAGCTCACGGTGAATGCATCTGGAAAAGATTGGTCAAAGAAATTGGATGATGCCTTATGGGCATATCGTACTGCTTACAAAACACCGATTGGAATGTCTCCTTATCGCATCATATTTGGAAAAGCCTGTCACTTACCCGTAGAGTTTGAACATAAAGCTTACTGGGCATTGAAGCAACTTAATATGGACCTTGAAAAGGCATGAGAAATAAGAATACTACAACTTCATGAATTGGAAGAGTTCAGGAGAGAAGAGTACGAGAATTCATCCATATACAAAGAAAATACTAAGCAGTGGCATGACAAAAATATACAACCACGTATTTTCCAAACAGGGGATCAAGTACTCCTATACAATTCCAAGCTCAAGCCATTTCCAGGAAAATTGAAGTCCCGATGGTTGGGACCCTTCACGATATCCAAAGTTTTCCCGCACGGGACAGTAGGATTATATCACCCAACAAAGGGTAATTTCAAGGTCAATGAGCATCGCATCAACTATGTTGAGGACTTTCCAATTGCTACAGAAACCCTTGACCTATCTGTGCCAGAATGATCACAGGACAAAGTCCAGCTAATGACTATAACGAAACACTTCTTGGGAGGCAACCCAAGCTCTATCCCCTTCTCTTATTTTTTTTTTCATTTTTAGTAGGTTTTTTAATTTTGCGCATTTTTGTTTTCCTCATTCTCGTTGAATTGTAGGACTTGTTCACAATTAGAGCGTATGAACAATCGTGATAGGACGTAGATACAAAATACATCCAACAATGCCAAGGAGTATACATCCAGGGAAATTTTAAGGTACCTGTATTATATAAAAAAAAAACTCGTTTTTATAGATTTTCAGCGCCTAGGCGCTGCTTCGTTAATAATAAAAAAAACCATTTCTTTACAGTGAAGCAGCGTCATTTGCAGCGCCCAAGCGCTGCCTCACAAGAAATCAAAGCGAATTTAAAAAAAAAAAAAAAAAACCACTCCCCTTTCCCTCTTTTGTGTTTTTTTTTTTTTCCTTTTTCACAACTCCATTTCCCCACTTTTCTCTCTACTATTCCCCCCCACTCTATTCCTTTTTCTTCAAGTTGCTTCCCTCCACCACACCACCCCTAACACCTTAAGCATTCTTGTATTTTTTTTTCACTTTTGGGTTTGTTGGTTGCTTTCAACTTCATTCAGTCTACAGTTACAAGGTATGATTTTTGGAGTTCTCTTGTCATTTTTATTCCTTGTGCAAGTATCTATTTTGGGCATTGTTGTGGTATGTTTATGGGTATGTTGATTTAAGCCCTATGCTTTCTTAAATTTGAAGTATGTGTTATGCCCTCTAGGTGTTTGATGAATGACCCATGTGAATTTTCTTGCCTCCTTGGGAATAAAATCTACTCTTTGTAGTTGTTGCATTACATTTTGGATTATTTTTGGTGATGAACTTTATGGACATCTTTGAAGACAATTCTTCTATTTATTTGTTCTTCATCCCACACCATGTCAAATGGGGAACAACAATTACGGTCTCGATATGTTTTGTTCCTAGTTTGCTGATTGCATGGATGTTATTTTCGGGACTTGTTATATAGTTGTTTTCTCTTGGTTTTCTATGCGTGCATAGAGTTCTCACTCTCATTTTACGTGTAGGTACAATGCCGCTTAAGAAATGTTCCAAAGCCGCTGCTTCCTCATCTTCCAGCTCCTTTGATAAAAGCATGTTCATTAGTACCGAGGCCTCCGAACGTTATAACACTATGGTTGTACACAAATCGTGTATCTCGGAGCGCGGATTTGAAAATTATATGCAGGAACAGATTGTACAACGTCAGTGAGAGATTTTTTCCATGCAGCCAGGCCCTACCTTAATTCATGTGGTTCGGGAATTATATGCCAATGCAAAAGAACACAGGAACTTTCAGGCATTTGTAAGGGGCAAATGGATACCTTTTGATCGCATATCCATCAATCAATTTTACAATCTCTCTGACATTGATGGGGATGACTATTCTCAATTGTAACATATGGACATTGACCCAGACAAGGTTATTGGATTGTTGACAAGGCCGAGAACTTTATGGAAGCGATCGGGTGATGATGTGATCAGTTTTCCCGCGACAGGTATGTCACCAGAATATAAGGCATGGCATCATTTCATCTCGGCCAAATTGCTGCCAAGTTGCAATCTCAGTGAGGTCATGAAGGAACGAGCCACCTTGAACTATACAATTCAATGAGGGTTGTCTATTGATGTGGGGCGAATTATCCATAACAATATATTGCATACCCTACATGGCTCCACTACAGGTGGTTTTGGGCACCCGTCTATGATCTATGAGTTATGTTTGAAAGGGGGGGTTGTCACCCACCCGTTTGAAGAGGTCATTCACCCGAGACCAGTAATTACACGAGAGCGTGTTTGGAAATTCTTCAGTCGGACAGAGCCCCCTAGTGCCCAACTACCTACATCTGCCGAGCAACCAACACGTTTTCGTCGATCACAGCCTATTGGTGACTCTCCCTTGGACTTTGCTTCCCAGTTGGTATGATGCAACTACAGCTGAATTCGATGCAACATTCTATGTATGCACAGTTTGAGTATCAGAATGCTTCCAATTCTATCTTAGCCTCCATCTACTCTGACCACACATTCCCTCACTCGCCTTATTTACCTATTCCTACTCCCCACTCGGTCACTACTCGAGATACCGTCGACGATGTCGAAGACACCTAATGTCTTCTCAGGTAAGTCCTCCTTTCTATTCTTCTTTTTAACATTGGGAACAATGTTTATCTTAAGTTTGGAGGTATTTTTTTGGCATATGTGTTGTGTACATGGCTAGTTTATTATGTGTTTTTTTATAATTGTGTGAGTGACTTGTGTGCTTGATTTCAAAAATAAAAAAATAAAAAAAATCTGCATTTTCTTTATGAATTTACAACTTTTTTTGTGCATGTGTGAGTTGGATAGTCGTGCTTCCATGATGAATATAGCTGAGAAAATGAATTAGTTTGTGAATGATGATAAATTATGTGCTTGAGTCTTAATTTTCGTTTATCCATGACAAATGAGAAGATATTGATGCACTGAATTGAGGTATAGCGTTGTACATGCACATGAGGTTCACATGCTTAAGTCCGAGACAAGACCTAGAGGCTTAACCTCATATTTCATGATTCACAGAATCCCTTGACTACAATTATATTTGGAACATTTTAACTGGTGAAGGAAATGATTTAGGATTGTAATGATTCCGTCATGTTATAAAATTTGTGTGGAGTGTTTCGACTCTCTAGTAGATGCTTTGTGATGACCGTATGCTAGGAATCTAACCCCTTGTTATTATGTTTGAGTTTTTTTTTTTTAAAAAAAACTGCTCTAATTTGGCTTATGTCTCACGTCGACACCTTTTTGACTCGAATGATTAAGTCTGCAGGGTATCTTATGAACTGGTACCCTTTTGGCATTCAAAAGTTGGAAAGTTACTGACTAAAAGCTCGCTACAAGGGTCAAGAAGAGAAATATGGTTGATGTTAATAAAGGGATAACAAAAAAGGGGATATTTTGATGTTTGTTTTCAGGGTTTTAGATAACTAGTGGGTTTGAATCACTTAGCGTAAGCTAGTTTGTTGACCACTCACTTTTGGGAGAATCATCACATAAATGGACTGTTGATATTGTCAGTTAAACGAATCCAAATTTGAGAGATGTAAAGACATAAAAGAATGAAACTGAGTTTAGGAATACACCATTGTGAGAGCATAAAAGAAAACAAGTTTGGGGGTGTGTGAATCTCATGAGTGATGTAAGGAAACAATTGTCCATTTGGGGCGGAAAACTGAACCAAATTGTGAATGTCGATGCTGTACTTGATTTTTACACACACACACACACACACCCTTTTGCATGGGATAAGTGAAAATTGACTTTTGTTATGTAATGTTGAATTCATTCATAGATGTGATACAGTGATCTCAGTCCTGAGTTAACGACAGGCTATCTAACTAAGTTGTGTATCGTGTTTTTCTTTTAGTTGATTTTCTTTGTGTATGTGTTTGCTTGAGGACTAGAAAAATGTTAAATTTGGGAGTATTTGATGAGTGTGTTTTGCACATAAATTTTGTACCATTGGAGCTTCATTGGTATGATTAGTATGTGATTATCGAACGAATTTAATGTGTTTGCTAGTGTTTTAGTTGAAGGAATGATGAAAGGATGAAAATGGATTTGTGAAGCAAAGTAAAGAAAAAATGGAGCAAAAAATTAGCACTCAAGCGCTCGGAAATAGCGCCCAAGTCCCGGAGAGCGAAACAAAATAAAAGTGACAGAATCGTAGCGCTCAAGCGGTACGTGGCCTAGGATGAACGCTACCCGGTTCAGAATCGCGACGCTCAAGCGCTGTTTTCTAGCGCTGCGCCACAAAGGAAAATAGGTTATTTTTTGGGCCACAAAAAAGCCCACAAAAAGGACTCCAACTTGGCCAAGGATGTATAAGAAGTATAAATAAGTTAAAAGAGGCACGAAATATGGTTCCATACCTAGCAAAAAAGAGAGAGAAAAATACAAGATAAACGTGGAATTCGCGAGAAGACTTACATCAAGGATTCGAACCAAAATCAAGAATTGAAAGCGGAAGAAGATCTTGGTGCAAGAAATAATTCTTTTCCAACTTTTGTATCATTTAAATCCGGTGATGTATTCGACTTTTGTTATTTATTTCACTGTTTTGATTATGAGTAGCTAATTTTATTATTAGGGCGAACAATGTAATCTTTTAAAATCCTTAGTTATTAAATTCATGAATTTCTGAGTTTTATTCTTCCATGTGTTGATTTTATTATGAGTGCAATGCTTTAAATTATCTGGCCAATAATTTGATGATTTATTGAGTTTCTTACAAATCGAGAGGTAAGTTTGAACTTCAAACGTGTAATAAAATTCGGTAATAAGGTATAACGTGTAGAGATACCTATAATAGGTACTGCGGTCGTTATATGAATTCCTAGTGCTTTAACTCGTTTAACTAAGGAGAATTTGCATAGAGACATAGAATTGATTTAGTTAAATAGGCTCAATGAGAACTCGAGAGGGGTAAATTGAATACCGTAGGAGAATTCGACCGAATATTACATTAGGCTAGAATCTTGAATTGATAACTAAGGTGATCATTAGGTGAAATTGTTTTGCCCTAATACTTCTCGCATATTTGAATCTTTGATCGGTTTGTCTCCAATATTCTTTTATAATTTTTCATTCTTTCTAGGAATTTAGTTCTTCTAGACATCCATATTCATCATAATCTGAATTTAAAGTTTGTTTATTTTCATCAAATAGTAGTAGGAGAAATATATCCAGTACTAAAGTATAGTCCTCGTGGGAACGATAATCCGAACTTCTAGGTTCACTATATTACTTATTCGATATCGTACACTTGCGATATAAAAAAAGCAACAAGTAGTCATAGAGTTGTAGAAAATATACATTGTTCTAGATTTCCAGGGTTTCGCGAGATTCACAATCTCAGTATCAAGGAAATGTTCAAATGAGCAAAGTCTAGGTATTCTAGTGGAATTAATGATGTAACAAAGTGATATGTCAACAGTTTCACACACAATATATTATAGAGATAATAAATCAATATTATCATATGAATAATTCAATCACGTATAATTAAAGGCAAGTAGTTCCTAATTTCTAGCATAGGCAATGGTTACATCACACGGTAACCACAATCCTATTGTCACTCTACACGATGACGCGCTAATGCTAGAAATTAAATGAGATAAGGCAATTTACCACAATGGACTACGTCTAAAGGTTTGTAAAATTGAGAGATGCGAATCTGTTGCTTTAGGGCCACCATTATTCGTCCAAAAGTTTCAGTAATGTACCAACACGATTGACCAGCAATCGCAAGATGAGCGTCCAGGGGTAAAACCGTCCAAAATTTGTTGTATAACCTGAAACAAGAAAGAAACAAGAAAGTAACAATATCAAAATATTCAGTATGATAAAGCAAACAATCTGACCGTAGACAGCAGCCTTAGAAACTCTGCCATCGATCACCGCTAGAGGTTTATGCGCTACCGTCACGCGGGAAGGAACGCCTCCATCTGTTGAGTTTAGGTTTGGTCTTTGTTTGTCTGGCCGATGATGGGTTTGGCCGGAATTGAAGATTTCAGGTTCGATTGGTTTGTAGGAAGATCATTTTTGGGCGATTTTGGTTTTATTTTTTATCCGAAAACTCCACCAATAGCTTTGATACCAAATGTAACGAAATTATCGATCACCAATGGTGTTTTCCTGGCTTAGTATATAGTCAAATAATCAAACACCTCATACAAGCCGAGCCAAAACCAAACCAAAACAAACTCAAACTCTAGTTGCTTAATAATACCCACTTAGGACACACAATAAGGTTGTTTTTGTAGCCAAGCTAAGAAAAAAGGTGAGGAAAAGGCACAGTAAAGAGAAGCACAAAGCCGGCGTCAATTTCACCACGAGAAGGGAAATAGCAATAACATACATAGTTACGACAAGGGAAGACATCATATATAGAAAGTAATTAGGGTGTGATAATGGGCCAACCCAATGCAAATAAGTGGTTAAGTGCATCACTAAGTGGGTCGTTGATTATAAGCTATCTGATAAGTGTAGTTTCTACACTTATTCGAGACCCTAAATGATGAATTTTATTATCATTTGGATAAAATCCTACCTAATTTATGTTATATTGCATTTTGTAGGAAAGAAACTCGAGAGGGGTAAATTGAATAAAATATAAGAATTCGATCGAACACTACATTAGGTTATGAATCTTGAACTAAGAATTAATGTGATCAATAGATGAAATTGTTATGCCCTAATATTCATTACATATTCGAATCTTCAATCAACCATTGCTTACAATCTTTTTATATTTTCAATTAGTTAAAAATAGTTATAAAAAATAATCACAACCATCATAATTATTTACATGCTTTTATCAAATAGGAGTTAGAAAAATTTGATTAAAAATTAAGGTATAGTTTTCGTGGGAACGATATCCAAAATCAAAAGTCAACTATACCATTTGTTAAGATATCGTACACTTGCGATATAAAAAAACGCAATAAGTTTTGACGCCGTTACTTGGGACTATTTACTTTTACTTTTACTCTATTTTTAACTGTTATTTTGTTTTTTTATTTTTCTTTTATTACAGAAAAAGGAGTTCGTTGTATGCTCTGTACCCAAGATGATGATCTTGAACATTTTAACTCAAAAATAGAATGTACTTTTAGACGAAGACACAAGGAACACAAACAAAAACAACAATATCAAATGGTGATGATCAAAATACTCATGTTCTCGTTCAACCAATTGGACAAGTGGCCGCAAGAGTAGCGGCACATTGGATCAGTAGCAGGAGCGAGGAGAAATAAATGAAGGAGAGTTGCCAATTTCAATGTTCTTGACGGCCATAGCCGCACATACGTGCTTCAGTATTGTGTATCCAAATTTTAGGATAAATAATTTTCAGATAAGGGCATAGTGGATTAATTTGATGAGCAACACTCTTCAATTCTACGGGCTACCTCGTGAAAATTTGAACACACATATCTTCAAATTTCTCAGAAATTGTTAAAACTTCCATGCTCCGGGGGTTAATGAAGACGCTACTAAGCTGCGATTATTTCCATATACATTGAGAGATGCTGCATTAGAGTGGTTAGATACCGAATCTCATGGAAGCATTACTACATGGGAAGAATTGACCAGAAGATTTTACAACAAATTATTTCCATAGGCGAAAGTAGTTAAAATTAAATTGAAAACTCAAACTTTCTAACAAAAAGATGGAGAGTTATCACAAGGCATGTAACACATTCAAAGAACTGATGCGAAAATCATGGATTCACAATAGGTAATCAAGTGCAGTACTTCTACACTGAAATCTTACTACTATTAAAATCTTAGGTGGATTCCTTTGTTAGTGGATCGATCATTGGAAAATTAGAACAACAAACCATGGATTTGTTTGAGTTAATTGTCACTGCACATTCAATGTTTTCATTAGAAAGAATGGTACCATCGAGAGCATCTGGGGTGATGAATTAGATAGTACAGTATTGACGAATATGCAGGTAACAATTTCGACAAAGCAGGTAAAGCTATAGATGAAATCAAAAACAAGAGGAGCACATGCAGTGATGGGTGGTACATCATGTGAAAACTGCGGAGCTAAGCATTTGATAGAAAGTTATATGTCTATGGACTTTCCTGAGGAACAAGTCAACTTCAATAAGAATGGCTCCCGCAATTTTAACACATATTCACAAATATATAACCCAATATGGAGACAACACCCAAACTTTAGATGATCAGATAATTAGCAAGGGAATTGTTCAAATTATGCCCAGTAGGAGAAACAACCAAGTATGGGAATATTGATTATGCCCAAAGAATAACGCGGTAGTTGTAGCACAGCTTTACAATGTCGAATCCACAGGGAGATGAAAGAAATGTTCAAAGGATAAAAAATGATGGATGTTCTTTCGTTTGTGAAGTGGAATTTATTGTTCAAATAAAATTAAGAATTCAATGTTTGAAATAATGAAATTAAAATCAATGTTTGGGGTAGCGAAGCATCGGAACTCCCTCAATTAGATTGGATCAATCTCATCAATTATTCATTCTTATAACTCAATTAAAGGCCTTCATCCCAACTCTCTAATCGAAAGATATGACGTTACACATCAATTTAATTCAAATGAAATCCTATAATCTAAACTTCCTATAACACATTCACACTCTTTTTATTGGAACAAAATCAAGAATTGACCATATACATCAAGAATAAGGCAATAATCAATTCACTAATAAAATAAAAGTGAAATTAAAACCCGGCAAATAGTTTAATTCTTCGATGGAAAAAGCACAACCAAATTCATGAAAAATCTAGTAAAGGTTAAGCCAATTCCAAAATATTCATGCAAAGAATATCTAAATTCTAGAATTATCTGACAATGAAAAATCAAATTACATGGATAAAAGATGAGAAATCACCAATTCCAATTAAGTTCCTTCCTATATTCACCAAGATTCTTAGTTCTTCATTGAGATTCTTGAGCCAAAGATGAGAAAAAGTAGTTTGGAGGAGTTCTCTCCTTTTTTATCTTTGTGTTTAGGGTTTCAAAACACGTATTTGTCGTTGTTTCCATAAGTGGTTGACTTAAATTTGCAAACCAGAATTTTCGTTTCGGATGCGAACGCATAGAACATTTTAACTTAGGTCTAGAATTCGCTAAAGTAGAGTATTCAACCACATTTAATTTAAGCAATGTGACTGCATAACTTTAGATAACTTCCACAAGATTGTCTTTAGTATTTTGGTCATATCTTTTTCTCCCGATATCCGATTGAGGCAATTCAAGATGCGTTGGTAAATCTGACTCAAAGTTCTGCAAATCTTCCAGTGAATAATATTTCCAATTCGAATGTTTCTTATACCAAAGTTGGGTCTCAAGTTGAGACTCAAAATCCGAAGCAAAACCTTTTATGCTAGGAGTTGATATACGAGAACACTTCGACTAAATTTCATCCCTTTGGCTTCTTTCCTTATCCAATTGATGCCTAACACTCTCAAATCTCTATATGTTTATTTTGCCTTCCGAGTCATCTTTTGGGTATTTACAATTTGGTCTTTGAACTTTTGTTTTCTTCCACTTTAGCCATTTTCACTTATTTCTTCCAATTTAGTCATATCCATCAAATTGCCACTTAAACCAAAATATAAAAATAATGAGTGCATGTTGGCATCAAATAATCACATGACAACAACAAATAAGAGGGGAAAAACACGATATTTTACACTCTTATCACACTCCCAACTTGTTTATCTAGTCCCTAACAACTTTATGCAAAACAAGACAATCAATGATTGGTCTATGTTACAATTCAAATTGTTAAGTTCTAATTCAACCATAGTTTCATGCCCCTTTCAAACATAACACCACAAGAAATTAATAGTGCCATGGTTATTAGGATATCAAAAACACTTACAAAATGTGTATGTGTTAAGCCATAGCCATAGCCATCTTACCACCAATCCTAACACCCGTAACATCAAGTATGTCTTGAGCTAAAGGTTCAACTCCATAACTCATGGGTATTGAAGTGTTTAGTGTAGAGTTTCTCTCTATAGAGTTGAGAAAGATGAACACTCAAAATGTGGAGGCTTAAGTATTTATGAACAAGCGACAAGCAAACATTGATCTCATGATAGACATACTATCAAACGAGAATTCGTCTATTCATTCCACAATCCTACTTATTCAATCCACTTTATTTGAACACATAGCAGCTCTTGTCGTTTTTATTGTTTTTATTATTCACAAATAAATATCCAATACCTACTACATACTTGGAAGTAAAAATGTGGAAAATATATGTATAAGCTATACTCCAATATGGAGATGTATTTATAATATAAATACACGAAGAAAAAGGCTATGCCCCTATTTGGTATACATTAAATTCTCATTCTCATTCTTCTACTAATTTTCAATCACACATTTTTTAATAAAATAATATTTTTCATCACATCAATAACTTTTCATTCTTTGTCAACCACACATTCTCCATCAATCTACTATTTCAGAATACATTTTTCCAAAATAATGTGGCTCAAACACACCATATATATCTATATTAGCTCAAAGTGGCTACTAGGGGTTGTAATTATTGAAAAGTAAGGTTGAAGGCTTAATTGTCAATCCTAAATTGACTTTCATCATTTTCCAAGTAATCCACCATCTTACCACAAACCGTATGGTGTTATTCTCTAGAGAAGTTTCCAATTCACAGAACTAATGAACGCTTATTGCCATTTTTAGTTTGTTGTGGCTCTCAATCCTAACTGATTATCTCATAAGAAAACTTCAGCAAGAGACTCATCTAGCTACATATGTTAACTACCATCTTACCACAAGACTTGTGTGTGAGAAAAGAATTCAGTAAGTGTCTCAACATCTAGTTTCTCGTAAACAAAATTAATTTCTAGTGACATATTTTGTCATTCAAAAGCATAAACATGCGCAGCAAATCAGAGACTCAGACAAATTTTTTTTTCTCTCTATTTAAAAATAATCACAATAAAATTCCATGATAATTATGCAAATCATATACAATTCAAAACAAAATCCAAATTGACCTCCTCCAACTAAGTTTTGCATTGTCCTCAATGCATAAACATGTCAGCCAAATAAAAAGAAGAAAAGATGTCATCCGAATACTATAGTGAATCAACATAAATTTGAAGGATAAGGAGCCTGAAAGTTCTCAATGGAAGGATAATGCAAAGAAAATGACAAAAATTAACTAGAATATAAATGAAAAAATAAAAAGGGGAAGAGGTCCCCTTGGATTGCCTTCCAAGCAACGCATTTGTTTATTATCGTTGGCTCAACTTAATATTTTTCTTCATTAGCCCGCATCCAGCGAGGATGGTTTCAATCTTCTTTGTAGTGCACTAAGCTTAATGGACATAATCACCGGTGATGTTCCATAATCCTAAGAGGCTCATAAAGAGGAACGAACTGCACCAATTGCAAAAGATGAAGAGAAAAAAGAAAAATCTACTGTAAGAGCACTAAGTCCCATCAAAGCTTATGTGCCACTAATTTCATTTCCTCAAACGGTTGCAAAAAAAGAAGTTAGACAAGTAATTTGTCAAATTTGTGGAGATTTTCAAGAAATTGTACATAAACATTCCTTTTGCAGATGCAATAGTACAAATGCACAGTTATGCAAATTTTTGAAAGAAATTCTATCCAACAAGAGGAAGCTAGAAGAACATGAGACCATCTACCCGAACAAAAAAGCTGCCTTCTAAGCTAAAGGACCTATGGAGTTTTACTATACCGTGTACTATTGGTTCTAAGTATTTCGAGGTGCTAGTGTTAACTTAATGCCACTCTATTTATAGATCTCTTGGATTGGGAGAAGCTAAATCTACAACAATCTCATTGTAATTGGCTGATAGGTCTATCAAAAGACCAGAGGGAATTATTGAAGATGTGTTAGTCAATGTTGATAAGTTTATCTTCCCAGTAGATTTCATTATCTTGGACATGGAGATGATTCAAATATTTTCCTAATCTTAGGAAGATCTTTTTTAGCTATCGGGAACTTATTGATTTATATGACAAAAAAATGATTCTTCAAGTGGACAATGAGCACGTCATATTCAATGTGATCAAGGTAATGAAATACCCATTAACTTTAGATACTTGTTGCCAATTGGATGTTCTTGATGAGCTTGTAGCCTATACATTTGATGCAACACATCTAGCCATTCTATTAGAGGCTACAAATGTAGAGAGAACATAATATACTATACGTTTTAGTTGAACAACCAATTGAAAAGAGACATTGGTAATATCCATCTCTTGGTTTCAATCCCACACTACCCGTACCTTCAGTGGAGAGAGCTCCAACTCTGAAGTTATAACCCTTGCCATCCCATCTCCGTTATATATATTTAGGAGACTCTACACCATTTCCAGTGATTTATCTCAAATGACATGACAAAGAAGGAGAAATATAAGTTATTGGAGGTAATCCAGAAGCACAAGACTGCAATTGGATGGGCTATAGCTGATATTTGAAAAAGTAGTCATACTTTTTGTATGCACAAAATCTAAATGAAGGACAAGTCTAAGCCATCCGTGGAAGGTCAGCGCAGATTAAATCCAACCTTTAAAGAAGTAATGAGAAAAAAGAGCTAAAATTGCTCGATGCAGAAATTATCTACCCCATTTCAGACAGTTCTTCGACGAGCCCAGTATATGTGGTGCCTAAGAAGGGTGGAATTATAGTAAAGAAGAATGAGAACAATGAGTTGATACCAACACGACTTGTCACAAGATGGATAGTGTATAGATTATAGGAAGCTAAATTATGCCACCAGAAAAGATCACTTTCCATTGCCCTTTATTGGTCAGACGTTGGAAAGGTTAGCAGGGCATTCTCATTACTGCTTTCTAGATGGATATTCAAGGTACAATCAGATAGTCATTGCTCCAAAAGACCAGGAGAAAATAACATTTACACATCTCTACGGTACTTTTCCTTTAGAATGATAACTTTTGGCCCATGCAATGCACTTGCGATCTTTCAGCATTGCATGATGACCATATTCTATGACATGGTTGAAAAGTACATTGAGCTATTTATGGAAGACTTTTTAGAATTTGGAGATTCATTTGATGACTGCTTGGAATTTTTATCGCTCGTATTACGAAGGTGTGAATAGAAGAATCTGGTGCTCAATTGGGAAAATGGCCACTTTATAGTGAAAGAGGTGATAGTGCTGGGAAATCGGATTTCTTCACAGGGTATTGAGGTCGACAGAGCAAAGATATAGGTGATTGAAAAATTGCAACCACCTACCTTAGTCAAAGGGATAAGAAGCTTTTTTGGGACATGTGGGGTTTTATAGACGGATTCATCCAAGACTTCTCAAAAATTATAAAACCTATGTACAATCTACTGGAAAAGGATGTGCTATTTATCTTTTCTGGTGAATGTTTAAATGCCTTTAACACTTTGAAAGGAAAGTTAACATCTGCACATGTTATAGTGGTACCAGATTGGGAACTACCTTTCGAGCTCATGTGTGATGTGAGTGATTTTGTACTGGGAGCAATATACGGTCAATGAAAGGAAAATGTCTTGTGTGCCATCTACTATGCCAGCAAAACTTTGACAGATGCTCAGATCAACTACACAACAACTGAAATAGAAATGCTAACAGTGGTATTTGCCTTTAACACATTTTGTTCTTATTTAATTGGTTCAAATGTGATAGTTTATACATATCGTGCAACTTTTAAGTATTTATGCGAGAAGAAAGATGCTAAACCCATGTTGATTTGGTGGGTTCTGTTACTACAAGAGTTTGACATTGAAATTCGTTGTAAGAAGGGGTTCCAAAATCAGGTAGCGGATCGCTTCTCGAGGCTAGAGTAGTTGAAAGAGTCAAATGATGTGGATATTAATGAAGTTTTTCCTAATGAGCAACTTTACAATTGGAAAAGGCTATTCCTTAGTATGCAGACATTGTTAAGTACTTAGTGAGTGGGTATGTGGATCCAAATTTCACATATCAATAGAAAAAAACTTCTCCATGAAGGAAAATTCTATTATTGGGATGATCCAAATTTATACAGAAGGGGGGCAAACTAATTATCAGGAGATGTGTGCCCAGGGATAAGATGAAATCTATCTTTTCAAGGGTTCATGCTTCAGCTTATGGATGACACTTTGAATCAACTAAAATAGCAGCTAAGATGATTCAAAGCAGTTTCTTCTGGCCAACATTATTTAAGGACTACCACAGTTTCTGTAGATCTTTTGATAAGTGTCAAAGAACATGTAACATATCGGCCCGCCACGAGATACCACTAAACAACATTTTAGAGGTTGAACTGATTTTATGGGACCTTTTTCATCATCCTATAACAATCGATATATCCTAGTGGCAGTTGACTACATCTCCATATGGGTGGATGTGAAGATATTACCCACCAATTATACAAGGATAGTGATAGATTTTATATAGAAAAGTATTTTCAATCGCTATGGATTTCCAAGAGCCATCATAAGTGATGATGGAACTCACTTCCGCAATCGGCTATTCCAAGCAGTGTTTGCTAAATATGGGGTACAACATCGAATAGCCGCACCCTATCACCATCAGATAAGTGGGAGGTTGAAATCTCTAACAGACATCTTAAAAGAATTCTGGAACTTACGGTGAATGCATCTCAAGATTGATCCAAAAATTGGACGATGCTTTGTGGGCCTATCGCACAGCTTACAAAATGCCGATTGGAATGTTGCTATAGTGAATAATTTTTCGAAAAGCTTACCACCTACCAGTTGAGCTTGAGCACAAAGCATATTGGGCATTGAAGCAGTTGAAGGACTTAGAAAAGCCAGAGAAACAATAATATTACAGCTTCACGAATTGAATGAATTCAGAAGAGAAGCTCATGAAAATGTATCTATCCACAAAGAAAAGACGAATCACTGGCATGGCAAGAATATTCGACAACGAATTTTTAGAGTATGAGATCAAGTGCTCTTGTACAACTCCAGACTTAAGTTGTTCTCGGGAAAATTGAAATCAAGATGGTCCGGACCTTTCACGATATCCCAAGTGTTTCCATACGATACAGTTGAATTACACTACCTGTTGACCTAAAAAATGAGCTCAACAGATGCCAGGCCCACTCTTTCTATGTCAAGTATGGATTCGACACATTTTTATTGGAATAGATATGATAATCAACCTGGAATGGATGCGGGAAACACTTTCCAGCAAGAGATGACGATGTTTCGGACTCCGACGGTGTAATTTGATGGCAACTGCACTATCAACGATTGCCAAGCCAAGATAATCAAGAATAAATCTCTCTTCCCGACTAAAGGAATATGTAGAAGGATAGATAAGAAACATTTTAGATGTATATTGAAATAACAATAGCTTTTCTTTCAGTTTGTATTCAACAAAGTTGTAAAAGAGTAATGGAGAAATTGCTAAGTGTAGTCTTGTTGAATTCTCGAGAGTTTTCTATACATGTAATTTGTCTTTTGATTATCAAAATGCCAACCCTCTCTTTTTACAAAGAGAGGCTATTTATACTGTCATGGCCGACGTGGTGATCATTGGATCAAAAATACTTGGCCATATCTCTTGTACTAAAGTCTCACATCATTATATATTCCTATCGGTAATCATGACAAAGGGTCAGCCGTTCTACATTGTAGGCCGACCTATTGACACACTTTATTACAAATGTGAATTAGTCATTCATTGGATCTTCAAATCCTTAGTGGGTCATCATCGACTTTAGGGGCTTCTAAAGCTTTATAGCTTCAGACAACTAGTAAGAGCCTCATATTCCAGTTCAAAGGCTTTATATAAGGGATGATAGTTCGATATCAACATCTGCTTCAGTGTGAGGACGTCAGCTTTCTGCTTCTTTCTTTTATCCTAACTCTCCTTTGACCTTCTTGCTGACTTTCTGCCCATGTGGCCTTGTTGTCCATGTAGCTAACTGGTCCAGAACCTCGAAACCAGGGGTGTAACAATAGTCCCCCAAGTCTATGCATGATTATTTATGTAATGCATGGACTTCAAGCATTGTGTAACTTCCAGTAATGATAAGCTTCTAAAATAAAGAATATGGGTGAAATAACTCTTTTACTCCACCCTAAAAATAAAACTATTTTGATTTGTGCAGACCCTCATGTCAATATTTTTCGAAGGGGTTTACTTGATAAAAAATCATGTGTTTCTGCTACTCTCTGGCAGAGGCTGTTGGAGTGGAGCAGCCCGGAAGTTGTACTTATAGAGGTTCTTCTTCTCATAACCGAGGCACCTTCATATATCCGAGGAGACTTTATATATCCGAAGTGCCTTCATATATTTCAAAGGTACGGAAGGTCTGATGCTTGCAAAGCCTTGGATTGATAATTACGAGGAGCTTATTACTTTTCATTGATTTTGAAAATACGAGGCATCCTTAATTATGGCGTCTCAATGATTTGATGTCGTTGTGTATTTCCAAGAAAAAGGAATGAAACGGTATACATTCTAATACATGCAACCGTTGTAACATTTAATGCGCAATGATAGCTGCCCCCCACGTTTCTTCTTGAATCTTAGACGCATGAGGGCGCATGTGGTAGATGTTCAAATCTGGGAGTGTCTTACGACGTCCCAACCGTTCTCCATGGGATTGGTGATATGAGCAGTAATTGGGTGCTTCGTCCGTATTTCTAAGTTTAGCACCTCGTTCCCTACCTTGCCCCCTTTGTGGGTGCCTTGTGTAAGGATGGCACTGATGCATTTCAGCACTAGGATTGACCTCCTTATAAGCTAAGGTAGGTACCGCATTGAGTATTGCTGCTGCAAGTTTCTGTTCGTGATTTAATGGTGATGATCCATCAAATGGGAAGTATAGCCTCTTCTCTTTTACATTTGAGGAGGTGGTAGACCCTGTTCCTATGATCTCCTAATTCTTCATTGAGGATTTCATGCCTTATCATTTTCAATATGGCATTATAGGTGTTTGGGTCCTTGTTCTGCACGTCCCTCCAAAAGAGAGAGTTTATGTCCAATCCTCATCTCAAAGCAGTTAGTTCTTCACTATCCGTGACTTGCACACAGTAGGTCATCTCATCAGTGAAGCGTGATAAGAAGCCTTGCTAGTTGAAAAGCGTTTCAAGAATATCTCTTTGAGATCGGGCCAAACTTTGGATGCTTCATTTTAACAATCTAGTATACTAGAGTTTTGCTCCTCCACTTAAAGTCAAGTGAAAGGCATAACCACTATTCTAAAAGCTCCTTTCCAACGAGTCTCATTTTTCAAGGGTTAGAACTTTTCTTAGCCAAACTTCCAACTGTAGCCTGGCCTTTTTTCCACGTATGTTCATGGTTGAATGTATGGTTTCCTACAGATGATGTCAATCTGTTGACCCCAAAAAATGAGCTCAACAGATGTCGGGCCCACTCTTTCCACGTCAAGTACGAATCCGAAGTATTTTTACCGAAATAGTTACGATAATCAACCTGGAATGGATGCGGTAGGCAATTTCCGGCAAGAGACGACGTTTTGGACTCCGATGGTACGATTTGATGGCAACCGCACTATTAACGATTGACAAGCCAAAATAATCCAAAATAAATCTCTATTTTCATCCTAAGGAATATGTAGAAAGATAGATAAGAAAGGTTTTGGATGTATATTGAAATAACAATAGCTTATCTTTAAGTTTGTATTCAACAATATTGTAAAAGAGTAATGGAGAAATTGTTAAGTGTAGTCTTGTTATATTCTTGAGAGTTTTCAGTACTTGTATTTTGTCTTTTGATTATCAAGATGCCAACCCCCTCTTCTTACAAAGAGAGGCTATTTATACTATCATGGACGACGTGGTGATCGTTGGATCAAAACTACGTGGCCACATCTCCTATACCGAAACCTCACATCATTGTCTATTCCTATCACTAATCTTGACAAGGGGTTTGTCGTTTTACATTGTAGGCTGACACATTGATACACTTTATTACAAACGTCACATCAGTCATTCCTTGGATCTTCAAATCCTTAGTGGGTCATCATCGGCTTCAGGGGCTTCTGACGCTTTATAGCTTCAGACAACTAGCATGATCCTCAAATTCCAGTTCAAGGGCCTCGTATACGGGAGAGGAATTCGGCATCCACGTTTGCTTCAATGAGAGGACGTCGTATGTATGCTTTTTCTTTTATCCTAACTCTCATTTGACCTTCTTGCTGACTTCCTACCCATGTGGCCTTGCTATCCACGTGGCTGTCCACCTAGCTATCTAGCTCAGAACCTCAGAACCAGGGGTAACACTACCCAACAAAGGAAAGTTTCAAGGTTAATGAACAATACATCAAACACTATGTAGATGATTTTCCCACCACTAAAGAAAGTTTTGAACTAGCTGTCCCTAATCGTGGCACGAAATCAAGCTAACAACGTTAAAGAAACGCTTCTTGAGAGGAAACCCAAGCTTTTTTCCTTTTTATTTATTCTATTTTTGAGTTTTAGGATAATTTATTTTGTTTTATGTTTATTTGTGACTCATTGTCCATATCCCATTTCCCCTTAGATTTTCGATATGTTAGTTGGTTTATTAGATGTTATAGTTAAATAACACTTGTTCATATTATTTGATCTTAATACTTTATTTGATTTTTCAGGAACACGACGTCACAGAACATTTAAACCAATATTGACCAAAGAGCCAAGGGAGGAATAGGAAAGCTAGCCATTGAATTACAAGCCATATTAAGGAAGTCTTTTCTCCACTTTCTTTCCCACCCCTTTATATGCGGATTTAAAATTAAAATTATTGAGGACAATGTCTAGTTTAACTTTGGAGGTGGAAAACATGAGTTTTCAATTATTTTTTACGTGTTTTTGTGTGTTTTTATTGCTTAGTAAAAATAAAATTTTGGGAATTTCAAAAATTTCGAAAAACAAATAATAATAGTAAAAAAATTAAAAATAAAATAAAATAAAAATATTTTCTTTTTGTGCGCTTTTGTAATTTAGTTGGCATGTCTGGCAATGATGAATGATTGAATTATGAATTAATATATGAATGATGAATAAGTTACATGCTTAGATTAATTTTTGATTTTTCATGTGAATTTTGATATATATTGAGCACATGAATTAAGTTAAGTATTGTGTATGAATGGGTTGATTTCATAATTGGATATGTTGAAATATTGGACCATAGAAAATCATTAAATTTTACATTCTTGGACCAACTTTAAAATAGTTGGGGGGGGGGTGGGGGTGGGGGGGGGGGAAGAGGGGGTTTCACTATTGTAGGAAGATATTGAGATAAATAGAAATTTCACGCATGAAATTAAAAATCTTGTGTGAATTGTCTAAGGTCAATAGGATGTAATTTTGTGAAAATCTTAAGTTAGAAGTCGTTTTACTTGAATTGGTATTAGACGAGGGACATTGCACTAATTAAGTCATAAAAAATATTTTATTTGAAAATTTCTCTTCGTAGCCTTTATAATTCGAGCAATAATGTCTGCAAAGGTCTTTAGAACTTGGTGCCCTTGGTCATCTGATTTGGGATTCAGCGGCCGAAAGCTTGTTACATGAGCCATTTAGAAAGTTTAAGGGAAAAAATGCTTCAAATAAGGAAAAAAATTATTTATATAAAATAAATTAATAAAAATAGGTGCATGAAATATAAGACGCACAAATAGTTAAGTCCCAAACACGTGTTTTAAGAAAAAAATGACTTTTAATAAGAGATTGTTAGCCTATTTAAGTCATAGAAATTGAAGCAATCAAACTTAATGGAGCATTTTTGTTTATTGTCATATTGAACTATAATTGGTGAGACTTACTTAAACTAGAGCAGTGGGGGTAGTTGAAAATTCAATCTTAGTTCACACACTGAAAATGAGTGAAAATAATAAGTTTTGGAGTGTGTGAATTTTACGAGTGATAAAAGAACATATTTGACCATTGAAAGTCGGGAATTGAAACAACTTATGAATCGATAATGCTATACCTAATTATTCACACACACACACACACACGTCGATTTTACAATGGGAAAGTATATTTTAATTTATATATTATGATTTTGAAGTTGTGCAAAAAATTGATAGTATGATTTCAATCCTAGGACAATAAGCTAGGTTAGTTGGCTAAATTTTCTTGCTTTACTTGATTGACTGCCCGCCATTAGATAATTAACATAGCATGTTTGTGTGTTTGTTAGGTTTTAGATTTATTTGAGGATAAATAAAGATTCAAGTTTGTGGGTGTGATAAGTGTAGTTTCTACACTTACTTGAGGCCATAAATGATGACATTTTATTGTTTTTTGGATAAAATTCTACTCAATTTAGGTTATATTGCATTTTGTAGGTAAAACTTTACGTTTGATGAAGAATTGGAGAATATAATGCAAAATAGAGAAAACAAAAAAAGGTAAAATCCAAAATATGGAGACTAAATTGACTATTGAATACAAAGTTTGGAGATCAAATTTCATACTTTGCAAAGTGAAGGACTTGAATTGAATCAAAGAAGACATGGGGTGAACAAACAAATGTCTCAACGATTGAATTTCATTATCTCGAAAGACTAAGGATTTGAAGAATAATATAGCATTTGTATTTTTTTAATCACACACACACACACACACACACTATATTATGCACATATACAGGGATGAAAAAGAAAGGGGAGGGCGGTTGGTAAGAAAGTAAAAAGATAAAAAAAAAAAGAAAAAAGAAAAAAGAGAGATGAAAGAGATAAGAAAGAGGCCGCCAGAAAGAAAGAGAAAAATAAGAGAAACATGGAAGAAGGAAGCACTTTTGGAGTCAAGCTTGGCGGCTGTTTCTTTGTCGAATATTCACGTTTTGTCAATTTTTGGTGATTTCGTTCCAATTTTGCATGTTTTTATTTTTACAGTATGAGTAACTAATTTTCATATTAGAGCAAACGATGTAGTCGATTTGTGATTCTTTATTTTTCTATTCAAGATTTCTGTGATTTATTCTTATATGTGTTGATTTTACTATGAGTTTAATGCATTGAATTACTTGATCACTAATTTGATGATTATGTGAGTCTTTTACAAATCTAGAGGTGAGTTTGAGATTTAGACCATATAGTAAAATCTAACAATTTAGTATAACGTGTAGAGATACATATACTAATTATTGTGATCATGATATAAATTCTTAGAACTAATATTTCGTTTAATTAAAGTTGATTCACATAGAGATATTTAATTCAATTAGTTAAATAGACTCAATGAGAACTCGAGAGGGATAAATTGAAAACAATAGAAGAATTCGATTGAACACTACATAATGTTATAATCTTGAATTAAGAATTAAGGCGGTCAATAGATGAAATTTTTATGCCCCCTAATATTCATCACATATTTGAATCTTCAATCAACCATTATTTGCAATCTTTTTATTTTTTCAATTAGTTAAAAGTAGTTAGGAAAAATAATCACAACCATCATAATTATTTACTTGTTTTTATCAAATAAGAGTTATAAAAATTTGATGAAGTCCTAAATCTTCAATAAAAGTTGATTAAGTCCCGAAGTCTGTCAGAATAGTTCCTCAAATTTAAATGGAATAATGAAAAAGAATTCATCTAGCTGAACCCATATCCCCTTTGACTATACAAGAATACGTGGAGTTGAGCATGAATGGAAGCACACAAGAACGCTCTTTTACTGATATTAATACCAATATTCGATAGTGGATCATTCATAGCATTGTACATTCCCTATTCACTGCAGGTTGGCTATTCATTAGTATCAGTTTGGAAGCCCTCAGCCAAGTGAATATTTTAAAGAGAGTCGACAAGGAATTACATTAATAACTAGCTGTTTTTATTTTTTAGAACAACTCAATGAAATTAGTAGATCGTTTTACGAAGGCCTAATCTAATAACTATAGATCGAACCTATTCAAGGTTTATAGTACAATGGTTACCTGTTCACGGCCTAGTTGTACCTCCGTCATTTTTTATTTTTTTTGGTTGACATTACCAGCTATTTCCCTGCATACTATAAGTATGCATGTTTGGCTAAGCTTAAAAAGTTTACTTGTAAGTATATAATAAGTTTTAAACTAGCTAATCCTTTTTATTTATCAAAGCCAGATCCTTATTTCCTACTTATCTTTCATATCCCTTCTCCAGGTGGTGTCGAGCCTAATTTAGTTGACCTTGCTGTCTATGGTGGGTCTAGTTTGTGCAAGTTTGATTAGTCTTTCAGCAGGACCAAGTCCAGAAATTTTATGCCAATATTATCGTCTATATTTACAATGAGTATGCAGTTTCGATAAAGCTTTCACAGAGGCAAAATATTATTTTGACATACGAATTGTTCAATACATTATTGTGTTACAAGTTGTCACATTCTTTGAGCTGTATTTTGAATGTAAACCATAGGTTTCAATGTACGAGATCTTGTAGCACATATCATTGATGATGTCCCATCATATTTTAATTTTTCGGAGATGACTTGTTTTGTCTTAATCTTAATTTTTACAGGCCACAAGTTGGGGAGCTTATTTTTTATCACGAAATATTTTTCCAATGCTCCAAGGGGGATACCATACACGGATGCTATTTGTTTTGGAATAAACTGGGATAGCAAGAGACCACAAAAATTGACCTCTAAAGAGGGAAAAAACTTCTGTTTGTAGTGAAATTTTAGTGGACAGCTCCAGCTTCTGCTCATCAACAAGGATTCAAAACTTTTTAGGATCATTTTTTATCCTCATCTTCAATATTCTTTTAGTTCCCGTTGGTATTGTAGTTACCAAATTAAACGAAACCTTCAACAAAAATATAAAGAACACCTAGATTTTTCGTCTTCAGGTCCAAATGTTTAGCCAAAATGCATATTCATCATGTTCACCATCCACATAATTGTCATTGATGTTCATGAAAATATATTTCGGATTAAAACAACCGCAAGCGTATGGTTCGTTAATAAGTAATAAAGTGAACTTTTTGAGTCCGAGTATCGTCCCATGAAGATTGATTGGTTCAATTCCTATTACCTCGACCTTAACTGAACTAGAATAGAATGGCATGTTTGTTACGATGAAATTATAATTAAAATAATACTAAGTATGCAATTATAAATGATTTAATTAAATTAAATGTAAACGTCGTTAAATGTAATTTGAAGTTTTCAAATGTATGATGAATGTACTAGAATCACGAATCCCTAATTAATGATGTTTTTAAAGATAGTTTTATACTTTGATACACAATTGAAATATTGACGAATCAGTACTTTTAAAAATTATTTAACAGTCACTCTCAAGTAAAATCAAATATATTTTCATATGTGACCCGATTATATCGTTATGACGGATGCTAATATACAAGAATGCATGAGTTTTTGTGAACACTTAAAGATTCACATAGGGCATAGTAGTATATATTTCTATTCCATATCGGATCCTATGATGATTTATACACTGTTGAACCTATTTCACCTCTTTCGAATGCATAAAATAGATCACCACACTCACACAATTAACATGCACAATAATCGTGGAGAAAATAAATCCATATAAACCATTCAAATAGTCAAAATGTGTTTTTATTGTCAATAATGTAAAACTAAGAAATAAAAATCATATTACATAGTTCATCGTTTCCTAGTACATAATTAACTTAGCCTAGAATGATGGAAATAAGAAAATCAGAAAAGCTCTTGAAATTAATCTTCGTGTTCTTGGAGTCGATTTTCACATTATTGCTTCATTTTGTCCTCTCAAAACTCTTATGCATATGTGTTTTTAGGTCAAAATGTGGTCTCCCCTGTGTTCTGGTCGAGTTTTGTATATATAGAATGCCTAAAAACTTGTTACCATGAGTTTCAGTTGTTGCCAAAAGTTTGTACTATGGGGCTGCATAGTACATTTATAAGTGGTTGCATAGAAGGACATCCAACCATCAATTTTGGCTTTGGAATGCATAATGCGGTCACATCAAATTAGACATATGTGGCCGCATAGGTATACATTTTTTCCCATCGGATAGCTTTCAGTATTTTGGTTATATCTTTCTCTCCCAATATCTGATTGGGTGGTTCAAAATATGTTGAAAATATAACTCAAAGAGATACAAGTCTTCTAGAAATATAATAATTCCAATTTGAATATTTCCTATGCCAAAAATGGGTCTCAAATTGAGACTGAAAATTCGGAGTATAACTTTTTCGACTGGAAGTTAATATGTGATAGTACTCGGACTATATTTCATCCATTTGGCTTATTTTCTCATCCAAATAATGTCTAACACTCTCAAATCTTCATTGTGAGGTTCGATGGAACTTTTGAATATCTGCATTTCAGTCTTTCAACTCTGTATTTGATACAATTGAATATTTTTCCGCTATCTTTGCATTCGTTTCTCCAATTTTCATCAAACATTGAATTTACCTACAAAATGAAATATAACATAAGGTAAGTAGTATTTTATCCAAATTTAGGACTTCGAATAAATATAGAAAGTACACTTATCAGTTGACATTCCAAATCTACTATCACAATCAGATTGTACAAGTTTATAGGCCAATACATAAAGTATTAAACTAGAAAAGTCCTCAGAATACAATTTCTCGTCTCGAACTCTCTTCTCTATAGATATTACACCAAGTAACAAGAGGTAACTTCTCACCAAGAAATCATCATAAAATATATATTATAGCAGTAGAAGAAGATGAACAATTTTAGAGAAAAATGACACTTCACAAAGAAAACCCATCTCTCAAAAAGAGAGATTCATCTATTTAAATGAAATATACTCAATAACCTAGCATCGAAGGCAACCAGTGGCCCATGTGTCACCACCTCAACGTTTCGCTTATTTGAACCAAACTCGCATAACCAAAACGTGATAATGCAAAGTGAAGAGGTAGTCGGGTCAGGCCTTAAAATCCAAATCATTGGGCCAAGTTTAATACCCAAATGTGACAACCCAACATTTCCTTTAAGGGGAAATTACACTAGACCAGGTGTTAAGTTGTGGATTTTTAAAAATTAGATTTTGACTTTTTTTATTCACTTTTCAGGTATTTTATTTATTTTACATATCAAATCATAAATAAATAAATATATCCTAAACCCTAAATCTATTCATTTATCTCCACTCTCTCTCCCACCATTTCTCTACTCTCTCGCCGCCTCCACCGCCCGCCGCCACCGTCCGTCTCTCCCACTCCCCTTCCCACGTTGTGCCGCTGCTGAACAGCAGCATCGTTGAGCAGCGCCAGTCGCGACGACGACGCTGCTGAACGACAGCGTCGTCGTCGCGAGTTGAAGGCGCGCTACTGGACGCTGTCGTTCAACAGCGTGCACCGTGACGTGGCCGTGAGTCTGTCCAGCTTGTCGGCAGCGTCACAATGTGGGTGTGCAGCGCTCGTCCTTTCATTTTTTTTGAGTTGTGAGTGTGCAGCGCCTCTGTATTGTGCACCATTGTTTTCTGCTTTGGGGGATGCAGATCTGTTTTTGGGGTGGGTGCGACGGTGAGGTGGGTGTGGCAGTTTAGTGTTTGTGACCTAGCTATTGAACTGTTGTGAGTTTTTTTGTGTCTGTGACCTAGCTATTGAATTGTGACTTTAAAATTGATAATTTGTAACTGAAAAGGAATCTGTAACCTACATATTTGAAAATACGTGACCGACTAATAAAATAATCTGTGACCAACAAATTTTCTTAACTATGACTAATTAAAAATCTGTGACCTATAAATATTTTCATTTATGACTTCAAAATAATATGTGATCGAGTAATTTGATAAGTTGTGACCAAAATTAAATTTTTAACTATTTAATAAGATATCTGTAACCTTGCAATCGGAGCAACGGTCACCAAAAAATAGTCGTCGGAATTAACAGTGGTCGGAGAACAGTCGTCGGAGCAGTCGCCGGAGTAGTTGCCGGAGTGGTGGTGGTAGTGGTGTGAGGTGGATTAATCATATTATATTATAATTAAATATTTAATTTAATAAATTAATTGTAAAATATAATTAATTAATTCCTGAAAAAATCTGAGTTTTGTAATTTTAAACTTTGGGGCCTGATTTTTGATTTCGTGAAAGTAAATCCCTAAACTATGCATTTTTCCCTTCCCTTAATGTATTTTCTTCTTCTTACAAGCGTTTTTTTGTACAATATATTAGCCCCCTTGATAACCATTGAAACAACGTTTTTTTTCCCCTGAAAATCATTTTCAATTGCATATTCTCACAGTCAAATATTTTGCACCACGTAAATTTTTTTCCTACGTTTTAATCATACATTTTCAAAAAATTAACATTCCAAAACTTATTTTCCTTAAAAAAAAAAAAAGTCATTTTAATATTTGTCAAACTTCTTTTAATTGTTTTTTTCGGCATTTGAACCAAACATATTGAATTTCTTGTGAAATTAGATCGATGTTCATGTAATATGAATCCTAGAAGAATTACAGTCACCGTTACGTGAATATTACCAAATTATTACCTTAACTGTAATTAAACGAAATAATACTACAATTGTAACATAAATTTTCAGCGAAATCCAAAAACAATTTTGGTCGTTACATGAATATTACTATGACTATAATTGAACGAGGTATTGCCACAACTGTTGTTGAATGATTTTTTCAGCAAAAATAACAATTAATATAAATATTAATTCACGTAAGTCTACAAAAAACTACAACCATTGTAACTCTAGGTTTAATTGATAAATAATTTTTCAATACATGAAGAAAAATAAATCCAACAATAAATAATTTATTGGCAATGGATAGGAATTTGTGCATCGATGATGAATTTGGTATATACGATAATAAATAACTGAATAAAAGTGATTATAAATTTGGTATATTATTTTTCCTCTTCCATTTTTCATAGCTTAAATCTAAGAAATTAAGGGTATGGAAAATAAACCATTTAATTATTGACATTTGGAGCGATAAAGATGTCATTTGTACTTTATTATGTAACATATAATTAATGAAATGTGGTTCACCAAACAGCTAACTTGATCAAGACATTATAACATAAAATACATAATATTAAATAATGTGGTTCAAATAATGCCGTTTGCATTCTTAAAAAAGCAGACTATGCCTAATTAATGTTCCTATCCGTTTATTTCTTTAAAATGTGGTTCAAATATCTTAGTTGACTCATTCGTATATCCCAAGTAAATCACAATTTTTTTGTAGTGTTGAGAATGCAAGCCTCTTATTTTTGACACGATTGGTTCGGTTAAGGTGGTCCGTTATACATAAATAAGAGGATATCCACATTAAATTCGTATTTCCATACTTTTACCTAGGTTAGTCGTTCAATTATGCCATGTTTGATGCATCAAATTTTCCATGGAAAATGGAAATCAATTTCCAACTTCCAATGGATGATTTTCTAGGCAAACGTTTTTCCTCTCTCTACCTCACGCGCTTCATTTTCTTGGTTTTTGTTGAATTCTTTTTCCCACCATTTTGGTGGGAAAATGGAATTCCAGTCTCCGTTTTTTTTGAGCAATTAAAACAAATTTTATAACCAATTGTAAAAAAAAAAAAATTATTTTAATTGACAATTTTCATTAAAACAAAGTCAAATAAACACTAAACTTTGATGAAAAAATAATTTTTTGAAAATAAATTTTTTATTTTTTACTTTTTGGCAATGGAAACAAATTTTATAACTAATTGTAGAAAAAATTATAACTTTAATGAACAATTTTCATATAAAACAAAGACAAACGAACACAAAAAGATCCAAAATTTTAAAAATTTCCAGGTTAATACCAATCAAACACACATAATTAACAATTCTCTGGAAAACAAGTTCTAGATAATTATTTTCTTTGAAATTCATTTTATTTCCACATATTTTCCACAATTGCAATCAAATAGACCCTTAGTATAAAATTGAGAGAGCATTTTTTTTTTTTTTTTCTCTCGTAAAGATCCAATTTCCAGAGGCATGCTATAGGGACACTTTATTCGTCAAACAGCTAGTTTTCTTTCGAAGGTTTTGCTGGATGCATGTAAAAATATAATCTAAGTCATTCGAGAAAAGAAAGATAATTAATTTGTCCATTACTTTTCTTATACTTCAGAAATAATAAGCTAATTGATTATGAAAATTTTAATAACTAAAACTAATTTTTGTTTGAAATTGTATTTTGCAAAATTTTAAGGCAACAATTGCCAACAAATCCATATCAATATATTATAATTTCAATGGATAATTGTAGCAGTGGTCCCAAACCTTTCATTTTTTTTGCAGACTATGCCTTAACCTTTTATTTTGGTGGCTGCAGTCTCAAACCTTTCACTTTAACGGTAGTTGGAGTCCATTGGACAGATTCCATCCAATACCTCATATGTGTAATTAGTAGTCTTATTGTTAACAATAATTGATTTTCTTCATGATTTATGTGGCAGAGTTGTCTTTTACAAATCTACAATTTGGTCATCCAATTTTTGTATCGTTGTTTGAGATTTGGGTACGGAGTATTGAATGATATTTGCTCAATGGACTCCAACTTCAATAAAAGTGAAAGGTTTGGGACGACTGCTGCAATTATCCCTAATTTCAATTGTCCATGCAACTTCATATCCCTTTCCAATTAATTTTAAAACAGACGTCTATAATTTTGATTGGAGGAAATAAAGGTTCCTAGTCCTTTCTCAAATAAATGCATTTTGGCTGGTCATTTCTTTTATTAAACTTTTGCACATAACTGCTATAGTGGATAGATATACAGAAAATAAATCTTGCATGCCGCGCAAGCAACAATCTATCACTGTGTTAATAGACTTGCGTATTTTATTGAGAATCGAAACTCTATATTTATATGTAAGAATTCGGACTCTAGGGATACAATAGTCATTTAATATTTAATTTACAATAATAGATAAATAAATATTTATATCCAAAAACTGATTATTTGATACCCTCCAATCTTCTTAGAAGAGATCCTAATCCACAACATGGGATGCAATTATTTGCTTGAAATCTAATTAATATAGACCGTTTGATCATTTCGAGCTCAAAAAACTTAAACTAAATTATCTACTCTATGATTTTTCATGCACCTGCACACGTTGACTTGAAGAACGAGCATGAAAGGGTTTGAACAATTGTTTTCCTATGATTGGCTTATTTTCATACATGCATATTAAGTTGCGTGAGAATTTTCTCTTATTTCGAGAAATAATTGCTTATAATTAGTCAATCGATTATTGGGCAGTTTAAAAAGGTTATTTTCGTCTAGTAGTTTACCAAACAACACAATCTTAAGACGACCTTTTTGTCATTAATCAATTATTTTTGAGTTTATTTATATGTCAAAATAGATCTTTGTTCATATATTATTCATTTGGACTAACCCTACCCACTTGGTCTTCTTCCATGCATCATCTGGGGTGCATAGGGGTGGTGAAAATAATATATTTTTCATGGTTAAAAATATTCCTCAATGTATTTATTTAACGAGCTATCGTTAAAACTGGTGTAATATTATGTTGAAACAAATGAATTACGAAAGACAAATGTTTTGTGATGGTAATGTTTTCAAATCGAATAGAGATGAAAATAATAAACAATATAATACGCTCCCATTAGGTAGGTATTACATTCTAGATTGACAAATAATTTTAACCACAACTTTTTAACTGCATATTTTATAAACTTTTATCAAAATTTATTAAAAATATGATTTTAATTCCTATCAAACATGACTGTATTTTTTTTAAATAAAATTGACATTTTAAAATGAAATTTCAATGATATGATATCAAAACATATTTAGTTCAAAATAACCATTTGACACTTCTATAGCTCAAAACAAGCCATCACATGCAGAACCAGACATAACCCTCGTTTGATTTTCATTATTTCTAAAAAAGAAATTTTTTATTTTCAATCATACATTTTTCAATAAAATAACATTACACACAAAAAAAAAAAAAAAAAAAAAAATTTCTTATTTTTTTAACTACACACTTTTCATCAAAATAATATTCAAAAATATATTTTGAACAAAAAATAGGCTCAAACACGCTCATAACGTTTCAATAATTATAGAGATGACTTACAAAAAAAAAAAAAAAAAAAGATTGTACACATAATACTAAACGAGGTTATTTTTTCATTATCATTAATTGAAAAGACTCCTCTAACTAGATTGTCCACATAGTAGGAAACAAGATTAAATTTTTAATAATAATTGAAAAGAATCTCCTCTAACTAGATTGTGCACATTACTAAACAAGATTAAGCCCCGTAGGGTGATGATTAAAATTATATTTTCTATAAATTTTGATAAAAGTCGATAAAATATAATGTTGAAAAGTTATGAATTCCATGAAATACGTGATTAAAATTAATTATTGATTTTGATTTAAATTAAATTAAGATTTTCATCCCTACCAAACATGGGCTATTTTTTTTTTTTTTTTTTTTCATTGTATTGTTTTGACATTGTCACGATGTTTAATACAGAATAATAATACCATAAATGAGAAAATAAAATCTCACTTATTATATTGTATTGTGAAGTCTAACATATATACAAAGTTTACACGTTTGTGGTGCTATCTTTGTTGCATTCTATTTTATTAGGTATAAAACCTGGTTGGTCCCTAAATTTTACACCTAGTAAGAAAAAGGTCCCTAAACTTTACAATGTACTTTTTTGGTTCTTTACCCTAAAAATGCATACTCTAATATTCTTTATCTGCATCCATCATTCCAACTAACGTAAATAATGAGTATACAAAGAGTTTAACTCAGCTTCAATATAAGGAAAATAGTAGCGAAAGCATGGTCCAACGTGTCTGGTATTTAGATGTTGATCAATTGGATGATAATAACTACCACGTAAATAATTCCGTTAGGCAACTCATCATTTATCCCTCATTTGGTGTAAATTAAGATTGTGTGAGCCACATTATTTTGAAAAAATGTATTCTGGAATAGTAGATTGATGAAGAATGTGTGGTTGAAAAAGAAGGAAAAAGTATTGATGTAATGAAAAATATTATTTTATTGAAGAATGTGTGGTTGAAAATGAGTATAAGAATGATAATGAAAATTTTAATGTGTACCAAAAATATAGTAAAAGTTGATAAAATTTTCAAATCAAAGTCAAGAATTAATTTGAACCACACATTTTATTAACTTTTATCAAAATCTACTAAAAATTTGATTTTAATTTACGTTAAACAAAAGCTTAAGTTAGTTGTAGAAACACATCTTATAAAGTTGAATACTAAAAATATACGTTTTAAAGTTTAGAAACCTTTTTCGCAAAAAGTAAAGAGACAACTCCTATATATATACATCAACCTCAAACATCTATAGGAGTCTTCAACTGTTCGGTTTTTACTTCAACTTATATTTGAAAAGTGGGCGAGTTGAAATTAGTGCAACTTGTCTTGATGAAGCGTTTATCTGCTTATTTTGTGGCTACTTATAATTCAAAAGTATTTTTCTATGTTTTTTTTCTGTTGTGGGCTGACTGTGAGGGAGTGATAAAGCTACCAGAAAATGTTACAGTGCCTGCAATATTTGCATTTGGAGATTCCATAGTTGATCAAGGAAACAACAATGGAATGAAGACATTGGTTAAGGCCGATTTTATGCCTTATGGAAAGGATTTTGGAGGTAGAGTTTCTACAGGAAGGTTTTGCAATGGAAAGACACCGCCAGACTTGATTGGTACATACTTCCACCCCACCCACCCCACCCCACCCCACCTCTCTCTATCTATTTCTCTGTGTTTGTTTGTATATACGTATAAACGTATGGATACATAAAAATTAGAGCACTTTTTGTTGAACCCGTTAGTCTAGGGTCTTGTTTGAAATAACTTCTGCTTAGATATAAGAGTTTTTTTTTTTTTTTTAAAAAGTCACTTAAGTTTGCTTTTTCTAAAATATCCTTTAGTCTCACGAAGTTCCAAACATGTTAAAAAGTAGATTTTTAGTATTAAAAGTAGCATGTGAGTTTTCAAAAGTCATATAAAGTAAGCCTAAAAGTTCAAAAAATTATCTAGTTTATATGTAAATCATTTAAGCATTTCACATGTAGAAGATGGTTCTCTATCCGTCCCCCCATATGAGGTAATGTGTGCAACTTTTTAAAATGGGTGACAACGAGTTTTGAATCCAAATATCTACTTTAATATTATTTAAGTATTGTTTATCATAGTTTTTTCTTAATGCAATAATATCGATGTAAAAAAATTATGTCGCTGGTATATGTGTGCTCACACTGAGTACATATATAGTTTTGATAGATTCTAATAAATTTTATTTTCAATAAATTCTAGATCAGTTTTTTTTCAGTGTTCTAAAAAATTCGTCTAAACTCGAAGATCGAGCAAAACGCCTCGCTTTCCTCCCGACACTTTTTTTCCTTCTTAAACAGCTGAATTTTTTCCTTCCCCTCTTTCATCTTTCCTATAAAAGTTTTTTATTTTGTACAAAAGTTAAAAATGACTTTATCTAAATAATTAAATAAAATTTAGGCTATAGTGCTATATACATTATGTAATTATGATTTTGAGACTAATTTTTTTGTTACAAACGCCAAAAACATATATGAAGTTCCTGTGAGTGTATATTAAGTATGACTTGTCTAATTGAAAATGGAAAAATATTCTAATTTTTGCACTTAACAAAACTTGAAAATTGATTAATTGACTAATGATAGGAATTATTAAGTAAATGATTATTTATTTATTTTTTTGTATAATTGAGATTTACAACATGTTAGGGTAAACATAAAATTAATTTAAATGTACTTTAATGTAAACTTTTACTTTCAAATAGTTAAATATACTACTATTTTCTTAGTTATAAGTAAATAAAGTTATTTATCGATAATAAAGTTGAGGTTATTCTTAGATTACTTATTTTCCATTTTAGCAATGAAACATAATTACTTTAAAATTTACTTGTTTACTTATAATTTATCTTACCTGATAAGTATATATTTTAAGCTTAACAAACATGCACTTAGTGTGTGTGTGTGTGTTTTCGAGTTAAGGATTTTAAAAATATAAAATATGTCATATCACACAATTATGACAGGTTCAAGTTGTTATGGATAATTTACACATAAGAGAATAATAATTGCAAGCTCTTAGATTTTCTAACACAAGTATCATTATCTATCCAAAATTACTAGCAATATAGTAAAAATATAATTTTTGAACAAATATAGGAGATAAAATTCAGTAAATTTTTTTTTTTTAAAAATTAATTTTCACTTTTAAACGAGGAGATTTGGAAATTTAACATTATTAATTGTGAGGGAAAAGAGAATTAAATTCTACTCAATTATTTGCCTATTTTGTAGAGGCAATAATTAATTATGAATATATAGATGGGGCCTAAGTTGGGATAAGATGTCTAGCATTTTAGCCCAATTTGATTTAAAAAAAAAAAAAAAAATTGGGATCAAAATTAGATGAAAATAATTGTACCATGATTAGCTGGAAAAATGGTCCTTCAATGCTACCCTAATTAAATAATAAATTCTTTTATTCCTGCAGTGCACAACAAGTTGCATGTCAAATGGTACACATATTGTCTGTACATCAACTTTTGTTTTACATAAACCAAGCTCATTTCAATATGTGTTTCTAATTTCAGCCGAAGAACTAGGGATTACAGAGCTCATACCCGCTTATCTAGACCCGAATTTGAAAATCGAGGATCTTAAAAAGGGTGTAAGTTTTGCTTCCGGAGGTTGTGGATATAATCCCGAGACTGCTACATTAGTGGTACATAAATTAAATACACAACTTTAATCCTATTCTATCTAGACATAACACTTTCAACATTTTTAGTACATGGTCTAGACATTTTTGTTTGGTTCATCGTACCGAACATAGTGTTAATAAATTCTTTAGTATTGTACTAAAATTGTTTCCCTTTATCTTGTGTTAAACAACAGTCAGTTTTATCATTATCGGATCAATTAGAATTATTTAAAGAGTACATTGGGAAGCTCAAAAGGGCTGTTGGAGAAGAAGAAACTCACTACATTTTAACCAATAGCCTCCACATTGTGGTAGCAGGCAGTGATGATCTTGCCAACACCTACTTCTCACTTGGTGTTGGCAAGTTGCAAGACATAAATTCCTATACTGATCTTATGGTTTCTTCAGCTTCAAGTTTCATTCAGGTACATATTTGATACATTTGATTAGACAAGAATAAATTTTAGAAATCTTTTCAAGTCACGTCTAATTTAACGCAATCATGCTACATGTACATCATGTTTTGCATTGTGTCACGTGTTCGCATATGATTGAATTTTCACACAATCTACAACGAAATGTAACCCACGAAATACACATTTAGCATAATTCAATTTACCGTACTCTTTGATTCAGCGCACGTTTGGTATGGATTAAAATAATATTTTTAGCAGACTTTGATAAAAGTTGATAAAATATGTATTTAAAAAGTTCTGGATTCCATGAAATGTGTGACTAAAATTAATTGTTGACTTTAATTTTATTTTAATCCAAACCAAACATAGATTTAGTATTGTGATATGCACTAATATTTAGTCCCAATGTTGCAATTTTGATATTACTTTTATAATTTCTTGAAATTACTTATGAAATTATATGATTGTGTAGGAAATATACAAGCTTGGAGCAAGAAGAATTGCTGTTTTTGGTATCCCACCAATAGGATGCTTGCCAGCCCAAAGAACCCTAGCTGGTGGTGGTGTTAGAATGTGTGTGGAAAAGTATAATCAGGCAGCACAATTGGTTAATTCCAAGTTTTCATCTGAATTTGATTCACTTGCTCAAAAGTTACCTCAATCAAAAGTGGTTTTCATTGACATTTATAACCCTGTTATTGATCTCATTCAAAGGCCTCAAAATTATGGTAAGAATATTTTGTTCTCATTTGTTTGATTTGATTTTTGGTGAAAAAGTATATATAGAAATTGTCGAAAAGAGTTTATAACGACTCAAAACCATCTTTCTTACTTAGGGAAGTACAAAATCATAATATATTTTATAAAGGACAAGCTCGACCATCTATTCAATTGGGTCAAATTGAAGCAAACCCTGCGATTCGAGCCTATATGTTTTATTGTTCTTGTTCAGCCATATTCTTCTTCTCTATTTCACATACACACAAAACGCCAATTCTTACATCCCCACTTCAAAAATCTTCTTCAAGGAGTGAATAATCACTTCAATGAAATTAAGTAGTCTCTGTTTGACAAATTTATAAAGATAAAATAATAGTAGGTGTATGAGATGTGTGAATAATAATGAGCACTAATTACAAGTAGATAGTTATAAATTATCTTGCCAAACGGGGACTAGTGAAATCGAGACGTGAACTCAATACATTTGTCCACTATGGATCATATATTTGTAATTATATGTCCAAATTCTTAACTTATTTTTGAATGATCTCAGGGTTTGAAGTAACAGATAGAGGATGTTGTGGCACAGGAAATATAGAAGTGGCAATATTGTGCAATAAATATAGTGGGACATGTCCAGATGCCACAAAATATTTATTTTGGGACAGTTACCATCCCACAGAGAAAGGCTATAGAGTTCTTGTTGATCAAGTCCTTCAAAAATATGTTAACAGCTTCTTCTGAGCCAATTCGACGTCTCTGATTTCATCATTCACATTTCTCAAATGCTTTTTTTTTTTTTTTTTATAATCATAATGTATACTTGATTTGTCCAGAGAGTGCTACAAAAGTAGGATGATTGTGTAAAAGATTTAAGCATTGAAAGTAATCTTTTGAATTTAAACATTTGTTTTTTGAGAGATTCGAGATTAGTTCTAATGGCTAATTTGGTAAAGTGAGTTATATATATATATATATATATATATATATATATATTAATGGATGATACGAAGTAAATTAATTTCATAAGTAGATATCAAATCGTTCTCGTGCAATTCTCTCTCTCCCTAATGGAATATTATGTAGTTATAATTTCAACAATTAACGAAGGGGGAAAATCGTATATAACCTACTAAAAAATAAAATAAATGTAAATGATACAATTTAATATATGTACTAATATACTATATAAATATCTTGGTAAATACTAATTTCTAAATTTAAGCAAGGGACTGAGCTGTCTGATCGTAGACCATGCAAGACTGTTTTTTGTAATCGAAATATTAAAGTGATAGCAAAGATTGGGAAATCCTACTTCAACATTCATTTTGGACATCTTGGTTGACATTCCATGCATGTGGAAAAAATTTGAAATTTGATTTGAATAAGTGTTATTCAATTAAGTGACTAGATTGCCTATCACATCGTGAGATGTCAACAAAAGTGTCGGTGTAACAAAACTCGCAGTGATTACACTTGCGTTGAATATCTCTCCACACCAAATCATATTCAAAAAATTATATGGGTAACGAAATCAATTTCGGATTGATCATCATCTACAATTCTCGTCCATTTTTTGCATTGGCAACTGCTGTTGAATACGTTATCGATTGAATTTAAAAAAGTTGTGAATTTCTTGTGTAATCCGTTTTTCAACAAATCACATGTAATTGAACATATGATGTGATAAATGACGAAGAATCTCGAAATAATTTTAATTGCAACATTTGTTATGTAAGTTCTTCTTTTGAATATATTAACTGAGCTGCATCATATTTATGTTTGAAAAATACACGATAAGGTCATCATATGCTGTGAATATATGTATAAATTAGTTAAAAAATGTGATTCAATGTTTGGTAGAAATGTGTAATGAATGTTGAATGCATCTTAATGAATAGATCATAGAATAAAGCTGTTTGGCTAGGACCATAGACCCCCCATCAATATGGGGCGCCACATGGTGCCCCAGGGCCATATAGCAGCGCTCTAGATCTTAATACTTCCTTTCGCATTTACTCAGATTATATGGATGACACGTGATAGCAATTTGATAAAATGTAGTGTTGTTTGATGCAGATATGGATGCAGTGAATTGCCCCCACATTAAAATTTAAATCCAAAAATTTGCATAACATTTTCCAAGTTTTTGTACAAAATTTTCAGAAAATTCCTTAATAGATTTTAAGTTTGCCCCCACAATGAAATTTGTCCCAAATCTAAAATTCTAACTTTGTCCTTGAGTTGATGTTCATTTTAATGATGTTCGTGGGAGTGTTTTTACGTGGTTGACATCATGTGTAGTGTGATGTAGTTGTTTCTTGTGTGGAACCTGATGAATGATGTTACTCGTATAAATAAATCACCATAGATTAGGCCACGTGGCAAGCAAACAAAGGGGCCCACGCCATACAGAACAACGCGGGAGGAGGACCCCCCTTTTATATTGTAAGGGAATTTAATTGACCCTTTTTGAGCAGAGGCCCCAGTACAAGCTGGACTGTACGAGACAGATGGCAAGATCCTCAACTCATTACCACCGTCGCCCCTATATACTTGAAACGTTCACATCCACATGCAAGGAGTAAAGCCGGGATATGAAGATCCTAACTTCTAATGCTTTGATTGACTGATTGACCTTTTCCGCAAGGTCCGATTCATCCGATGAAGACACGTGCCCTATCATCCAATGGGCCTCATTCGTCCTACATAAGTATAAATACCCATACTTAGCACGATTCAGGACTAATGCAAGTTTAAGCTCTTGAACCCTCTCTTCCTACCAAACATCATATACTGACCCCTTTTTTAGAAAATATGAGCTCGCATAATAAGCATCCTTAAGTTGCCCATTCAAATCATCGAGTTACTTCAACTTGAATCGAAATCAAACTTGAGAGGATGTGAAAACCTTCGGTATCTGTTGGCTATGTCGCTAGTACGATTTTTGGGGTCAACAGATTGGCGCCTCATGTGGAAATTTTTGATACCTTTGGTTCTTGAAGAAAGAACCATTGCCAAAGAGCATCGTAAAAACACTATGAGTTCCAGCAACCAACCGACACACGATGGAAATAGGCAACAAGAGGCCTTCGAAGAAGAGGTCCTCCGCACGAATGTAAACATGCGACGCCCCTACCACAATCATAGGAGATGAGGTACCACCGCACGCCTAGCAAGGGAAGTGGGGAAAATGGCTGCAAACATGAGAAACATGGCCAAGCAAAACGTTGCCATGAAACAATTGCTCATGCAAATACACGAGCAGGCCGGATCTCAAGCGCCCCATCATAAGATTTTTCACCAAGATAGAGAGGAGAATGATATCGCAGCATATCTCCAAATGCATGGCATGAACGACAACCCAGTAGAAAGGGAGGTGGGAATAGATACTTCCACCAACTACATCACGAGCCGACCTGGCAACGACGTACCAATGGAAGGAGATTTTCCACCATAATACACTCAAAGGCATGAACCCTAAAGGTCAACTAGCGTCTTTGATCGAATTGGGCCCTCCATGCCTAGAAATAGGTCCCATCAACCTTCCCTTGCTCAAATGGGGTCGGAACAACACCAGGAGTATGAGCTTTAGGGGATACTACATCCGTTTAGAAATAAGCGAGAGATGAGGTAAACAGTAGGAACCAAGCAGCAACATCACAACCCCTTGTTATCAGGCGAAAGAAGATGACTATGACAGACCCTGAAGATCATTCTAACTGGATGACGACAATGAAAGCTTGTCATTCTCCTAAGAACTGAGAAGTGCCTCGGTCCCAATTTATTTTGTGCCACTGAAGAACCCAAATACGAGGGAAATGGTGACCTAGCGAAGCACCTCAATAATTATAAAACCCATATGTCTTTGCAAGGAGCCTCACTAGCATTAAAATGCCAGGCTTTCTACCTCACATTAACAGGGGCAGTTGAAATCTAGTACAATCGTATTTCAATGAGTGGTATCATAAGTTGATTGGACCTTAAGAAGGCTTTCTTGAACTAGTACCTATCCAGCAAAGAAAGAGAGACACCCATCCAGAGGTTGCGGGACATGAGACAACAAACATGAGAAACCTTGAAAAATTACTTAGCCCGCTTCACATATGAAATGACCTATTGTGAGCAAGTCACAATAGAGAGGCTTTTTCTGTCTTAAGAGGAGGTCTCAACATGAATACCTTATTATGGAGAGATGTGCAAAACAAAAATCCCACTTCCTACAATGCTTTGGTGGAGATGATGATGAGCGAGATCGTCAATGAAGAATTGATTGACCATCGCAATAGGACCTCGATGGGACTTCCATTACCTCAAACACAACAAAGAGGCCTGGTATCCCACTTGGTGGACCAACAGTGGAGGCACGGCACACAATAGCACCTACCTCAGGACAAGGATTAACCACAGCTATATTGAACGCAGTATCCTCTTTGTCATATGATGAGATTAGACCTTAGGCTCAAAGATAGCCGAACCCACCCAGGGACAGAGGTAGAGGGAAAAATAGGAACCTCGAGCCCGGCAATACTGCACGTACCACCAAACCAATAGCCACATCACTGAGAATCTCCTATCCAGGCCATATCATAGAGAATCCACCGATCCCCTTGTCGAGGGTAGAAATGTCCTCCAACTGTAGAGAAACGCACCCCAACCCCATCATGAAAAAAAGCTTAGACATAACGAGGCGAGGTGAGGCAAAATTGCAGGAATAAATCACCTCGACAAGAACATGAGGAAGATAGAAACATAACGAGAGGATAGAGACCCAAGAGGGAGCCTCCGACAAACATTGACAACACCCTAATTAGGAAAGTTGACACCATCATAGGTGGTCCGCACATAGGAGTAAGTTCTAAGAACGCCCTAAGGAATTATGCAAGAGAAGCAAATGACCCTCCTATAGCAAGCTACTTGATCAATAACACTGGTCGCGGATCTGGAAGCATCCAACCCATCACTTTTACCCCTGCAGACACGGAGGAGTTCATTATCCCCATTGTGATGCACTGGTGGTGCGGGCTGTTGTGGCTATGAATGGGTTGAAGCGCATGTTGGTAGACAACAGAAGTTCGATCAATATCTTGTTCAGGACCACTTTCAACAAGATGATGGTTGACCATGAGCTTTCTTTTATAACTGTCCCCTTTATGGCTTCACTGGTGATAACATCATCCCTTGGGGAAGAATCACATTGGCAGTGGAAATGGGGGGTATGGCTCATTATTTCATGGAGTTCTTAATCGTAGATTACCGATCTGCATATCACAGAGTGTTAGGGTGACTTGCCTTGAAAGAAATCGAAGCTGTATAATCCATACAGCACATATGCTTGAAGTTTCCCACTAAAGAAGGAATAGCCACAGTACGAGATGATCAAATGGGCTCCATGGAATGCCATCTTAGCTCTTTGAGAAAATCCAAACCCCGCAGCATAAACATGGTTCTTGTAGACACCAAAATGGTTGATGCACCTGAGGAAGGTCCTACTCTTGAATAAGGAAAATACGTCAACATGATGGATGCCCATGAAGAAGGGGTCATCGAAGTGGACTTGGATCCTAGAACCACGGAGTCGAATTCACATACGACCTCAATAGAAGAACTCGCGTGATCCCACAAAAGTATTGCAAATAGGAAAGGAGCTCGAATTAGGTGAAAAAGCCAGGATTAAGGCTTTCTTACTCAACAACTTGGATATATTCGCATGGAAGCACTAAGACATGGTGGGCATTGACCCAGAGTCAGTTGCTACTAGCTCAATATAGTCCCAAAGTTTGCTCCCGACAGAAAATGAGAGCTTTGAACTCAAAATGGTACGCGGCCTTGAAAGATGAGGTTCACAAGCTCATATCCAATGGTTTCGTCAGAGAAGTAGTGTATCAAAAGGGGATATCCAACCCCATTCTGGTGAAGAAAGCAAACGACAAATGAAGGGTCTGTATCGACTTCTCCAATCTCAACCAAGCCTACCCAAATGACAGTTTTTCGCTTCCAAAGATCGACAAGCTAGTGGATTCCACTGCCGGGCCACAAGCTCTTGAGCTTCATAGATGTATACTCCAGATACAACCAAATCCCTATGTATCGAATAGATGATGAACATACCTCATTCATCACTGATCAATGACTTTACTACTACAAAGTCATGTCGTTCGACCTAAAAAATATGGTGCAACCTATCAACGGTTGGTCAATAAAATGTTTTCCTACCTCATAGGTAAAACAATAGAGGTATACGTTGATGACATGCTCGTGAAGAGTCTCAAGTCAGTAGACCTCATTGAACATTTTCAAGCCATTTTCACAATTTTAAAGGAGTACCGTATGTGATAACCCAAGAATAACTAACCAAAAGAGAGGTGAATTGGTTTTTGAAACTTTTCAATGCTAAGTCTCAAAACTATTCAATACACAAGATATAAATGAAAAGTGTAATATAACAAGTAATTATTCAAATATGATAACTTAAATCAAGTATGAATATGACACAATATAAATAGCAATGTAAAGTAAAGTGCGATAAGTAAAGATAACAAACCAATTTAATGGGGTTCAATACATAATGTGTTCTACGTCCCCGTTACCAAGCTCTCTGTCACGAGCAAGGCCAAATGCAATATTATGGTAACTTACAAACAAGGAGTACCAATCCTTAAGTGAGTTACAAACAAGGAACACTTATCCTTAAGTGACTTATAACAAAGAGCACTTATCCTTGACAATAATTGAGTTTTCACAAGGGCTCTCGAAACCACAAAGTATAAGTTGTAATTTTACAATTGAAAGAACTCTTTAAACAAATGATACAATCAAGTCAAATATTTAGAGAGTTAGGATAACACTTCAATAGATAGCAAATATTTAAGCTCAAGTGTTTTAAGTTGCAAAACTTTGATGAACAATAAATGATGCAATAGTAAGGATCAATGTACCAAAGCTTTCAACCAATGAATATCTCTTGACATATAATACAAAGTTTAAGTATAGAGAGAGATTTACACTTAAATAAGTGTTGGCAAAGAATTTTTTTATCAAGAATGAAGAATAGATGAAGTTTTATGAAAAGATCTTTGCTAAGAAGGATTTCTTGATAAGATGAAAGAAAGAAATTAAATCGATCAAGAAACTCTTTTGTAATAACTGATATAGACTTTAAAATCAAGTAAACTCAATGATATATCAATAAATAAACTCTCAAAAATCTCTTGTAAGTTGGTAGTATTAAATGCAAAAGAGATGTGTATTTATAGAGCAAAGTGTGAAGCTGCAGGAACTTTCGGCTGATCTCTTTCGGTCGACTGAAGTTCAATTATAGCCATTGTAAAATATTCAAGCCATTGAAGTTTCGGCAGACCAATTCAACTGTTTCGGTCGATCGAAATGAATAGATTTTGATTTTAAGAGATTTTAAATCACAAGTTCCATTTTTCAAAATCAATTTCATTTCGATAATATTTTTATGCAAGTGATGAGATGTATAAAAATAGTTTGAGCTTTATGCTTGCTAAAAATTCACAAGTTATACATTTACATATTGTTTTTGAAGATTTGATAAAATATCTTCTAAGCTTCTATTCTTCAAAGGATCTTGGTTTCTTCGGATCACTTTTGAGTAATTTTCACGGATGATGACTTTATCCTTTTGAATGATTGAGATCACTTATACATGAAAAAAAAACTCAAGAGACAAGATTTGTTAGAAATGTAAGAGTGTTTGTTATAATCAAAATAAGTAAAGTTATGTTGAAACATAGGTCAACAGTATGAAGCTGAACCTGTTGAAATGCTCCTTTGACATCACTTCTGGAAAGTTCCTAGGATATATGGTTAACCAACGGGACACTGAGGTGAACTATAAGAAAATTAAAGCCCTTCTGGATATGAAATCCCCTAGCAAGCCCAGGGAAATGCAATGTTTGATGAGCCGCCTCGCAGCATTAAACCAATTCATCTCCAAAGCTACGGACCGATGTCTCTCTTTCTTTAAAGCCTTAAAAGGAAAGAAAAGGTTCCATTGGAATGAGAAATGTGGAGAGGCTTTCCAAGGGCTGAAGAAATACCTTGGCCTAGCCCCATTCTCTTAAAACCCAAAGAAGGAGAAACGCTGCTGTTATATCTGGCTGTAAGCACCGATGTCGTCATTACGGTGCTGGTGAGAGAAGAGGATGGCACCTAACTACCTGTCTAATGTGTAAGAAATGTCTTCTTGCCAACAGAAACATGTTATATTGACATGGAAAAGCTTTCATTGTCTCTTATGATCGTTTTGAGAAAAGCTGAGGCCTTACTTTTAGGCCCATAGCATATGAGTTTTGACGAGCCTCCCTTTTAAGTAGGTCTTCCAAAAGCTAGATGCATCGAGGAGGCTAATGAAATGGGTAGTGGAATTGAGCAAATTCAACATTTTGTACCAACCAAGGACCTCGATAAAAGGATAGGCAGTGACAAATTTCGTAGTCGAATTCACAGAAGTGATAGATATAAACGTGACCATGGAACCAACGGACCACCCAACTTGGAAGTTGTTTGTAGATGGGCCGATGGAGAAACCAGATTGTAGGCTAGCGTGCTGTTGGAAAGCCCGGAAGGCTATAAGCTCAATTGTGCAGTAAGGTCCGGTTTCAAAACCTCCAACAACGCAGCAGAATATGAGGCTCCCATTGTGGGCCTTATATTAGCCAAAGAAATACATGTCAAAAGCTTGACGGTTCGAAGTAACTCCCAACTAGTTGTGAGCTGGATTAGTGGCAACTTCATAGCCAAAGATAAAGGCATGGCAGCATACCCAAAAAAGGTCATGGAACTGATCCCATACTTTAAAAAGTTTGATCTCATTCAAATCCTGAGGACAAAAAACTTTCATGCGGATGCCTTGTCAAAATTAGCTAGCAGTAATGACTCTGAATTGTTTAAAGTTGTGCCAGTAGAATACCTCCTTAGGCCCTCTATAGCCAAAGTAGAAGAAGTAATGTGGGTCAGAGAAATCACACAATGGATACGATCCATCATAACTTACCTCAGGGATCATACCCTATCCGAGAACAAGAAGGAGGCCCGTAAGCTCAGATGTAGAACCGCCCATAATGTACTTTAGGATAAAGTACTGTACAAGATGGGATTTTCCTTTTCTCTTCTGTGATGCACTGGGGGAGACGAGGCCGACTATGTCTTAAAAGGAAAATCCACGAAGAGATTTGCGACAAATCACACCGGGGGTCCTGCGTTGGCTCATAAAGTGCTAATGCAAGGATATTACTGGCTGGCCCTGAAGAAAAATGCTATACAGTTCGTGAAACGGTGTAAAAATGTCAATGCTTTTCCTTCGTTCAAAAGCAACCATCTCAAGAGCTCACCGTGGTATCCAGTCCGTTGCCATTCGCTAAGTGGGTAGTTTTCCTAATAGGTTCTATGTCGAAGGAAAAAGGGAGTGCGAGCTATGCGATCGTCGCCATTGATTACTTCACTAAGTGGCTTAAGGCTTAGCCACTAGCCAAAATCACTGAAGCTCATACCTCCAAGTTCATATGAAATAACATCATTTACTGGTTCGGAATTCTCCACTCGATAGTTACAGACAACGAGCGACAGTTCGACAACAAGATGCTCATAAACCTTTGTGATGAGCTGGGCATAAAGAAGCAATTCTCTTCCCCTCACCACCATCAGGTAAATGGCCAGGTTGAAATAGTCAATAAAACTATAAAGTATCTCTTGAAGAAGAAACTTAATGCTTCCAAGGGGGCATGGATGGACGAGCTTCCCCATGTGTTGTAAGCAATCCACACCACCAGCCAAACTGCGATGGAGATACCCCTTTTTCATGGCGTATGGGGTTGAGGCCATGAGCCCCGTCGATGTAGGCATTCCTTCCCCCCGCTACTTGCAGTTTAATGAAATATCCCATGATAAGATAAGAAGATGCGAGCTCGACTTCCTTGAAGAAAGGAAAGAAGCTTCACAAGTAAAATTGGCCTCTTATCAGAAAAAGATGGCCAGAAACTACAATGCCAAGGTCAAAAAAAAGTCGTTCAGGAGAGGCGGTGCTTATGAGGGTTAACTCGTCCTCAAAAGAGTCTGGTGTGGACACCTTGGGTCCCAATTGGGAAAGCCCTTATTGTATATTGGGCGATGCAGACCAGTGACCTTCTTGATTGAGAATTTAGATGGGAAGGTAGAACCCCACCCCTGGAACGTTGAGCATCTAAGGATGTATTATTGGTAAAGTCCTACCTAACGTATGTACCCATTATCATCAATGCATGTGCCCCTTTTTATGTAACTGTGACAAGCTTGTATTGTTCAATAGAAGATAGTTATGGCAAGCCCATATCACTTGTTGCGAACCTATAGCAATGTTAATCATGGTGAGCCCATGTTAAAGATTTGATGTTTTAAAATATAACAAGCTCATATGTTCGTGATTATTCAGTAAGAGGTTAATTATGGCGAGCCCATATTAAAAGATTTGATGTTTTAAAATATGACAAACTCATACGTTCATGATTATTCAGTACGAGGTTAATTATGACGAGCCTATATTAAAGGATTTGATGTTTTAAAATATGACAAGCTCATATGTTTGTGATTATTCAGTAAGAGGTTAATCATGGCGAGCCCATATTAAAGATTTGATGTTTTAGAACAAGACAAGCTCATATGTTTGTGATTGTTCAGTAAAAGATTAATTATGGTGAGCCCATATTGCGTGTTGCGAACCTATTGCAAGGTTAATCATGGCGTGCCCATATTAAAGATTTGATGTTTTAGAATATGACAAGCTCATATTCTTGTGATTGTTCGGTAGAAGATTAATTATGGCGAGCCCATTAGATTGATTATGCCGAGCCCATGTTATATGTTGCGAACTCATTACGAGGTTAAACTATGGTGAGCCCATAATATGAACTCCATGTTTTAAGCAGAACAAGCTCATACATCAAGGGTCTTTAACACAAGTAATGACTAATTCATTTTCATTAAATCAAAATTCAATTACAAGTAAAGAGGATGGAGAACCATTGCAAGTATATTACAATAAAGCTTATACTAAGAGGCAGCTTAGTCCTGCTGATAGGCAGTTTCAACCTGTCGAATTTTCTCTTCTAGGACGTCAACCTCTTCTACCGAATCATCGACCTCATTGGCAGAAGTAGAAGGTTCAGCAGGAAAGGACTCTCCATTTACAGTAGCCAAGTCCAATTGAGGGTGAAGCTCGAAAAGCCTAACGAACACCTCATTATAGGCCACTGATAGGAATGTAAAATACATATTTTACATCTTTATTTAATATGCTCATATGACTATTTTATGCCTAAATGTACTTAGTATTCTCTTATTTTGGTTTAGGTGGCAATTTAATGGATATTGCGTATTTTGGAAGAAATAAGGGGAAAATGACTAAAATGGAAGAAAGTGAAAGTTCAGGGACTAAAGAGCAAACACTATAAACTTGTTTCTAATATTGGAATGAAGATTTGAGAGTGTTAAAGTCCAATTGGATGAAGAAATGAGTCAAAGGGATGAACTATAGCCAAGACATTATCACATATCAACTTTCAAGCTGAAAAGTTTTGTATCGGGTTTTAGCCCATATTGAGACCCATTTTGGACATAGAAAATGATTGAATTCGAAGATGGTATCTGAATTACTGTTGTATCCCTTTGAGATATCTTTCTAAAGCATCTTGAATCATCTCAATTGGATATCGAAAGAGAAAGTTATGATGAAAATATTGAAAACTATCCGGTGGAAAACTCTAAACCTATGCGATCGTATAGGATTATTTCCATGCGACCGCACAGAACCCTTCAGCGACTTTCAGTGGCCAATTCAAGCCTTTTATGTGACCGCAACACTTATAACTGTGCGGTCACATAGAGTATTTCTGAGGCACGAGTTTCAATTTCCTAATTTACGTCAAACTCTTATGGAAACAATTTCTTTCTCGACTTTTCAACCCTAAATACACGCCAGAACGCACCAGAAGGCCTCTAACCTATTTTCTATCTATTTTTCTTAGATCTATCATGTGTAACTAACTCTTGGTGCTTGATTGAAGGATACTGAAATCTTGGAAAATATTATAACTATGAGATCTACCTATTTTCATTATTTAATTTATATTTTCAGTATTGAATATTCTTTTATGCATAATTTTATGATTGCTATGTTTAATTGCTAAGAGATCTATTAGTTTTTCATATATTGCAATCTATATCAAAGTTAAATCTCAAATCCGTAATTGTTTGAATCATTTAACTTATAAAACACTAGGATTTGATAATTTTCTGCGATAGAGGTTATTGAATCTTAAGAAGAATGTTTAAATAAATTGAATGCAACCGATGGTGTTTGTATTATGTAGTTCATCGATTTTAAAGTTGTTATTAAATTGAATCTTTAGCGCTGGTCTGAGATTATTTGATTATTATGTTTAACTAGAATACTGGTTTCTGATTAAAATTAAGGAGAAATAGGAATTTATTCCAATGATGAATACTGTGAATGTGAATTGATTATTCTCTGTGGATTGATGAATGATTATAAATCTCCAATGGTGGAAGTTGACTTTAATCAAGACTCGTTTCATTGATTTAATACAACTCGTTAATTTACATTATTATTTGTTATAAGATTGATTTCGTTATAAACAAAACCCCCCAATCGTGATACGAAGCATAAATTGTTGAATTGCACACTCTTCGTGGGATCGACCCTTACTTCCATCGCTGCATTAGTTTTAGAGGTTTAAGGACTATTTTTGGGTGCCTACGACAGCACACCAATTTTTCACCCCGTTGTCGGAGAGTGGTGTTAATTTATTTTTATGTTTCTTAGTTGTTTATTTTATTTTTGAAAAAGAAGAAAAAATCATAATTTTGTAAGTTAGGTATTTTATTGCTTTTAGAAATTCTACTATAAAATTTTATTTGTCTTTCTTAATCTAGCTTTTTTAATTTATTTTTCATTTGTTCTGTTGTTTATACCTGAAACTCGACCTTCTAATCAAAGTGATTTGTAGTACGATCCAGAAATTGAGAGAACTTTACGCAAGTTAAGGAGTAACATCCAACAAAATATTAAAGAAAACAATCTCAAACCTAACAATCCATTTGCAAGTGATTTTGAGTTTGAAGGAGAAAGAACCATGGTCGAAAATAGGACTTTGAAGGAGCTTGCAGCCCCTACATTGAATCAACAACCTTTATGCATAACTTTTCCTATTTTAGATGCTACTACTACATTTGAGCTTAAATCTGGACTAATACACATTTTGTCTACTTTTCATGGTCTTGCAGGTGAAAATCCTCATAAACATTTGAAAGAGTTTTATGTGGTTTGCACGAGTATGAAACCCACTGGAATTACTGAAGAACAGATTAAACTAAGAGCCTTTCCATTTTCTCTAAAGGATTTGGCTAGATTGTCTCTACTATCTACCATCGGGAAGCATTACCACATGGAATGGAATGAAGAGATTTTATCTAGAGAAATATTTTTTAGTTTCAAGGATAGCAAATATTAGGAAAGAAATTTGTGTTGTCCGACAAGATCACAGGGAATCTCTACATGAGTATTGGGAGCGGTTCAAGAAATTGTGTATAAGTTGTCCCCATCATCAGATCAGTGAGTAACTTCTCATCCAATACTTCTATGAAGGTCTTCAACCCACAGAAAGAAGCATGATTGATGCTACAAGTGGAGAAACTTTGATTGATAAAACTCCCGAAGGAGCGAGGAATTTAATTGCAAACATGGCGGCCAATTCTCAAAAGTACATCCATCCACGAATCCGCCTTAGCCCGTTTCACCTTGGAGCTTCAATTGCTTCATTGGCGAAAGAAGCTTTGGTTTTAACCTTAGCTAGTTTTACCTCAGCCTCATTCCCCTTGTCGAGATATTCATTGTTCAGGCCCTGCAGTCGCCTCAGCTCCATTTGGACGTTAAAAATGAATCCCCGAGAGCAAGCCTGCAGGGCAAGACCTGCTTCCACCATATCAACTGCGCTGCATGTTTCAGTATACGAGGAGTACTTATTAGTCCAGTACTTGTGATGAATCCTAGTATCTCCTTAAACCTCAATCGAAAGCACCTCCATTACCGTTGATGAAATTTCATCAGACCTCTACCTAAGAAATTATGGGCCTTTTCCTCAAAATGGGCATTACTCGCCCCCTTGCCTTGTCTCTTCCTTACAAAATTAGCCCCCTCCTTATCCTCATCATCCATATCCATGACTTTCATAGAGAAAATGGGGTCGATGTGAATTAGGTGGCGAATTGGTTTCCCAAGGTCATTCGGCACTTCGGGGGAGGATCAAGCCCGATGTTCTTTAATAACACCAACTTCCTTTTTGGAGGCCTCTCCAAAGGAGCCTCTATCTCCTTGCCTTTGTTATTTTCCCCTTCTCTTTCCCACATTTCTTCTCCGAAGGTGGCGGTATGTTCAATTTGGACTGGAAGACCAGCTCATCTCGCTAGTTCTTATAAGTAGATGACCTACTGCCCATCGGTTTCTTTTTCAAAGCCTCCCCCTAGCTCCTCGGTTGGAGCAAGTTAGGCTTGGTGTACTCCTTCTTATAGTGTTGACATGTATGTGAAAAAGGGGGAACATTTGAGAAGACCACACAAAAGATGACTAAGTAAAAGATGAACTATCGAATCTTACCCTTTGTAGCCATTAGTTGGTGTGTAACGAAGAGGTTTCACTTGCTAATAACATTTTTGAAGTACCTCTTCTTGGTGGGCAACTCGTAAATTGCATGGATAATAGTCCACTCTGATGGCTTGAGCTCAAATCGGTTGATTGAAGCTGTACAAAATTCACGTTAACTTGAAAAAGAAGGGCCAACAAATGAAAGTATCAACATGAAAGAGGCTCGACTCACTATACTTATGATACTAGGTCGGCACAGTGATCTCTAGGACCACATCTCCTTTCACTGTTTGCCAATGACCCCTAATCTAGAACCATGACGACTTTCAATTTTTTTATAGAAGTAGGGGTCCTCCAGATAAAAGAAGAATGCGGGCCACAGGGATTCATGTAGTACCACCCCTTATAATCACTTCCCTCCTCTAGAGGCTCGAGGCTGGAAAAGGGTTTGGAAAACGTGTGGAGGCATATCCTCGCTAAGGGTGACCTCCTTCCAAAAAAGGAAGGCCCCTACTAGTTGGTTCCATGCATTGGGCACAAGCTGGGTAGGGGCCAAATTGTACTGCCTAAGGATGAGCCTAAAAAAGGGGTGCAGAGGTAGTCTCATTTCTCCGACTAGAATGACCTCGCTTAGTGCCACACAACCCTTCTTATGGAAGCATACTCTCTCCTCGGGGTTCGACACAAACATTTATATATTGTCGATGATCCTATACCTCTCTTCGAAGGTTTCTAGCTCATTCTCCTTTATGTCGAGGGCCACAAAGAGGCCCCCATCTAATACTATAATCTATATGACTTTCCGGCATCATCCAGGCACTTTAAGGGACCCATATGGCCTCCATGATCCGTTTGGTAGGGATCACCGGAGGAATACCTGCCTCAGCACAAATCCCATCCATGTTTACCCTAGAAGACCCCCCTAATTGCTTTTTTTTTTTTTTTGAAGAAGAAGCCATCTAATTAAAATAATAAAAGGAATGCCTCGACAATGATTGATATTTACGCAAACTCTAAAGACCCAGGTCTTGGAATGCTTGAAAGTTGGAGAAAATGGGATTAATCGCCAATGGTCGCAGGAAAATGCTGAGATCGGAGACGATGGTTTTAGCACAATAAGGTTTAAAACTTTAGCAAGGTGGAAAAAGTTGAAAAAATGAGTTTTCAACCCTTTTTTATATAGAAGGCAGATGAACCCTCACCGTTCTATCCTCAACCACTTTAATCTAGGCCATCCACATGTAATCTTATCACCCACGTTAAAACCAAAGGGTGTATAGATCCGCGTAGGCCTCACCAGAGGTACAATACCATCATTATTACACTTTAAATGTGCACGTAGCTTGAACATTGGGAACTGTCACACTATCATTAGGACATGCCACCTAGAGGGTATCAACCATAAGAGGGGCTCAACATTTTTTTCTCCCACGACCTGGCCCCAAACTATCTCAGTACGGTTTGGTCATGAAAGGGGCTCGACACTTTCTTCTAAAGCCTCGCCTCGAATCATCTACTAGTACGGTTCGATCATTAAAGGGGTTTGACGCTTTTTCGAAAGGCCCCCCTCGAACCGTAGGTCCTGTGCACAGTTTAGCTGATAAAGGGGTTCGATGCCCAATCCCTAGTTCTATGCTAACTTGCAAGTCCACGCACTATATAAATAATCATACATGAACTTCAGGGACTGTTGTTACTCTTATAAATAAGTTACTATAGATTGGGCCACGTGGTAGCGTACGAAGGGGCCTACACCATACAGAACAACGTGAGCGACCCTATTTTATGTAATAGAGGGACCCCTCTTTTATATTGTAAGGAAATTTAACCGACTTTCTTTAAGCATAGCCCTAGTACGAGCTGGACTGGACAAGACAGATAGAAAGATCCTGAATAGATCTTGCAATAAATTGATTGATAAGATAACTCACTGCCACTACTGCTCCTATATTCCTGAAACGATCACTTCCCACCTACAAAGAGTAAAGCTGGGATACAAAGATCCTAGCCTTGAATGCTTTGATTGACTGATTGACCTTCTCCATAAGATCTAATTGCTCCAATGAAGACATGTGCCCATTCATCCAACGGGTCTCGTTTTTGTCCTACATAAGTATAAATACCCATACTTAGCACCATTTAGGACTAATGCAAGTTTAAACTATGAATCCTCTCTTCCTACCAAACATCATTGTTGACCCCCTTTTTAAAAAATAGGAGCTCGCGTAATAAGCATCCTTAAGTTGCCCATTCAAATCATCAAATTGGTTCAACTTGAATCGAAATCAAACTCGAGAGGAAGTGAAAACTTTCGGTATTTGTTGGCCACATCGCTAGTACAATTTTTGGGGTCAATAAATGAAAATCTATATAGTGATCTAATAAAACATGTAGTTGTTGTACATTGTACATATGAAATGTGGATGCTTAGGTTGTTGTGAATTTTCATTTTACATTGTTATGCATTAAATGAAATGAAAGAAATACGTTATACACAACTTTTGCAACATCGTCACCACACGTAATTGCTTCATAACTCTAAAAAAGGAAAGCTGAATTACAAAATACAGATTTAGGCAAATTCCCAAAATCATAAAATACGGGGTGGAAATTTAAAAAAATAATCAAACTTTCTCTCTAAACTCAATGGAACTCTCATATGATGCATTTATTGAAAATTTCTGGCTATATGACCTTGAGGACTTTGGCCAATCCAGTGTAATAGGTCATAACTTGTTGGATCCACAGCTTGGTCTTTGCTTGAGATTGGCTTGAAAATGGAAGAATCTTTTTGCACCATGTAAGGCGATACAGGTGTTTCCATGAAATGATATTTAATATTGCATCCTGCATAGTTGTTTATGTGAGATGTCCCTGTAATTCCCGCTGTTTCTTCAGCCAAGACATCACAAAATGCACTACTGCTACAACAATGTCCTTCCTGCTTACAAGAAATTCGAGAAATAATCAAATGGTCTAGTTAACATGTAAATATAGTCATAACTTGTTTGGCAAAAAGATATATGGAGTGCTCGACATTACAAAGACAGAAAAGTATGTAAAATCTTGTTCATTCCATTATTAAGTCTTCAAATACAATGCACTACAACATACCAAAAATCCCTTTTAATAGAATACAAAGATGTATAGATTTAACAAGATGCAAAAGAAACTCCAATGTCTTATTTTTTGAACGTAATTATATGATAATCAAAAATCTATCATAATTCATCTTTCTGTATTAATCCAACCATCTAAACAATTTCATTACAGAAGTATGGGAAAAATACATTACCTCGATCGAATTACAATTTGGGGTTATCATTCTGGATTTGTAACTTTGACAGTATGATCAATGATGTCGGATCTAGATGATATTCATGGTGAGTCACGAGAGTCTCTCTTACAAATAAGTAGAAAATAAATGGATTTGAAGAATGTGATTCCGAAAAATGAATTGAAGATTTTTATGGTTTCAATATCCTAAATAAGATTTTTGCAAATTGTAAGAGCAGATAAATAGGACAAGCAAATATAAAAAAGTATGAGAGCAAAGGATTACCCAAAGAATAGATGACAGACAACTACCTACTTAATATAATTAGTAGGTAGGTATAAAATCTCAAAGAATGGCATCTCACCAATTACCGACCATCAAGATTCTCTATAAACAAGAATGTGTGTCATAAAAAGAGCTCTCAGTCAAGGTTAGAAAGAGAAGCTCTCAATTCTAGTGAGAGAACTTCCCACTTGAGTAGTGCCTTGGTTTATTGAGTTTCTTCTTGTGTTTGGTTTGATTTTACCTCTCTTTGGTGGAAATTGAATTAAACATTCTGTTTTAATTTGGATTTTACTTCCATCTTAGTGATATTCGAATTAGCTCTTGATTTTTCTTGTGGTGTTCCTTGGGTTCTGTCTCGTAAGATTGTTGCAGTATTTTTCGATCAAATTGCCTGCAAATTCGAGATGGTCCTTTCAACTTTGGTCTGCATTCAGTTTGGTCAGGTTTTATACCATTTTCAAGTAGCTTCTTGGTTACTAGCTGGTTTTCTTGGCAATGTAACTAAGTTCAGGTTAGGTGCGAATCAAACGTCCAAATTTTCACTTTTAACTAAGTTCAGGTTGGCGTACTAGTTTTCTCTGGTTTGCTATAGTGTTCATCTTCATCCGTTGAAGGCTGTAAGTATTTTGTGTATATACACATGGCACTTTTAAAAAGGGCCCAGTCAAACGTCCAAATTTTCACTTTGACTTTTCCTTTATTGCATATTTCCACATCGGCATATTTGAGGTAAATAGACAAAAATGCCCTTAAGTATATAAAACAATTACAAAATATGATTTTGTTAAAAAAATAACACTACCCTTTTAGTTAACAAATAAAAATCAAACACTTCATACTTAAAATTTTAAAATTAGCTTAACTACAGATAAAAATTCTTTCATCTTCTTCAATCTGAAAATCTCAAAAATATCGATAGCCGAAGAAAAAAAATTATTTTCTGTCAATTACTTCGAATCGATAAGTATATTTACGTATGTTTAATTTCATTTTCGTTAAATGTGTATACGTTTTTAATCGATAAATTAAGATTCAACATAGAATAAAAGGCAGATAAACTTTTTTAGCTTATATATAATTTTCATGTATATTTTTTTTAATTTTTAACAAGTTTCTATTGCCACTGTGAGCCGAATTTTTGAATGAATGTTTACAAATTCTGTTTTGTCATGCAGATGTGAAGATTCTACTCCCGATTTATTACTTTGGTGATTTTGAATTGGATGAAAATAACTGATGGGCATGGAAATGGATGAATGACTTACAATGTGATATTCCAACACATATAACAAAGAGTACATAGTACGAGGAACTGTACCATGATATACAAAACAAGCTGAACGTCGATTTATCTAGATACGATATGGTACTGAGATTTCAATTTAAAGAGCAATTGCCATTTTCTATTCCACCTATGAAGGTTACATCTGATGTTGAAGTTAATTATCTATTTGAGTTGAACAAAATGCAAATGACTCCTATTTGCGTGACTTTAGTGAGGAAGGGCGACGCGTAAGGTAGAAATGAACATTCAGATGAAGCTGATGATAATGCAAATGATTTTTGGGATACAATGGAGATAGCTCGCGATGATGATGCTAATATTTCTGAGATAGTTGTGCCTCATCGTGACATCACTGTAACGCATAAAACTCAATCGGAAGTTCAGGACAACGATAATGTAAATAAATTTACAAATGAGGATTAGAATGCTTTATCCTGTCAGATACATGAACGAGGGGGGAAGCTCAGGGGCTGGAACGAGTGGACCACCATCTTATTCTTCACGTGTAGTTCCTAATGATGATGATCTACATGTTGAGCAACTGTTGAATCTAAGAAAGATTTGCAGGAAGCTGTGCACCTGCTCTCATTGAAACTCAACTTTGAGTTCAAGGTAAAGAAATCAAACAAGTCATTGTTGACATTTGTTTGCATCAACGACAGTTATCATTGGTGGTTGTGAGCGATTATGATCGATATGAATGAGTTATTTGTAGTTCCTAAGTATACATGAAAATATACTTGCGAATTGGGGATTCCTCCAAACGATCATAGGCAAGCTCAGTCATGGTTTATTGGTTGACAAGTAATGCACAAGTATCAAGACCCACGAACTATCTACCTACCTTCAGACATCATTAACGACGTTCGGCAAGAGTACAGAGTGATCATGAGCTACTAAGGCCTAGAAGGCCAAAGAATGAGCATTGGATGATTTAATGGGCTCGACCGAGGAGAGTTGTACTAAATTGGCTAGGTACTGCCATAATTTGATGACAACTAATCACGGTTCCACTTTTTTCATTGAGACGAAGGGAGAGAATCGCTTTAAGTATTTCTTCATTGCTCTTGGACAATGCATTAGAGGATTTCAAAATACAATGTGAGCCATAATTTTAGTCAATGGTACAACTCTTAAATCGAGATATGGGGGCAAGCTAATTATTGCTACATGTCAAGATTCGCACATTCAGATTTACCCACTTGAATTCGACATAGTGGACAGCAAGAATGATCTGTCAATGCGTTGGATGATCTTTCCTTCATAACTGATTTGGGCCAGTCTCTAATATATGCTATCGTTGAAGTTTTCCCCAATGCACATATGGGTACTACATATACCATATGCATCGTAGTCTGAAGATTAGATATCGAGGCTAAGGCATCATTTCATTGTTCAGTAGAACGGCCGAAACTTATAGTGTTGAGGAATGTAATAAGTTTATGATCGAGATAGAAAATAAGTCGTTCTTGGCATGGGATCATCTTACAAAAATGGGGCTAGAACATTGGGCACTGTTACATTTTCCAGGACGTCAGTTCAATTTGATGACGTCAAAGAACGTGAAGTCTCTAAATGCATGAGTTGCCCATTCTCGCAATAATTGAGAACATCCATACCAAGATGTAGTAGTGGTTTCACGATCGACGTACGGAATCACGGAATTGAACGAGCATGCTAGGCCCTGGCTTAAGAGGATAAACGATTCAATGTTCATGTCTTGTGACATACATGATGGACCTAATTGACAACACATGCACTTGTACTCAATTTCATCTGGAAAGTTTTCTATGCAAGCATGCAGTCATGTTAGCTATGAACAGAGGCTTTGCAATGAGAACATTATGCTCTCATTACAAGATTGATTACTAGAGAGCAACGTATGCTGAGACTATGTTTCCCTACCGAACGAAGCCGGTTGGAAAGTTCTTGACCATATTCTCCCATATAATAGTTTGCGCCACCGATAATTGAACCGAGTGCCTCTGGGCGTCCACATACTTTTAGAATACCTTCTACTGGAGAGTTTCTTCAACCGCATAGCTGCTACAAACTTGTATGAGTCAGGTTTCCATGAATGACAATTAGTTGAGTCTATAATGTTATTGTTGTTAAATGAACAATGTTTACATTCATTTTAGCAATCTTTATAATTACTTCATACATGAATATTCACAAATTTTACACATTTTTTTTTTCAATTTTTACAATTATTTCGTACGTAAATAAACAAATAAGTATACACTCTTTACATCGATTGTACAATATTCACAAATACTTACGGATCACAATTGAATTCGTACAAGGCACATGTTAATTTATTCCTCTAAATCTGAATTCATGATTGGTTGATTCCATCAACCTTATGTCCTATACTCAAAAATTCTATATACTTTATTGCATACATGTCGTAGTCGTCCCTGTAATTCAAATCATAATGTGTTAGCCAAAAATCGTGCAGCTAAAAAACTAAATTTTCTAGTTAAAATAAGTTATAAACATTTACGATTCGGATTGTCTCACAGTCATTGTGTTCTGCACGATGGCTAGTCTTTCCTGCACAGTCACGTCTACTTGTCTAGCTATCATAGGAACAATCATAGCTACATGCTCCAGGACTTGCTCAAGCTATCCTTGTGCCTGACACAAATGATCATAATCGTACACATAGATAATGGAATCAACAAATACGATTTTCAAGGCGAAGCAGTGTCGATTCGTGATCACTGGAATGTACATATGTGTACAATTCTCCTATGACTTCCCTCCAACACTCAACCACATTCCTATGACCCACTCCATCATATAATCGAGATTCGTGTATACATTATCCAAAAGCTGGAGCGACTCGTGCTCAGTGGTAACAGCGCTTACAAACTTGATGCTCAGTTTGACTCGGCCAGGAACATCAGAAAAAACCAATAAAAATATGAATGAGTTATTTCATTTCATAAACAAAAAAAGTACACAAAATAAATAATAAGACTAATTCACTTACATTGTCGGCGATCTAGGATCTCGGCTTGATGATGTCATAGAACCACTTGTACGCATTCGGGATCATCCTTGAAGATATCATGCGGCCGACTCTGAAAACAACACAAAAAAAATGTTAAACATCGCATAGAAGAGTAAGCGTAGTGTACGTTAATAAAATAATACAATACATACTCAGGATTCATTGATCTCCATGCTTTCTCAAACACTTTCCATTTTGCGGGGTCCACTTCTTGAAGAGATTGGAGTACATCCCGTTAATGAACGTCCTCTTCTTCGCCTCGGTCGTGAAGGGATAAATGAGGTATTGTGACGGTAACGTGGCCCTCTTATTGACCACCTACTTCGGGCCGTCCATGACACCCTTTTTCCCTCAACCACGGGGGCTTACTCTTTCCCTCAACCACGGAGACTGTCGTCTCCTCGGGGTTCTCCATTTTCACTGCTTCGGGGTCATTCCTTTGATTTTCTCCTTCAAGCCGAGAACTGCCACCCCTTGTAGGTCCCCAACTTCTCTGCCACTTCCATTGTGGCCACCGTTTCCATCTTGTCCTCATCAGCCATCGCTCTCGTCTCCATCGGGGCCATTGCCTTCGTTATGTCCTTCCCAACCACTCATCCCATCCCCGTTGGGACAACCACCTCCATCCTATCCTTCTCGAACACCATCTCCTACTCCACGGATAACAAAAATGATTCCAAATCAGCATCATCCGCCCAGAACTATCTGTAACCCTTCTCCCCATCAAACTCTTCGTCTTCCTGACTGTCACCTTGTCCCCTGACAGTTATATCCCATTGGAAGGGTGCAACCTCATCCTGAAGGCCTACAAAGTGGTGACGTATAACTCCAACATCATTGGATAAATCGTCAACCCTTCTATAAACTCTCGTCCTATCTCACCCATTTCGTCCGTCAAGCGATCGTACTAATCGTCGACCCTTTATATCAACTCTTTTCACAGTCTCCCCACCTTTCCCTTATAAATTCAGTCAGGCAATCAACCGATCAGTGAAATACTGCCTCTGACTGTGTGTAGGAGATCCACGGGGTAGGTGAGTGGACGGGAAAGAAGGACCCCTCCTCCGCGGATATGATCCACTTGGCGATGATGATGCCATTGACAGTAGTGATGCCTTTGGTTGAGATGATGCCTTCGATGGAGGTGATCTCGATCAATTGTATCGCACTCCTACACAAATGGGAACATACAAAACTATTATCAATAAATTATATTCTATTCACATACCTTTTCTTGGTCCAGGAAGGAATTGGACACCCGATCTCCTTCATTGTGCGGAGCAGCTAATTCACACACAAAACAACGAGCCCCCTCTTCCATCGATGACGTCAACTCAGTTATGATTTCAAGTTGGCGTATCTACATTTCGACTAGTTACGATCATGTGATCAGATTTTGGAGCTACACACAACATAAATCGCAAATATATTAACTTAACCGAGGGTCATCGAGGAGAGCTAATAACTGTTTGACAATTGGACATCCCTTTGCTCGGGATACTCCCCGATGATGCATATGAAGGAAACGTGTCTCACCTCGCCATGCAAACCGAGTTCCTATGAGGGGGACGGTCTCATACGCCCAGATCTACAATACATACAATTATTATATTCATATTTATTATAAAAAATATTTAACGTTAATTATGTCAAACATTTACCTACACTACCAGGGGCAATTCATATGTATCGTACTTACACATGGCCCCCTTCGGCCTCGAGTGTAATCTGGTGAAGACATCCACCCTGTTCTCGAAATATCTCCAGTCTATGGATATATGTTGAAGACATCAAGATCGTCGACGCAGTCTTCCTGTGGTGACATCACAACATGCTCTCAAGGATATAGACCAGTCCGAGTTTCAGTCTGTCTAACATATGGTCACACCCCCTGATCCCGACCATCAGTTGCGGCAAAAGCATCGTCCCCTGTCCCAGGAAGTAAACATCATGTAGCATGTTGCCTCTCTAAGTATCGGCACGAGCTGCATCATTACCCGTAATCTCCAATCCAGTGATCTGGGCAAACTCGAACATAGAGAAACTGGCTACTTTGCCCCTGAGGTTGAAGTATAGAGTATCACTGTTGACTGGACTTAACAACTGACACAGTACGACATTGATGATCTGCCCTAAGAACTGACAGCTCTCAACTCGTGTAGCGGCCAAATAAAGGATCGACGTAGCATATCTGCATGCTGCTTATCCAGCAACTTCAACGGTAGTGTAACTACCAAGGCTACCATTCCAGTAACTTTACCTGGCATCTGTCTCAAAGTCGCATCCAAGTAGTACTCCATGTTGCAAAAATTTAAATATTAGTACAATGAACATAAGATAATAGCATAATCTCAGAAAATTAAGTGAACCGAATTGTAATAACCACACAGAAGAAAGAATTTTCAATTAAAATATTAAAAAGAAAAATAAGAATTTGCTAATTTTTTAAAAAAATATATTTTATTTTGCTAATTATCAATTTGAAATTATTTATTTAATTATAATATAAAAAATTAAAGCAACAGGAAAATATTAAAGTTAAGTAAAAAATATAAATAATATTTAATTAAATTTGAAAAAAAATTGAAGATTAGTTTATAAAGAATATTTAATTAATAATTTTAAATTAATTAAATTATTAAAAGTAAAAATTAATAATTTGGTAATTCATTGAAAATAATATTTTATTTCAATAATTATTAATTTAAAATAGTTATTTAATTATATATAAAAAATAGAAAAAGGAAATTATTAAATAAAAAAGAATACAAATATTATTTAATTAAAGAAATAATTATAAAAACAAAAAATGAATTAAACAAAACGATATTTAAAAATTAAATGCATAATAAAAATATTTTTTAATATTCGAAATATTAAATTATTAATAAAATTTAGAAAAACCATGTGTGTCGACTGTCAATCTACGCTGGTTGTATAAGTAGTCTGGGCCGACCGTTTACATTCAGTCCAATCAGTTTGGTCCAGATTGTTTTTTGTCGAAGTTGATCCGGCTGTTTAATATTCGACCGGCATTCCATCGTCATTTTTGGCACTATTAACATTTAAAAATACCAAAATTTCTCCACAATCACTAATACTCAAGCTGATTGACCTATACATGATCAAATAAACTAAAAAAATGCAAAAATATTAGAATTTCTTATATGAAAAATCCGATTTTAATCACAAAAACTAACCTTCTCTTTCGCCGTGAAGGGGTCGTGTTTGTGGTTATCAACGCCGGTGACTTCGTCGTCAGTTTCGTCTACTTTTTTAGGATGGTTGACTGTGCTTGGGGGTCGGTCTGGGACGATCGGCTGTGAGAGTTTTGCTTTTCTCCAAGTGGGGGTATTTTTGGCTTTTTCTTGTGTAAAGTTATTTTTTAATTTTTTTTCTTTTTTTTTATTTTATTTACTGGTCAAAGGCCAAAGTAGAAATATGTGGTAATCAATAGGCCCTTTCCACGTATTTCCTCCCTGTAGGTGGTGTTTTCATTCAAATTCAAATTTGAATTTGAATGTGTTTGTTTGCCATACTATGTTTCACGTGAGGTCATCCTGTTGTTGTAAACTATTAGTCAAACATTTCCAATTTAGATTATATTTAGCCCCTGTTTGAGCCACATTATTTTTTTCATTCTCTTTTTTTACACATTTTCAACTACATATTTTTCAATAAAAAATATTTTTCATTACATCAATAAATTTTTCTTTATTTTCAACTATATATTCTCCATCACATCAACAAAAAAAATGCATTTTTGGAGCGAAAATGTGTACCAAATAGAGGCTTATACTACCTTGGGTGTTTGGTTGATTGTGCTTGTGGGCCAGCTTGCCCTTTTATCTATCTTGGACGTCAATATGGGAAGGGAAAAGTGGTGTTGAAAGGTTTTATTGGGCCATTTAAAAATCTTCTTGGCCTGTCAAATGTTAGTGGAGTGGCTTCTTTGGACAGTAAGATTTCTAAGTCCACGTCTAGTGCTATTGAGTCCAAAATTGATGTTGTCAATGTTGCTAAGGATGGACCTTGTGAAGGGCTATCTTGTTCCCCAAGGTGTCCCAAACACTTGATGAGGATGACACGAATTCGGGGAGCTCGTGTGGCGAACCTTAGATTATGAAGCATGCTACAATTGATGGGGATAAAGTTACCCAAGTCCCATGGTTTAACTTATTTAAGGATAATAGGAAATTTGATGTAGGTACTAAGTTGGAAGTGTTTGACAATCCATCAGATTAAGTGGTGTTATGTGAATTAGATGCTGAAAATATAGATAAGGCATGTGGTTATTAGGGCTGTAAGCAAAAATCATCAAACCGAAAAATCAAACCGAAACCGCATTTTAGAAACCATTGGTTTGGTGCCACGTGGACCGGTCAACGAAATGGTTTTGAACCAAACCAAACCGGTCAAAACGGTTTGGTTTATGTTTGAGAATTTTAATTGCGGTTTGAAATCAAACCGGACCGGCGAAAAAATATATAAAAATAAAAAAATAAAAAAAATGATTTTTTTTTTTAAATTCATCCAAATATGTAAAATTCAATAGTTTTGTTATTTGTATGTATTTTTGTCAATTTATAATTTTCTATTACATATATATTATTATTACTAAATAATCATAATTTATATCTAATAATCTCAAGCCTAACATAGTCTATTAAAAACCCTTTTCCTCTTTTGAATTCAAATTTCTACAATTGTTTCAATCTACATTTTCAAATGGAAGTCAGATACTTGATACCTTTAGGAGTTTATTAGGTGCAAGGATGGTTGAGGTTTGTATATGCGGAAAGAATTGGTTGCAAATTAAAAATGAACATATAATGCTGTGTCAATATTTAGATGAAGTGGAAGCATTTGATGATTCAATGAAAGTTGTGACATGTGATTTATATTTTCTATTACTATATTTTTAAAGATTTTTTTATCTATCTAGTATACAATACTATGATGATGTAATGAATGCATTTGTTTGACAATGGAGACTGAATCATGTGTGACAACAATTGGTGTTTGAGTATATGTGAGAAACTGAATTCGTAACAAAATATAACAGTAAGCTTGTGTAATTGTTATGTTTAGATATTATAAATAATTGATTTATTATTATGGTTGGTTATTCTTTCTGTTTAATCAGTAGTTTTGTTTTTCAGATATGATGATCACGAGATCTTGTTGAACATCATTATATTTTTTGGGCTTTATATTTAGTTTAATAGACTTGTATTATAACGTTATCGTAACGTTTTAGCTTAAAATGGCAAACAAAAAACTATATTTTAGTTTATTGTGATTTCACTTTGATTTAGTTGATATTTAAATTTGTAGGAGATATATTTAGTTTGTTTTAGATTTATTGCTAGTAAGATATAAATATATATTGAATTCAATGAATTAATGTCATAAAAGTAGACGGACAAAAAAATATACGGTGAAACCGGCGGTTTAAAACTAGACCAAACCGTTAGATTTATGTTTGAGTTTTTTTCAAACCGTTCAAAATGGTTTGGTTTATGTTTGGGTTTTTCTCAAACTGGTTTAAACGGTTAGGTTTGAAAATTTGTCAAAAATCGCAAAAACCGGACCGCTTACACCCCTAGTGGTTATGGTCTTGTCGGGTATTTTGCCTATCAATTCTCGGGGAAAATGGCACTTCTTCAGTTATATGACTTTTGGAAGTACCAATATTATGTTCACTCGAGTAGGTGGTTGGTCTTTAAATTTGGGACAGATTCAGAAAGACTAAGGGTATTACACGGTATTCCTTATTTTGTATTTAGGAGACTGTTAATACTTAAAGCGATCCCTTGTTTTTTTTTAATTTGATGATAAAGAACTTAGTACGATTCTGGATTAGATCAATCTATCAAGATTGCCTTTGGAGTTTTTGGGCTCTAGTACCTTGGTGAAAATTGTGTCTAAAGTTGGTAAACCAATCACTACCGATGAGCTCACATCCATTAAAGGTAGAGTATCTTATGCGAGAGTCCTTGTTGAAGTAGATGCGTCTATCGAGCTTGTTGGGGTAGTGAAAATTAAGCTTCCTAATGGCAAATCTAGGAAGCAAAAAATCCTTTTTGAACATGAGGAGAAGTTTTGTGGTTCTTGTAAAGTGCTTGGGAACTCCATGATTGGTTGCAACTATAAGAAACAAGTAGTGGGAGATAAAGGGAGGGTGATGTACAGTAAAGCTTTAATAGATCCCAAGATGAACGTACATGTAGTTAACATGTAGGCTAGAAATCTAATGTGGACACAAATGGACAACAACAGAAGAATGGCAGGATTTAGCATTTACTGTGGTTGCAAGTAGGAAATGCAAAAATTAGCCAAATTGACGAAATCTAGACACACACATATAGCAGTTTGCGGGCATACTGAACCAGCTACTTGCAGGTATATGGAACCAGCTACCTAAGGATTCACGCTCCCAGCAACCTGAGATAGATAGATAGATAGATAGATAGACCACAACAGGTGGTCAGGTTCACAAAAATAGATTAAAGTGGACATTGAATGTAGGGGACAGTTAGGCCAGATAACAGAGAAAGAGGAAGATTGTGTACGACCTAATTATAACTCTGGTTGCACTAGAAATTGAAAAGAAAGCTTGAAGAGCATGGTATGAAAACGTTCAAAAAGGATGTAAAGAGGGGTAACTCTCTTGCTATCTCATCATGAAGATAGCATCATGGAACATTAGGGGATTGGACTTTCCCTTTAAGCAAAATGAGGTTCGGAATTTCATTAAAAAAATGATATTGATATTAATTATGGTTTGGAGACAAAGTCAAATCAACACAAGCTTTACCAAGTGATGCGGAATAAATTTGGGATTTTTTTTGGAGATCAACAACTTTCTTTCTCATCAAGCCAGTCGCATTTTGATTTTATGAAATCCCATGAAAGTCCAAGTGGATGTGTTGGAGATTACTTTTCAAATTGTCCATTGCTCCGCTACATGTAGGGTTAGCTAATTTACAATCTTTGTTAGCTTTGTTTGTAGTTTCCATACTATTGTGAATCGTATGCCCATATATAATAACATCTTGGAGTTTGGATCAAAATGTAATGGGGTGGATGTTATATCGTATGAAGTAATGGATTTTTCTAATTTGTGCCTCAATGTGGGACTTACTGATGTGAGATCTATTGGTTGTTTCTACACTTGGACTAATAACTCGATGTGGAGTAAACTTGATAGGGCTATGGTGAATGATGCTTGGGTATAGGTTGGGTTTAATAGTATTTCTAATTATCTACCATCGGGGTGCCTTTCCAACCACTTTTTTTTTAGTTAAAGGAAGGTGGGACCTCCGAAATTTTATTAATTTGCCCTCACTTATGGCGGGGGAATACCGTGGTTACATGAAACTAATGAAAGCAAAAAATAAAGAAGTACTACTTCCCTTACAATAAAAATAAATGACGAAGATAAAAGCAGTAAACGAGGAAGTACTACTTCCTTTACAATAAGAACAATTGTAAATTTAGGCAAAATAAGAATCGGGTAAAATCATAATTTAAACTCTGACATTGGGCAACCCATGTCTGTTAATTTTTACTAGTGCCCTAATATGTCGAGGTAGATCATGTGGTCCATATATCTGGTATCGTCGAGGATCCCAACCCTCCGTAGTAAGAGAATCTACAACCTGATTTCCTTCTCTATAAATGTGAGAGTTTTATCTCTATCGAAGGATATGTTATATGTGATACGTCTTAGTATGCCCTGAATAGCCCATGGTCTTTCTTCTCCTCTAGTGATGCAGTGAATAGCTACTGTAGAATCATATTCTACCTCAATCGCTGAAAACCCAAAACCATGAGCTAGTAAAATCCCATAAAAAATAGCTTGGATCTCTACCTTTAATATCAAGCATGGTCCATACGAAGTTGAGAAAGCCCTAATACAGTGTCCTACGTGGTCTTTGATGATACATCCCCCACTCGCAAAGCCATCCTGACGCATCCATCAGTATTGATCTTGACAGATCCGATGATGGAGTAGGCCACCAAACTAGAATAGGGGAAGATGGGCAAGGGAGTCCATGAAAATACCAAATATGGGTGCACGTGTCGCCAATGCATCACTCGAAGCAGTCCTCCCATATGAAAAAAGGAGATCATGCGATAAACCCTCCAAATGATACGTTTGGCTACAATGTGAATACCCATATGCTTTGCATCATTCCTAGCGGTCCATAGGTACCAAAATATCAGTAGAGGAATGATAATCTGAATGTGTTCGCAACGAACATAATGTCCTGAATGCCTCAATCTCTTGAATTTCTGTCTGACTCCCTCACCGAAATTTATAGGTATCTGAAAAATATCTCGAAAATGCTGCCATACCTGATTGAAGATGCTATTACCAGTGAAAATATGATTGATAGTCTCAATCTCGAAACAACACTGACAGCAAGAAGCCATCTGACATCCAGTCATCCCCTGAATAACCACATCTACTGGAATAAGGTTCTGCCATAGTCTCCAGCAGAAGAATGAGATATTGACGATCAAAATGGAGCTCTATAGTAAATGGTATGAATCCTGATATTGGCATCCAGACCGTACGAGCTGTCAACCGAACTTGGTAGCGAAGCTACCATCTGATGTATTTTGCTAAATAATTCGATTTGGGTATCTGCATATAAAGGTATAGCCCCTATCTGCACCACCACCAGAGAAGGGAGAACCAGTAATAAACGTCCAATATTCTACCCAGCATCATCAAAAAAATCCTACACCCTCGTAGAAGTGTGCTGCCGGTGTGTGAATAGGGATGTCAATGTGGTCTCACCCATCCAACAGTCATGCCAAAAGAAAATCTGACATACACCAAAGTGCCAAACAATGTATGGCTTTGTACGGGGCCCAACTAATTTCAGCCTCTTCTAGATAAGAGAAGCCGAGTAAGGAACTGCTACAGATAAAGGGTGTGTCCCCAAACAATACTTACCCTGTAAGAACTGGGCCAAAAGAGATCTCTAAGAATGGAATAACCACCAGAGCTTCATGGAGAAGGTGTCCACCATATCCTGTAATCTACTAAAGCTTAGACCACCTTCAATAGTATGAAGACAAATCTCCTTCCAGCTTCGCCAATGTAAACAACCCGCCTGATCTTTGGAATCCCACAGGAAATGAAAGGTGTGAGACAAGAGTACTACCTCTATGCCGATAAGATATACTGGGATAGTCATGAAACCTCTGAGTGAGTAGACGTTAGAAGTAATCAGCAGTTAGATGAACAAGGATGGTGAGATAGGATCTCCTCGTCTGAGCCCTCGAGAGGAAGGGAAAAAGCCACAAGGGCGACCATTTAAGAGAACAGAAAAATGACACTCCGAGATGCACCGACTAATTCTATCAATCCAGATCCGATGAAAACCAAAAGCCTCTAATACAAATTAAATGAAGCTCCAATCCATGCGATCATAAGCTTTAGTTATGTTACGTTTCAGCATAGCGTTACCCCTCGCATTCTATCATCCAAAGTATGGAGAAGCTCATGAACCAAAAGAACATTGTCCCCAATTTGGCGACCAGAAATTGACCCATTCTATTGTGGAGAGATAATGTGCGGTAACAAAGTACTCAATCTGATGTTCAACAGCTTAGTAATAAGCTTATTAAACATAGTACATAAACTGATAGGTCTGAAGTCGGCCATCTACGAGCACCGTTCATCTTAGGGAACAAGACAATAGTGGTAGCAGCAAAACCCCGAGGAAGATGGCCGTTGTCAAAGAAGTCCAGGACTACCCTGTATACATTGTCCTGAATAATGTCCCAACAATGTTGGAAGAATAAGGATGAAAATCCGTCTGGTCCGGCACTACTATCAGCATCTATACTAAACACCGCCTCCCGGACCTCATGAATCAAAATGATGCAGTTTATAGCCAAATTATCATCTCCGTCAAAAGCCTAGAGATGATATCAGAACGAATGGGGTTCAGCGATCGTGTAGGAGCAGATAGAAGATCCTGGTAGAAAGCAATAGCAGAAGACTGAATGTGAGCAGGTTTGCCAAAACAACCCTTTTTTGCGTCCTAATGGACCTAATACACGATTTGATCTTACGTCCTTGAGCTATCACATGGAAATAACGGGTATTGTGATCTCCTTCACATACCCAACGTGAACCGGCTTTTTTCTTCCAAAAACTCTCCTCAATAGATAAGGTTTGATTCAAAACTATATGTGCATGATGTAATGGGTCACTATGCTCCGGTATAGAGTCTCTATCATGTACTATCTCAGCTTCATCCACCATATCCTCAGCATCACACACTCGTTGTAAAATATCTCCAAACACATGTCGATTTCACCACCGTAGGCCCTGTTTCAGCCTAAAGAACTTATCCCAAAGTGTAGCCATCCCCGTAGGATGTGTAGGGAGCGACCATTTCTAAGCGACAAAGGATGAAAAATCATGATGATTAGTCCAAACGTTGAGAAATCTGAAAGGTCTAGGCCCCAAATCATCACCAGAAAAGTAATGAAGGTGAATGATCAGATGAAGTCCGATTTAAGTGCCTAACAGTAAGCTGTCGATAGAAAGCAGTAGCTGTAGAATTAATGAGTACACTATCCAGTCTCTTTCCGACTCGACCATTGGACCAAGTATACCGATTCTCAAGAAAACCAACATCCTCTAAACCACAATCTAACATCATATCAAAGAAAGCAGTAGTGCCTCAATTATGAGTATTATGACCAGTGCGTTCACCATCATGCGTAATAATGCTAAAGTCTCCCCCAACTAAACCAAGGTCGTCCATATCGAGAGAAATGTGGTAAAGACCCTTCCACAAATCCCTCTTGATAGATATGTTAATGAAGCATAGACAGGAGTCAGATAGATAGGGCTCGCAAGTCTGGGATCTTCAACTCTAACGTGAAGAAAGTGGGGATGATTAACAATAACAGTAACAGTAGTACCCGTATTCCAAAAAAACTAGATCTCGTTCAACTCATTTCGAACTCCTATCAAATCACAGATAACGTCGAATATCTTCAAATCTATGCTGAAAAACAAAAGGCTCCAAAATAACCAGGAAATAAACCTTATGAAGCTTAATAAGTTTCTTCAGGCGCCGATGAGTAGCAACACTAGCTACACCTCTCACATTCTATATGATGGTACTCATCTGGATGTGCGTGAAGAGGTATTCTGTAACCGACTCCTGGTCACCATCTCATTAATTGAAGTATTAGCATCTTTCACATTTCTTTTTCGACTAACTGGAACAAAACCATCATCCTACCTACTAGTCATGCCTACCAAGTCATCAGCCGAGGAACGACGATATGGACCTTGATGATGAACTTCAATATGAGAAAAAATATCAGAATCGGACTGGTCTGAAGATAAGAAAGCCTCTAAATTCTGTTGACAATGTGTAGGTGAACATGACACTTCCAAACCAATTGAGTCCCATGGCCTCTCCATCATATCCTCTAAAAGAGAATCAAACTATATAGAACTACCTATCATGGGAGTACTGCTTATCAGATCCAAAGATTGAGCAATTGGTTGGTCATCTACTGAGGAAATTGGTTGGCTGTGATGACCTGCTCGAGTGGGAGCAATTGTCAACTGATCTGGAGGTAAAGAGGTATGAATCTGTGGATAGAAGTAAGATGAAGCCTTTTAGGTCTTCAATATGTGGACCAACCATGAAAGCTTTCATGAGATTGTACATAATGGTTGTGAACTTGAGGTTAAGGGAACAAAGCAATTTGTGCTATGTAAAAAGTTGCAAGGTCTAAAGGGGAAGTTTAAGAAGTTTAATGATAAGCATTTTGCACATATCTCCAATAGAGCCCAAACGGCTGCTTTGGTTTTGAAAGAGGCTCAATTAGAATTGCATGATGATCCTTTTAATGTTGAACTTAAAAGTAGAGTGTCAAGCACGAGGAAAAAAGCTATGGATCTTAGTGAAGCGGAGAGGAGTTTCTACTTCCAACAAGCGACATGTGAGTACCTTAAAAATACTGATAAGTGTACAAAGTTCTTTCATTCGATGGTTAAGAGGAATGTTAAAAAGAAGTTCATTACGATGGTATGTAAAGGAGATGGTACTCATACCTCTTCTTTGGTGGAAGTGGTTGATGAATTTGTATGGTTTTATGGTGATTTGCTAGAAAAAATAGTCTGGGAAGGCATATAGACGTTGATATCTTGAGGGGTGGATCCATGTTATCGGAAGAGCATGCTTTGGTGCTAATTAGGGACATTTCGGAACAAGAGATTATAGATGGATTATTTTATATTGGAGACGATAAATAATCGGAGATGGATACTCATCTTGCTTCTTCAAGAAGGCTTAGAGAATTGTTGAAAGAGATTTTAGGGGGACGGTCTTGGAATTTTTTAATTCATGTTTTCTTGTAAAGCAAATGAATCACATGATCATCATTTTAGTTCCTAAGGCGAATCATTCAAATACCGTTTGAATTATAGGTCTATTGCATGTTGCAATATGTTTTATAATGTTATTATTAAGATTCTTCCATCTCGGTTGGGTCCTATTCTTTGTTCAATTATTGATCAAGCTCAAGCCACATTTTTAGAAGGTAGAAGTATGACGGAGAATATTATCTCGCCCGACATCTTCTAAGGCAATACAACCGCAAAAAGGTTGATCCTAGATGCCTCTTAAAAGTTTATCTTAGGAAGGCATATGATTCGATTAATTGTGATTTTCTTCCGAGTGTGCTTGTAGGACTTGGTTTGCCCACAAAGTTCATTGGATATGTCATGGAATGTATTACTACACATACTTATTCCATTGCGCTTAGTGGGGGCCTTTATGGATTTTTTAAGGGAATGAGGGGGTTTCGTCAAGGCGACCCTTTATCACTATTTTTGTTTACTATTTTCCTTGAATATTTTTCAAGAATGCTTAAGGGAGCTACCAAGGAAAGTGAGTTTAACTATCATCCTAAATGTGGCCAATCGAAGATCACTTACTAAGCATTTGTAGATAACTTGATGTTTATTTCGGTTGGTATCTTGATAGAGTGCCTATCTAACTTTGGAGACATGTCAGGACTAAGGATGAATGTGAACAAGTCTAATTTGTATACGACGGGCGTTCATGGACTAAAGTTGGAGAACATTCACCAATTAACTAATATGGCCAAGGGTTTTATGCCATTTCGTTACTTGGGAATACCACTTACGATGGAAAGATTGAAAGTACGATCTTATGACTCCTTTATCAACAAAATCTTAGCCCTTATTGGAGCATGGTCTAGGTTATCATTGTCTTATGCAGGGAGAGCACAACTTGTGAGAGTCATCCTTCAAGGCGTTGAAAGTTTTTGACTTTCTATTCAACCTATTCTGGCCATGGTTGTTTCAAAGCTTGTTACTATTTGTCGTAACTTCCTTTGGGGATCTAAGAAGCCATTGGTTTCTTGGAGTAGTGTTTACTTACTGAAACATGAGGGTGTACTTGGATTTAGAGATATTAAATGTTGGAACTAGGCACTACTTGCTAAAACTCTTTGGAACATTTATAGCAAGGACACTATTTGGGTTAGGTGGGTGAACCAATTTTTTATTTTTTGCATGGGACGGATGTTTGGGAGTATACGGCAAGGAAATGTGACTTTCCACTGATCAAAAAGTTGCTGGAATTATGTGACCAGATTTCACAGCCTCAACACTTACAGGCAAACGAGATAAGTTGCTGAAATTATGTGACCAGATTTTAAACGCACACAGGCAAGCGTACGCAAGCTGGATGAATGGGTTGTCTTAGGCAGCTTTAATATTGCAGATACCTATGATTATTTCCGATTGAAGGGGCAAAAGACAACATGTGCAACAACTATTTAGAATGCTTCCGTCATCCCAAAACATGCTTTTATCTTGTCGCATGGAGCTAAGTCAAAGTTGCTTACGAAGGACAAACTTATGCATATGGAAATAGACCAAAAATGTTGTTTTTTGTGGAATTGATTGAGATGGTACAACACCTTTTCTTCAAATGTCATTTTAGTGCTTCCGTTTGGGAAAAAGGTTTGTATGTTGCTTCGTTATATGTGATATACGTCTACATTACCGAGTGCATTGAAATTGATTAAAAAGGAAGCCCAGGGGATACCTTGACAAAGTAAAGCTAAGATAATTGTTCTTGCTAGTACGGCTTACCACTTATGAATGACACGGAATATGAATATTTTTGAAGATCTTAGAGCGCATGAAGATATAATTGTTAGACGGATTAGAACAAATGTATACAAAATTATGTTTTCTTTGTATCATCATGTTTTAATTCATTTTGAGTCTATGTCAATGGGTCATTAGATCTACTCATTTGTACATCTTCTCACTTTGTTTGCTCGAGTATTTTTGGAGTACTTGTATGATATTTGTTTGCGTGGTATACTTGTACATAATTCTTTATCTATATATTTCACATTACCGATAAAAATAACGAAGGAGTTTATGTCACAAGTGTAGAAAGAATGTATAATATGTCTTAGATTCCACAACATTTTTTGACCTAAGAAAATACTTGATCAAGAGTACTATCTACTTTTCTTTTCAACTCAAAATTATTTAAAATTGAAGTAAAAATAATTTAATCACACATTTTATGGGGCCTACAATTTTTTAACTACTAGTCAGAGGCACGTGCCGTAGTATAGTTGACTACGTAATGGCGTTGACTGATTTTTGATTATTTTTGGAGACATCAATAATTAAATATTATTTAGCAAAACTTCTTCAATAGAAAACATTAAAGTTACAACAAAAAATAAACAAATAAAAAAAAGAAAGTTAGAAATAAAAGGGGAAATTATTTATCATAAACAATCAATATAAATCAATTCAAATTTAAAAACACCCATACACTAACAAACTACCAAGAATTGTTGTTTCTTCTTTTTTCTTTAATTTTCTTGAAGTACAAACATTTAGAGGCCTTGCATATCACATTTTAAGTTTTTTTTAGGGTATGTAGAAAAGAAAAATTAACGATTATGATTTTACGTTTAATAATTTAAGATAATTTTTATATTTAAACTTAATCGACAATATATTTATTATCACATTTTAAGTTTTTTTAAAAAAAAATTAAATCAATCCAAATGGATATTCATATCGTTAAATATCGAATCAAACGTTGTAAGAAAAATAAAGTTCGAAAAAAGGACATTGGAATGAGGTTGAGATTGAAAAGAAATATAAACAATCACGACTTTACGCTTCACAATTGATGAAATTAGTTTTGATATTTAAAATTTATCGACCATATATTTATCATGATCGCACTTCAGCATTTCCAACAAATTTTAAATCGCTTAAAAAACATAATTGTAACTTAAATTACTGAATCAAACGTTAAAAAAAAATCGATTTAGACGGCTTAATCAAGCCGAGCTATAAATCCATTGGGCTCGGCTCGCGAATACTGAATAAACGTAAATAAAAAAATCGGTTTAGACGGCTTAGCCAAGCCAAAAAGTCATTCGGCTCGGCTCGCGGCTTATCAACAGTAAAAAGGGAAGTGGCTCTTTTATTTATGGTAGATACATTTCATCAATTTTTATTAAAATTTAATAAAATACTAATTTTTATGTAAATCAAACAGGTGCTATTTGACTCTCATTTTTTGAAATTCATTTTCAATCATATATTTTTTCGATGAAATGATTTTTCACATGATCTATAATTTTTTTTTCTATATTTTAACCACATATTACTAAAAAAAAAAAAATTACTTTTTACAAAACCTATTATTAAAAAAAAAAATTCTACCAAGTAGGGTAATTAGTTTATATTAAAATATTTTTAAAATTTTAAATTTTAGAAAATAGTATTTATTACATTTATTATAAGTAATAAAATATGTAAGTTATAAGAAAAATTGCAGTTGGGGTCCTGCGTAGTATAAATTCAGAGATAGCTGTACCAAAAATAAAAGGTTTAGAAATCGGAACCCTTCTGAGTGCAATTGTCCCAAATTATAATTTGATAATTTCTGATCAAATGGATACGCAGCGAGCGCGTGTATCATAAATTTCCATATAAAATTGCATCTCTACTTTTTGCCCAAATATATCCACTTCAGATTATTTTTCCTGTTACCTAATTATTCTCACACGCACGAAACGATGTCGTCTTCAGGACCGGAGATCGCTGGCAAGAAGGTTACTCTCAGGAGCTCCGACGGAGAAGTTTTCGAGGTGGAGGAGGTGGTGGCGCTGGAGTCTCAGACGATTAAGCACATGGTTGAGGATGACTGCGCCGACAACGTTATCCCCCTGCCGAACGTCACCGGCAAGATCCTGTCCAAAATCATTGAGTACTGTAAAAAGCACGTGGACGCTGCCTCCGCCAAAGCCGATGACAAGGTTTCCAGCAACGATGATGACCTCAAGGCATTTGACGCTGATTTCGTCAAAGTCGACCAAGCCACCCTCTTCGACCTCATCCTGGTAGACATATAATTATTTGTTTTTGTTATTTGAATTATGAAGATTATATTAATTTTTTTTAATAATTATTTATTGCTGTTGATATTGGCGTTGATACTATTTTTCTAGGTTATTGTTAGATTTGGCAATACTTAGTTCGTTTTAGATTTTAATTTTTACATTATATATGTAGTTGTTGAAACTTTGTTACTATGGCTACTATTTATTCTTGCTAATTGTGCAAATAACCTATAATAATTTTTAGTTATGCAAACATTTTACATTGTATTGATACTATCTTCTTGAATTATGTATAGATTTGGTTATAAATTCTGCTTTCAAATGTTAATAGTCGCATCGTATCTATAATTATTGACAGTTTGTCAATATTGCCGTTTCTGCAAATAACCTAGAATTATTCATAGTATAGGTTATAGTTACTTAATACTTCTACATTTTGTTGTTACTATTGTTGATGTTATTGTTCCTTTTGATTGTTTGGTCATTTTATCCTTGAAATATATTTCTATTTGGTTGTGAATTGTGTATTAGGGTTTTGTTAGTCTGATAGTTTAGGATACTGGGCTGGTGTTTGTGGTTAGTTTGGGTTGTTGTACCAATGATTTTACAAGTATGATAACTATGTGTTTGGAATGTTGTTAAAGAAGCTGCTAGTTTATATTGCTATTATCATTCTTGTTGTTATGGTTGTGATTTTGTTTATAAATATTACCGTTGTTTGCTTTTATCGAGTAGAATTGTGTCCCTATTTTTATATGAACTGTGTTGAAGGGTTCTTTATATGTCAAGTAACTTCAATATTAAATAATGATGCTCTGAGACCATGCTTGCGCTTTGCAGCTGGTATTTGAAGTTATGATAGCATCATTTAATACTTTGTTCATTTTGGTTGGGAATATATTTATTAAGGGGTTCTTGATTACTCTTAGTAGGAAAGAAATTAATGATATGTCGTTGATCTAGAAAGGATGATTGTGAATCTGGCTATGTGTTTCTGTGCGCCTGTTTGGTCATTTGTCTTTATTGATTGGTGTAAACTATACTGGAAAACTGTTTACTTGAAGTAAAGTTGTGTTGCTTTTTCTAAATCTCTCCTTAACACTGTAAAAGTAGTCTGATATTGACACTGTTTTTGCTACTGATAACAAGTTCTATTCAGCTCTAAAAAGGACGCAAAATTTTGCATGAAGACATGTATTTATATGAGTCCTTGCACATGTATAATATTGTTAAGAGTTTAAATGATATGAATCTCTATGAATTAGTCGTCCTATCTTTTCTTACCTCGATTATGTATTAGTTTTGTCATTTATACAGTGGTCACGGCAATTATCATTGTGATTTTTCTTTAAAGATACCACGCAGTTTACAGGAAGCAAGTTTATAGTTATAATTTAAAGTGGTGAGGGTAGCATGATCCCGTAATCGAGCTTAAGAATAGTTTTTCGAGTGATGTTTTGTACTTTGATTAAACTTTCCAACAAGTAACAAAATCTAGTTGTATATGTCCATAATGTACAGAGGATGTGTTTGTGTTACAAAGTAAGAGGGAACTAACATATTCAAAAAGGGAGTATATTCATTTACCCTGAACTGTGCTGCTTTAGAACTTGTGAAAGAGACTCTTTCAATGATGTACCTGATTTTAGATTTCTCTCTTAGAGCACCAAGTTTACACAAAGTGGTGCTAGTTCCCATGTCAGGTCCCTTCTGAATCTGCAACCATTCTGGCAATTTGGAAGTGCTTCATTTGTTTTTATTCATCGATTGCGAACATACCTGTGTGAGCAGAGCCAGCCCACATTGCACCAGCTGCTGAACTGTCTTCTGTCTGAACAAATCATGTTTCTTCAAAACATGAACCAATTAATAGCAAGCTAAGTCGCAACTTAGTGTTATTGAATTGGGATTTTCGGGAATGATATGTGGAAAAATATACATTAAAATTAAATGACATGGCTTGTAGACTCCAATATTCTGCTGCACTTCTTATTGCAGTTGTATAAGTAGGCTGATTAACACTGATTTTCTGAATGGTGGTTATGAAGTATGAGGAGCATACATGCTGTTGATTCTACAAGAATTGGGGTTGGGTATATCATTTTTTTCACCTAGTGCTACATGAATTTTTTTATGTCCTCTCTTTTTGACTTTTGAAGCTGATTTTTGTTTTACGGTTCTTGTACCGTATGTTTCTATAAAAATAGCTTAAATGTGCATTGAAAGACGTACTATTTAGCACCCAATTATTATAATTGTATAGAACCATTCTGATTACATGAGCATTACGATGTACAGGACAAGACCTCGAAGGTATACGTGTCAATGTGTTGTTAAGGATAACTATGTTAGCAAGCTTGCTGGTAATTAAACTATTAATTGCTTTGCAGTTTATTTGAACAAATGAAGAGTAAAAAAAATGTCAATTGCATTCGTGTGGCTGAGTTATAAACTTGAGCGTCTCATGACATCATCTATCCTATCTGCTCAAATTTTTCAGGCAGCTAACTACCTGAATATCAAGTCTCTCCTGGATTTGACCTGTCAAACCGTTGCAGACATGATCAAGGGAAAAACACCGGAGGAGATACGGAAGACATTCAACATCAAGAATGACTTTACACCCGAAGAGGAAGAGGAGGTCCGAAGAGAGAACCAGTGGGCCTTCGAATAGACGATTCCAAAACAATGTCTTGGCTGGGCTATTGAGTTTCAAGGATTTCACGTGGAGCTACTCTGTTTCTTTAATGCAAATTTGTGAGGATTGTTTCCATTAACATAGTTTTAAGTTTGTAAACTTTATCTAAATATTATGCTTTAATACATTGTTCGTCTATCTTTTCTAGCAAATCTGGCTTGGCAGTTTTAATGTGGATCGTCCGTGTTAGTATGGTGTGACTTTCTTTTCCATTATTATGCACGGTTGCTGCCTTCCTCAAATAACCTTCATTGTTGTCTCGTTCTTTTCCGTGCTCGCTCGTCAATCTGGTCCTAGAATCGACGACTCAATCATCCACCTGGTCCTAGAATCAATGACATATAGGGATGACAACGGACCGAGTTGCCTTTTCCTACCCCGTTCCGTCGGGTATTTTTATTACCTTACCCCGTTTCCATACCTGGTTAAAGCGGGACAATGCGGGGTCGGGGCGAGGCGCCTACCCCATTTATCGTTTCATTTATATATTTTTTTTTTTGTTTTTTGCTTTTAACTTTTTTATGTCTTTAGTTCGTAAATACTACTATTTTTTTACCAATTTATTAAAAACAACTTATATTCTCTTTAAAAATGATGATACATTTATTATTTTTATTTGATAAAAAACTAAAATTTGAAATTAATTTTAAACGTGGCGGGTAGCGGGACGATGACTATGTTTCTCATACCCGTCTCATACCTGTTTTGGAGCAATGACCATCGTCTCGTCCCCGCCCCGTTTACCCGGTTAGGCGGGTAATCTCCATCCCATTCGGGGTAGGGCCTCACGGATATCGGGTTAGACGGATTTTTTTGCCATTCCTAATGACGTAGTTGTGCTGGTTGTAAAAGGAGAAAAGGATACGAATAGATTTCCTACAAAATGTAAGACGGAGTGTTGAATTGCATAACTCAAGTACATTGAATATTTACATATATAGTTTATTAAAGTCTTAAAATAAATTACTATTTTAATGTTCTATACTTCTATTTATATGCACTGTAACACACATTATTATTTAATTATCTATGTACAAAAAAATATGCTGGTATGTATTTGTTATTTTTTGGTATAAAGGAAAGGATGACAGTGAACAGAGTGAACATAAACTAGTTACGAGTTCTTACAAAAGCCACCCCGGCAACGTCTGCAAGTTGTTTTCTAAATCGAACTACGCCATTTACTTACATGCACAAGTTTTTCTCATTGAAGAATTTACTATATGAAATGAAACTTAAGAGCTTGTTTGCGAGTTTTTTCCTACTTTTCAACTATACATTCTCCACGAAAATTATTTTTCACGAAATCTATTCTCAATAAATATCTACCAAACATGAATTTATTATCATATCATTATATTCCATCGTTCAAATTAAAAGTTTATATGCATTATTTTCTCCATTAAACTATTAATGTAGACAAAGTAAACTTCATTTATATGCATATTTTTTCATCATAAAAGTGTTAAACTTCATTTATATGTATTTTATTTTCGTCATTAAACTATTAAAGCACATAAAGTAAACTTCATTTATATGTATATCTTTTTATCAATTTCCTATTCTATTTTTAATTTTCTTTTATTACATATTCTCTATTTATTAATGATGACATTATGAAGAATTTAATTTTATTCAATTTTCTAGTGCATATAAGTAGGGACAGACGCAGACATTTTAGGGTAGGGAGACACAATCAAATCATGTACAAATCGAATACTTTGTTCTTGATTCTTGAATGATTCATACTTCACTTAAGATAATGCAAATTTACATTTTAAAAAATATTTTTTCATTAATATTTTGCTAATAATTTTCATTCATTTGATTTCGAAAAGTCATTTTATTAATATTTTGTTCATCACAAGAAAATGCATATTTACGTTTAAATTTTTTATAATGTATTTGATACAAACAATTAATTTAAGTAATCGAAATGAAAAACATATAACTAATATTCAATACAATAATTAATCAAATAAACACAATTCAAAAAATATAAGTCAAATTTGATAATGAGTTCAGACACAATTCATATATGCAGTTTGATAGGAGAAAATGCACATTTAGGTTGTAATTACTTGGAATTTTGATTGGAAAGTGAACATTTGTAGTAAATGTGAAAATTTGTAGAGAAATTATATACAAAATTTAAAAAATTAGAAGGGTTAAGATTTTGTTAAAAGGCGTAAGGAAAAGAGTAAAAGAAAGAGAGAGAAAAGAGAAAAATTCAAATTTATTATGATTTTGCCCCTGTTTGGTGGAGAATAAAATCAAATTTTTAGTAAATTTTGATAAAAGTTAAATAGTTGTGGATTTCATGAAATATGTTATTAAAGTTATTTATTAAGTTTGATTTAGATTTCAATCAATACCTAACATAATTTAATAATAAAAAAAAAAATCTCAAAAGTTGGGGGTTACGTGACCCTCCTGGGTCCACCCTACCTATAAGATAGAAAATTATAGAGAAAATGTGTATTATTTTTGGAGTTCTTGAAAAACATCAAAGAAGATTTGAAGGTACGGAACTGAGTTGATTTCAAGGATAATGTACTAAACGTGTATTGTCTGTTTCAGACTAACACACATTCTTAAGAATTTCAGTTGCTACTGGTGGACAACGATCGAATTTCAATGCATTGGTATTCATATTAATATATGGTGGTTATTTTAAATCCAAATCCCAACAATCAAATGTAAACATAATCGTAGTGGCGTCATTACAATCATTTATTGCAAAATACTAACATAAGTGAACAGAAGGGTAAAACAATAAATATTCAGTATAAGGAATAAGTTTTCGAAATTTTGCATAATGCAAAAGCTAGATTACCTTTAAGCGAAAAATAATTAGTTGATATCCAAAGTGGTATTGAGGACCTTACTATGTCGTTCGATGGTGGTCGCCGATTCGATTCAATGCTTTTTAGCGCCTTCGTGATATCTAAGGAGAGAGAAGAACACACTATAGCTTAACTACTTGCCTTTAACAACTAGAGTTTTGATCGAGCTAAAACCTTTATTTGTTGGTTGGCTATACTATTGGAAAAGAGGGGCTCAAATACTCAGATTCATTTAAATCTGGTTGGGTGAACATCCATCTCTCTATCCTTTTCCCGTGTCTTGGTCTAGTGGTCATTTCTCGCCCTCGATCACACACTATCAATTTCATAAGAGAAGAAAGCATAGAAAAGAAAGCCAAGCGGCTCGTTGGCTCGTGGAAAAGAGTCTCGTAGATAGCTCGGGCTTGTCAAATGACAAACCAGATCAGGAGCTGAGCGGGTCGGATCGCTTGGCAAGCTGAACCTGCTCGGGTCGCCCACGAGCGAGCAACTCGTGGGCTAGTCTACGAGCTCGCTGAAGAAACTTCAGTCATCATTGCAAACGGTCACTGAAATTGTTCAGTGCTGAACTATGAAAAGTGGCCATTTTGGCCACTTTTTTATTTTTTTTTTTTTAACTCTATAAATACACACAATATTCCAACAACTCTCACTCTCTTCCGCATTCTACAATTTACTACATTTTCATTTCTATCTCCAATTTCAATTAATTAATATCAATTATCACACTATAAATTTATAATTACAATCTTACACACCAACTTTCTTTCAATTCTTGATTTCTTTCCATAATTTTTATTTACTTACTATACATTTCATCAAAATTTACAAAAAGATCTATACTCATTTATTGAGGGCTTGTTCAGTATCGGAGGTGAGTCACCTATAATGACGCAAAGTTAATGTCAGAATGAATTTTCTGGTCTAAATGAAGTACCCAAATCCGAAAAGATTCTAGATTTGGATGCTCATGGAAATAGTAATCCAATTGATTTGGATGACGTTGATATTCCTGAAGTGGAAAGAGAGGATAAACATGAATTGGATATCTCCGATACAAGATGGAAGTGAAAGGGGAAAAAAGGTAAAATATTGGGATCACTTTAAATTGATTCCAACGGGTCATGTGGTCGATAGAGTCATAGAGTTTAACGTAGTATGTAAATATTGTCAACAATGATTGGCATGACATAAGGCATTGGTACCACCCACTTCAACCGTCACTTCAAAGCATATGCGACCAAACATGAGCGTCTTGCTGCCAATCAAATGCAACTGTAAGTTGGTAGTCCAGGCGCCAGTTCTATTTATTGGCCACTTTCCACGCGGATATATTCGGAGGAGAAAACTCGAACGAGAATTGTGAAGTTTGCTGTCGTTGCTGAGTTGCCTATAGCAATAGCAGACAACCACCATTTTATCTCGTACATGAGAGAATATCTTCAACCGAGGTATGTTGGGGTAAGTCGAAACACTCTTTGTTCAGATACAATAGAATTTTTTTTTTCATACAAAGAAAGAATTGATTATCGATTTGCAAAAATATGGAAGGGTATTATACCTTTAACTTCGGATATATGGGAATGGATTAATAAAAAATGTTATATAACTGTAATTGTACACTATATAGACCCATTTTGGTATATGCATAAAAAATTAGTGCTTTTAAAATTATTGAGTTCTATCACAATGCTAAAAATATATATAACACTATTATGAACATTATTAGAAAATATCATTGCGATAGTAAAATTTATTCTTTTACATTTGACAATGTTAGTGTTAATAAGATAGTTATCGATAAATTCTATAGGGTACCGCAGCTAGATTTCGGTGGTTATTTGTTTCATATTCGTTGTGTGTGGCAAATTTTTAATTTAATTGTATAGGATATTTGAAACATATTAAGAACGAAATTCAAAAAACTAGGGATGCACTAGTATATAACACTATTATGAACATTATTAGAAAATATCATTGCGATAGTAAAATTTATTCTTTTACATTTGACAATGTTAGTGTTAATAAGATAGTTATCGATAAATTCTATAGGGTACCGCAGCTAGATTTCGGTGGTTATTTGTTTCATATTCGTTGTGTGTGGCAAATTTTTAATTTAATTGTATAGGATATTTGAAACATATTAAGAACGAAATTCAAAAAACTAGGGATGCACTAGTATATAACACTATTATGAACATTATTAGAAAATATCATTGCGATAGTAAAATTTATTCTTTTACATTTGACAATGTTAGTGTTAATAAGATAGTTATCGATAAATTCTATAGGGTACCGCAGCTCGATTTCGGTGGTTATTTGTTTCACATTCGTTGTGTGTGGCATATTTTAAATTTAATTGTATAGGATATTTTGAAACATATTAAGAACGAAATTCAAAAAATTAGGGATGCACTAGTATATATCATGATTTCATCTAGTAGAAAACAAGCTTCCGAGGAATTTTGTGCCGAATTTGAGATGACGAATACGAAAACATTTGTTAGTGACGTAGGACATAGATGAAACTCCATTTACTTATTATTAAAATTATGCAAACATTTTGAACATTTAATGACTAAATTTCATAACAATGGGCACATTAGAATTTCATAACAACGAGCATATTAGAAATGAAGATGAAACTATTTTGAATAAATTCGATTAGCTTTTGGCTTTAAAACTAAAATTTTTTTGACAAGTTTTTATGACTACAAATATTTTATCTAGAGTTTACTATCTCATTAGATGTATGGTGCTTGAACGTCTGTATATAATTGTAATGATTTTTCATAAATAGAAAAATGACCTCAATTTTAGTGCAATTATATATTATATGGAATTAAAGTTTAGAAGATATTGGAAAGACTTACCTATGTTATTTCCTTTAGCATGTATTACGGATATCCGATACAATTTATTAGGCACTAAATATGTAATTGATCAGGTTTTAAGAATTTTAACATTTCATATGCCTATCAGTTAAAAATTTAAAACAAATTTTATGTAAAACATATGAATTATATGCAGAACGAATGAGTGCAAATATTAGTCGGCTACCCTCTGCATCTACTCCTCCCATTGATATTGAACAAGACGACGCTGAAATATTAACTTTATTCGAAGGCATTCACACGTATAAATATAATGCAAATGTAAAAGGAGACACAAGTCCAAATGCATTGCATGCTAAATTAATTGATTAGTTTAATCATAATATGCCTAATAACAAAACAATTTAAAAAGTTCACAAGAAGTAATTGAATTTTGGCGAACGACAATGGCCAGTGATTTCTGTGAGTGTAAAAGACCTACTAACACCCCGGTTAGCGTTGTAGCTTCGGAGTTTGATTTTAGTGCATGTAAGAGGGTTTTGTCCAAGGTCACAAGTGAACGGAAACACTCATTTCCCATACAAGATAAATATGTCAAAGTTGCATATTGTGAGGTAAGTGATAATTAATTTAACCATATTAATCAAAATTTGAAATTTTATAATACTATTTTTATTTTTAAAAAAAATAAAAATTGTACACGTAACAAGTTGTTTGTGTATAATTTTTAACCGCGTCTACTCGAAATTTCAGTAACCGATTCCAAGTTCGGACAAAGGAGGAGAGTTTATCTATTTAATAAATAAAGGGAAATTAAACGAGCTTACGAGCCGAGTTGACGAGCACAAGAAATGCTCGTGGGCATTAGGGCCGAACCGATTGCCACCACTACATAATTCATAATTGTGAGACATTGTTTTTTCTCGTCTGCTCAATGTCCGTTCATATTATATTCAAACACAGCCATGAAATTAGATTCCCTTTGCTTAAGAGTTTAGAAATTATGTTTTTCTAGAGATTATAAAACATGGTTAATATTAAATTTACCTTCAAAATTACTAAGTAGAATTCATCTATTAATTACTTTCCTAATGTTGTGTTATGTGTGTCAATAATGATGAATAATATGGAATCGATAAAGAGAAAGAAACAATGAAAACACATATATTTATGTGGTTGGCAGTAGGCCTACATTCATGGGAGCGAAGTGGATATAATTTTATTATATGCGAAAATAGTAGGGTTACAACACACACACACACACACACACACACATATATATATATATATATATACATTTTGTTTGTTGTGCACTCCGTTTGTTCTTCTCACTTCACTCTGACATCAACCTACTTTTTCAGTAACATATGTTCCACTCCATATGAACCACATATTACACCAATCTCTACCTTGACGAATATCCACCTCTCAAGATAAATAATGAAAATGCATGTTATAGGGAACTCCACTTGTGAATAGGTTTGGACGACTCCTTTCTAGCACCGGGAGACATTAATCAAATCCAAGCATACTTGAACTTATATGTGGCAACATGCTTTGTCAACATGTTTGCTGTATTATCAGAAGTGTGAACTTTCTCAAGCAACAATTCATTAGAAGAAACAAATTTCTTGATCTTGTGAAACTTCATATATGCTTGATCCTGTCATGATACACTTAGTTTGAATTTCACTTTGTCGAATACCCATATCTTTAATCATCCTTGTAAGCTTCAAAGCTTCCTTGGCAACCTCAACCCCTACCACCTACTGTGCCTCACTCTGGATAGTACAACAATAGACTGAATCATAGACCTCCAACAAATAGGTACCTTGCAAGAGTAAATTCATAACTTGTAATCAATCTCATGTCATCCGAATCCCTTACATTCTTGAACTTTCCAAAGACTTGCTCACCACAAAAAAATACTTTTACCCAATTTGATATTGTACAAACCATAACATACTACAGACACCCTACTGCACTAGCATATGGAACCCTTAACGTGTCTTTATTTTCAACATCTGTGAGCATTGAGTGGTAGACAAACCAAAATGATTCGATAAATATGTATTCTTTAGTTTTATGTTACTCATCTTGAACCTCTCTAACACCTCAATATAACTACACTGAGATAACCATAATATCCCGGAATCTCTATCCCTATGAGTCTCCATCCTAAGAATCTTCTTAGTCGCACTGAAATCCCTTAGGTCAAGTTCTCTTCTGAACAAGGTCTTCAATTTCTTGATCTCACTCATACTCATCGTAGCAATCAATATATCATCCACATAATGTAAAAGTTAAATAAAGAACCACTGTCAAGGCTCATTACATAAATGCAACAATCATACTTACATCTTATGTAGCGAATCAGGATAATGTAATAGTCAAATAGCTAATAACATGTATAGGGCTAACATGGGTATTGGCCATGGCCTAAAAGATATTTTATAAGCTCATAAAGTTCCTTTACAAGGCTCATTACATAATTGCAAAAATCATACTTACATCTCATGTAGCCAATCGGACCATATAAGAGTCAAATTGTTTGTACCACTGCCCGTAGAGACTATTTTAGCCCATAAAGTGATCTCAATTTTAAAACCTAGAGCTCCTATCCAAGTTGATTGAACCTTCTGGTGGCTCCATGTAAATTTGCTCTTCCAAATCACCATTACAAAAAGTTGTTTTTACATCCATTTTCTCCAACTGCATGTCCAAATGTGCTACTGATGGAAGTGTGTCTAACTATAGGGGAAAAAATCTCATCATAGTCAACCTATTTCCTCTGTAAATAACCATTTGATACTAGTGAGCCTTGAACTTGCCCCTATTTTTCCGATACTATTTCTTTCTTCTAATATACCAATTTGTATCATGTTGTCCTCTTTCTATTTGGAATCTCCACAAATTCCCAAGTCTAGTTCTTATGTAGAGACTTCATCTCCTCCACCATAGCAACCATCCATCTACTTGGTTGTCTACATATTCCTAAAATATAGTAGGATTCCACTACTGGTAATAAGTACATAAGAAACTAAAATTTCAAAATCATGCCTGGTGGGATGCCTAATGGTGCATTTAGGCGTGTCTATAGTTATACTAAGATATTCCTAATCTTCTGAGCTAGAACTCTCTACATTTTGTACATTGTCCTCTCTAGCATGAGTTTCTAGCTCTACCACATGCTCATTGTTGTTGCAATTTTATGGAACATGCTTCTTTTCTCCCTAAGCATGTTGCAACATGAATTTCACATCAAAACTACATCTCTACTGATCATCACTTTGTTTGCCTTTGGATCCCATTGTTTAAGCCCTTTCATCCATTTCTCATACCCTAGAAAGATACACTATCTAGACTTCGAATCAAACTCCAAACTCTTCTCACTAGAAACATGCATGCAGACAGTATACCCAAAACTTTCTCAAACCAGATTAGCCTACCACACTGGTTGTCCATACCTCTTCCGTTACCTTTTTATCTCGTGCTATCTATGTGACCTATTAATTAAGAAACATTCCACATGTGCACATTTGTCTAGAAGTTCTTTGCAAACCTTACGTCAACCTGCGACACTTAGCTCTTTCTACTATTATCATATTCATCCATTTCACTACACCATTCTATTGTGGTATCTTGCGTACTGTAAAGTCTCTTAATCCCATGATGCTCACAAAATTCCAGGAACTTTGAATCTGTGTACTTGGTTCCATTTTCTGGCCTAAAGCATTTAATCTTCCTTACTGTTTGGTTTTCTATTTCAACTTTCCATAACTTGTACTTGGCAAATGTATATGACTTATGCCACATAAAGTACACCTAAACCTTTCTTGAGTAATCATCAGTAAAACTCATGAAATACATATGTTTTCCTCGTGATGCTATTGTTACTGGCCCCCAAACACCTGTATGAACATAGTCAGGAGTATAATATTTCTTATTATTGGTTGTTTTAAAATGCACCCTACGTTGTTTCTCAAGAACTCAACATTTTGTTATGGTTGTATCTCAACTTCAACCAAAATCAACTAAATTCAACACACAATTGAAAACAGTCAACTGTGAATCAATATCCCAAGCTGTAAATCTATTAATTGAAATGAAATTACAATGCAATAGTGAAATGTAAAGATAAAGGGAGAGGGAGAGTGGAAATGCAGAAAATCAGAGAATTCAGATTCAGAAAAATAAAAAAGGACTGAGCCCCTGTTTGGTCCACATTAAAATTTTCATTTTTATTTTTCTACTCATTTCCAACCACATTCTTCATTAAAATAATATTTTTAATCACATCAATAATTTTTTCTTCTTTTTCAACCACACATTCTCCATTAATCTACTATTTCAGAATACATTCTTCCAAAATAATGTGGCTCAAACACACCTTGAGAAACAAATTTAGAGAAATGAAAGAGAAGAAGAAGAAAAATTTTGGATTAAGAGATGAAGATAGAGAGGCGATAAGAGAAAGTGGGTGATTCAATTTTTTGCAACTATTTTCAACTTCCTTTTCATCCTCCCCGTGTGCTAAATTTATAGAGTATGCATAGAATATTCTAGAATACATAGGCTGTGGTGAGAGTCATGACATCCCTTCCCTTAAATTAACCTTGTTCACAAGGTTTAGAGTCTGGATATCTTCTTTGTACGAAGTTAATAGTAGTTTCATTCTCTTTACCACTCTTGTATTAAGTAAGTAGTGAAACGTAACATATGCCTCATGAAACCCCGATGACTCATTCTTTTCTTCATCCATCTTATTCCAAGCTCTCACAATTTCTCTAATAAATTCGGATTCTCTATTGCTGGTAAAAGAATTCTTGGTAGAACGTTTTAAATGTTGAGCTCTTGATAAATGTCGTCTCAAAGCAAACAAAACTCCATCTCCTGTATTCTTAATTTCAGATCCAAAAATAGAGGAATCCTATTATTTTGACCGTTCTTCAAGCTTTGTGATTGCAGCATTTGGATCCATTGGTTTCCAAGAACAATTAAAAAGAATCTCAATGCACTAATTTTCCACTCTATCGGGTATAACTAACTGAAATTTTGGTAATAAAATCCCTAAATGCTCTTTAAGAGTTTCAGGCGAAATCCTTACATCCCCAACCTGAAGGTACTCATATTTCTGTTGCAGAAGCTGAGCAGTAGTCTCACTCAACTCAATTTCCTTCCTACGTTCCTCAGTAGTATTAAATGTTTTCTTAATCCCCTGTATATGTTCCAATTCTATTAGGTCCTCAAAGACCCTTTTCTGCTCTTCATTGCCTAGATTTTTCATCCTAGATGAAATAGATACAATGTTCTTCTGCTGAAATAGAGACTGCCCAGATTTAATTTCATTACTTCCAACCTGAGGCAATGAAATGCACATTGACTGCAGTACGTCATTCAGTTTAGCAACTGTTATCTCAACTTCAGTCTTCCTTTCTTCAATAGTTGGCTAATTCTCCAACATTCTAAACTCCCATTTTGACGCTAATTTAGCCTCAATCATTTTAGTCAACATTGAAATCATCAGCTCATGATTCCTGTTAGTTTCTTCCATTATTTGTTCCATCGTGTCTTGCTTAGTACATGCCACTTTCAACTCTTCATCCAATGCTTTTGCAACCACGCCCAGATCTGATAGTTTTCTATCCAACATTTTCAGATGATCTTCATTGAATTGTTCCTATTTTTAGCCATACCTAGATCACGTTGCTGCTCTGATACCATTTGTTATGGTTGGATCTCAACTTCAACCAAAATTAACTAAATTCAACACACAATTGAAAACAGTCAGGTGTGAATCGATAACCCATGCTGTAAATCTATTAATTGAAATGAAATTACAATGCAATAGTGAAATGTAAAGAGAAAGGGGGGAGAGAGAGGGGAAATGAAAAAAATTAGAAAAGTAAGAAGTAAGAAGAGAATTCAGATTCAAAGAAATAAAAAAGGACCGAAAAACAGATTTCGAGAAATGAAAGAGAAGAAGAAGAAGAATTTTGGATTAAGAAATGAAGATAGAGAGAAGCGATAAGAGAAAGGGGCGATTCAATTTTTTGCAACAATTTTCAACTTCCTTTTCATCCTCCCCATGTGCTGAATTTATAGAGTAGGCATAGAATATTCTAGAATGCATAGGCTGTGGTGAGAGTCATGACACACTTACAGAATTCAAGTTTGCATGCTTTAACACCCTTCAATAGATTTCTCTTATGAAGGTCCACCATACCACATTTACCCATATGACCCAACTAAATATGCCATAAGATTGTAGTATCTGACTCAAATTCTACAATAGAAACTCTACCTACAACTATAGTACTCAACAACTTATAAATATTCCCTACTAATATCTTTCTCCTCATCACTATCATGATACATCTACTAACCTTCATTACTCCACTTTCATATTTATAACTAAACCCATTAAAGTCTAAAGAGTCCAATGAAATCGGATTCTTTCTCAAATCTGGCACGTCTAAAATTACATAACGTTCTAACAACACCATCAAACATTATAATTATAATATTTCCCACTCCAACAATTCTACAAGATGTATCGTTCCTCATCAGAGCAGAACCAAAATTTGCTAACCCCTAGGTGTCATATGATAGGAGCACATTAAATCCAGAATCTAAGAAAAATTCGTGAAAAAATATGAACTGGATGAAACAAAAAGCATATCTCTATCACTGCTATCTGAGTCTTCTTCCACTATATTCGTAGACTTTGATGAACCCATTTTATTCTCATTATTCCCATTCTTCTTCTCTGGACAATCCTAATTTATGTGCCCCCTTTTTCCCACACTTATAACATTGTATGTAATTTCTGTTCCTGGATTTAGATTGAGATTTATTGTTAGTTGATCCATTTTGAGATTTATTTCTCCCACGTTCATGGTTACCTTTGACCACAAGCCCTTCACCATGAGAACTCTCATCACCGACATTTTTTCTCTAATGAAAACCTATTAGGGCACTTGTGATATCCTCCAACTCCAATATATTTTTTTCCCTACATCAGAGTTGTAACAAAATTTTCGTAAATAGCATAAGTCAATAGGAAATTCAGTAACATCAACGTCATGTCTTCATATTCGGACTTCACATCAACTCTCTTCAAATTAATAATAATCTAGTTGAACATGTTGATGTGCTCAGATTCGTGCCTTCCATCATCTTAAGGACGTACAATTTCTTCTTAAGAAAAAGCTTATTCGTAATGACATGGACATATACAGACTCTCCAACTTTAACCAGGTTGCAGCATGTGATTCTTCATCCATGACACGATACATTACGTCATCAGAAAGACAAAGCTACATAGTCGTCACAGCCTTCGCTTCGCTTCATGTTCCATCCAATGTATGTCATGTATACCATCCATTTCTTTTCGTATAACACATTCACTATGCCCTGCTGTACCAATATATCTTTTACCCATCTTTTCCATAATCCAAAATTCATAATTACATTGAATGGACCACATCGAACTTTATAGAAAAAACCTTAAACTTCGTAAATTTGGCTCTGATACTAGTTGTCGTGTCATTTGCGACAACAATAATGAACAATATAAAATAAACAAAGAGAAAGCAAGAGAGAAAACACACATATTTATGTCGCTCCGCTCCGATCTGTACCAAATGGTGTGCTCCACTTCATTCCGACATCGATCTGCTTTTCTAGTATGAATGTGTTCTACTCTATATAAGTCATATATTACAACACCAAATTATATTTTCCATTTTCTCTTATAGATAAATCATGAAGAATTTAATGTGTAAGAAAGAATGTGATTTCCATTTTGTAGATGATGTGACACTTTATAGGTCCTAGTGAGAGCTTATGACAATTGCAATAAAATTTTTTCAGGTGAAAAATAAACCACAATGTTTAAATTGAATTTTTGCATGCCCCTTTCATTAATGTCCATGGACTATAAATAGGCTAAAGCCCATAACTGTTGGGAATCTATTTAATCATGCGTAGTGGAAGTAAAGCAATTTCGATTCCCAAACAAGGACCTGTTTTGTATTTAGATAGAAACTGTGATAGAAATAATACATTTGATGAATTCTACAAACTCCTTTGCTGATTCTCGAGCTGGAATGATCACGATCTATAATCCAAGCTGTCCAATTGTCCAGTCTCTAATGGTGATCCACACAGAGAACAAGAATGGTGGCTAGAGTTTTCTTTTCTCGTGCTAGTAAGAATAATGAAAATTTCATTTGGTTTTTCAAACCTTAGCAGTATATTAATATAAGTCTAAACGGGTTTGGCCCGTCTCTTAAACTTAACCCGGTCCAACATTTAATTAATCAAATTAATTAAATTCGGTCCATGAATTAATTAATCTAATTAATTAATTCGGGCCTATTACTAAGAAACACAATTAATTAAGTGTCCAACACTTGTCAATTAATTAATTAGTAAATCTCATTCTTCTGGTTCTTTTTTGTGTATGACCCATTAGGTTTCCAATCACGATACCTAACGACGTGAATTATTATTTTGATTTAATCAAAAATCGATAAATTAAAACACCCCTTTTAATTTATTATTAATTCACATTCGTTGTCCCAGATTGACATCTAGCAATGTGTCAGGGCATTGATTGATATGTGTCCACATACATTACTATGTATTAGACTCAGTAATTATGCAGATCTTTCTCCTTTTCAAGTAAAGGGAGATATGGTCATTATGCCTAACAGACATATTTTGTATTTGTCAAATGATTCAAAATCATTTGACCCAAATGTACATCTCAATGTAAGTTTGGAATTGCATTTTCATTTATATGACCAAATCTGCAATGCCAGATATAGGTGTTATTCAAATTATCATTTTTATGCCTTTCACTATCTATACTCATTATAGAATACTCAATATTTAGAATATAAATGTCATTTTATAATTTACCATAACCATTAAGATCTTATCAAGATAAAATGAACAACAATTGTCCTTAACATTAAAATAATTCATGTCCAAACATGAAATTTATTTAATACTCTTGGTAATGGCAAGAACAAAACAATATTTCTCTAATTCTAATATTAAGCCTAAAGGCAAAGGTAAGAAGTAGATCCTATAGGCAATGCAGCAACATTTGCTCATATTCAACGTACAAGTCAACTTCTCCCCTTTTTGCAGTGATTTACTTCTGTTTAGTTTCTGCATATTTATACAAATATGAGATCCATATCTGGTATCAAATACCCACGAAACTAATGAAGTAGATATAAGCCTTGCAATTTCTTTTCCAATGACCTATCATTCCAAAATGATAATAATGGTCATTAAATTTAGTATTGTCCTTGTTTGCTTTAACTGTCTTAGCCATCTTAGATGTTTTCTTAAAACATCCTTTAGACTTCCCTGGAGGAATATATGACTAAGATTTGCCCATTACAAACATAGATATCGGGCTCAACAGTCTTAAGCATGTTCAGCAACTCAATAAATGTGCATTCGAATTTTATTCATGTTAAATTCATAATTAGTTATGAATAACTCTTCGGCAAAGATTGCAGAACCAAGTCATACATAGTTCTTTGTTCATGACTGAACTCGATTGAGATAACTTCTCAAAGTAGTCAACGTCTTCAGCACACCAACACTGGCTAAAGATTTTCTGCCATTATGCACTAGTATAGTTGTTAGGAAATCTCATATCTTTCCACACGTGATTATTCATTATTCAACACTTTGAGATGGAAAATCACGTGTTAGCATCTATACACTTATGTTGCTTTTGTAACTCGGGTGACATAGTCGCAAACACCATAAATGTTGCAATGCTATCGTCATCATTGTGTTTATTATAGCAGACACATCTTCCTCTATTGAGTCATCAACAAGTGTCTCTGGAAAGAGCTACTCAAGGACATAACTATTTTTTCATGCCTGAGAACAATTTTCAGATTGCAGTGTCAATTAAGAAAAATTGGTTTGGTTGTTGGCATACAATATGCCTCTCATATACATATGGTTACTCAAAATTCAATAAATGTAAATGACGAAAAGTAAAAGAATAATATATAAAATGCATCGATTAATTTAACATGGTCTTTTATTAAATTAATTTCGCTCATACTGTTTAACTCAAATTTATGACCCTCACATAAATTTATGGAATCAATACTTGATTCCTAGTAGGTTGGGATCCCATTTGTTATATTAAAACCTTGAGTGTATTCAACAAGCCTTAATAAAACATTTAGGTAGATACTATTATCAATTGTATCTCTATACAACTCCTAGATCATTAAGCTGGCAACTCTTTCTCTTCACACATCTTATGTGTTAGCTTAACATACCTCTAAAATTTATCTCCTTGAGTGTACTCAATAAAAGATAAGTTTTAGTTAAGTCAAATCCATCATTCAAAAATATATAATATTTTATAGTGTCAAACATATCCCTAATAGACCAGCTTTGAGTGTACTCAACAAGCTGAGATCGATTTAGGACTCTCGTTTTTCACTATAATGATGGAAAACGAATATAAATATGACTTAATATTTTAATATGTCTCTAAAATTTATCTCGTTGAGTGTACTCAACAAAAGATAAGTTTTAGTTAAGTCAAACACATCATTCAAAAATATCTAATATTTCATAGTGTCAAACATATCCATAATAGACCAGCTTTGAGTGTGCTCAACAAGTTGAGATCGATTTAGGACTCTCGTTTTTCACTATAATGATGGAAGACGAATAAGAAACTGACTTAATATTTTAACGAGGAGTTTTGCATGCAAATGTCTCATCGTAATAATTATATATATTTTATTACACATCTAACATGCAAATAAACATACATATAATAGTGTGGACGATTATGGACTTATACTATCTAGTCTTCCCGAGCCATAAGGAAGACTAGTTGGTCAGTTCCTAGGGGGTATAACATTGATTTATACAATGCTCCATCTCTATGGTCTCCTCCTCTTCTTGTATCTTCAATTAGTCCAACTGCAACTTGTATCCTATACTAGTTGGTACGCTAACCAAAATAATATTGGACGCACATGCCCATAATAATAACGGACTCACAGGTCCAAAATAAATTAGAGCTCGTAGGCCCATAAAACATCAAGAATAAAACTAACCATTCAACACATCCACATGGTCGAGTCCATAATCATCCACTAGTAAAACATTCATCATATAAATGCATTCCTATATAATATCTAATATTATATGCAAACATGTTTCAAGTTTCTAGCAATTAAAGTCGTCTAAACTAATTTAGACAAATGGATCGGAACAATTAAATAATTAATAATCAAATTAATTCATTAATTTAATTGGCGGTCTTATTTAATTAAAATCAAATTTCAATTAAATATCAAATTAGAGTCCAACTCTAATTCTACAATTATAGGGCGGGACTATTTAATTAAAACCAAATTTTAATTAAATACCAAATTAGAGTCCAACTCTAATTCCAATAAAATTTTCGGACGAGACAATTTAATTAAAATCAAATTTTAATTAAATGTCAAATTAGAGTCCAACTCTAATTCTTAGATATTAGGGCGAACTTATTTAATTAAAATAATTAAAATCAAATTTTAATTAAATACAATATTAGAGTCCAACTCTAATTGCAATTGAATTAACATTTTAATTTAGGATAAAACTCCTAAATAAAATAAAATTCAATTTAGGGTCAAGTTTAATATTTAAGTTAAAATCTAATTTTAACGAAAATATAAAAGGTTGTCAATTTTAAATAAAATTTTAAACGGGTCAAAATTAAAAATTTTAAAGTGAAACCATTTTAAAAATTAATTTAAAACCATTTTAATATTTAAATTTAAAAACCTTTTTTTAAAATTGCAACTTGACCCAAGTTTAAATTAAAAGCAGGCCCTTCAATTAACTTAATTGCATGATAGGCCCTCCAATTAAAAATTGCAAACTGGCCCAGCAATCATAATTGCATGATGGGCCCTGCAATTTTAGAAATTGCACAAGAGGCCCCTGCCTCTATCTTTCATTTCACCCGACTGTTCTGAAGCCTTAGATAATCACCCAATTGGAACCTAACGGCGCCGCCCATGGCAAGTGTGGCGGATCGTCGCCGCTGTGTGACAGCGGCCACATTCCGTCGCTGCAGCAGTACCTCCCGCTGCGTAATAGCAGCGGGAGGCGCTGCCAATTTTTCACAGCGGCGACAATCGCCCCTGCAAATTGGAGCAGCGACTGTCGCCGCTGCTTTCTTCCGTGGTAGCGTGCTGCATTGTGGTTGCGGCACGCTTCATTGCGTGCACCATCGCCAAGTCCGGCGGCTGTGTTGTCGCCGGCAACACCGCCACCTACCACCTCCAGATCACAATTTCAACTTTCCTTTTTTTTTTTAATCCAACAAACAGATTTTTAAGATGAAAAACAATTTTTCAAAATTGCTAGATTCAAGAAAAATTAAACAATCAACTTTTGAATGTTTAATCATGCAAATCAATTTCTAACAAACACAAAGTAGGCTCTGATATCACTGTTGGGAATCTACTTAATTCTGTACAGCGGAAGTAAAGCAATTTCGATTCCCAAACAAGGATCTACTTTGTATTTAGATAGAAATAATACATTTGATGAATTCTACAAACTCCTTTACTGATTCTCGAGCTGGAATGATCACGATCTACAATCCAAGTTGTCCAATTGTCCAGCCTCCAATGGTGATCCACACAGAGGACAATAATTGTAGCTAGGGTTTTCTTTTCTCGTGCTGTAAGAATAATGAAAATTTCATTTGATTTTTCAAACCCTAACAGCCTATTAATATAAGTCCAAACGGGTTTGGCCCGTCTCTTAAACTTAACTTGGTCCAACATTTAATTAATCAAATTAATTAAATCCGGTCCATGAATTAATTAATCTAATTAATTAATTCAGACCTATTAATAAGCAACCCAATTAATTAAGTGTCCAACACTTGTCAATTAATTAATTGGTAAATCTCATTCTTCTGATTCTCTTTTGTGTATGACACATTAGGTTTCCAATCACGATACCTAACGACGTGAATTATTATTTTAATCTAATAAAAACTCGATAAATTAAAACACCCATTTTAATTTATTATTAATTTACATTCGTTGTCCCAGATTGACATCTAGCAATGTGTCGGGCAATACATGTGAAGGGAAATGTCACGTGGTATGACAAAACCAAACTTGTTCGTTTACTATGAAACTGTAATCCCTTCGTCAATATGATCCGGTCAATTACGTGATATGGATATGTATCAATTTCAATTATCGATCATATCTTTTATCCTACTATTATGTCAATGTAAGTCGAAAACTCTTTTTCGACTTATGAGTTCACCTTAACCAAGGATTTCATTATCAACTTAACTGAATCAAAATGTAGATCATAATCTCTTACTATCTAAGAGTGACGAATCCTCTATTGATCATTCACAACCTTCATATGATTCTTGACATACTCGAACAATGCCGTATTAGCGACCATTGGCAGAGTAACATCCAACATCACCAAAGTATGACTGTCCTCATATAAGGCACTATGATGATCTCAAGTCAAAGGACCAATTCCACTATCGAACATTAGAGATTAACCACTGACACTCAAATAGTTATCCATATGTAATCTCCCAGCGGGTCTCCAATGTTTTGTTCTGTAACAAAACATCCACGTATTCATTCAAGTGTCACCACACTTTAACTTGTGAGATCAGCTACTTACTCATAAGTAAGAAATGTCATACGTGATAGTCTATCCGTAATAACAATACCCGTATCTCGTTATTACATACGACCACAGACGTTTTAAGATTCGGTCATATGTAATTTGTATCTCACAATCACAACTCCTTGTGATTAACAAATCATCAAGACTTGAATCTACGGATTCTATTATTTAATTAATTAGAATATTAATTCAATTAAATAATAGATCTTGCCATAAATATGCATCGGTTATATATACAATAAAAGTGCTTATGTCCAAAGTTAATTGGATCTAGGGCATAACACTTACAATAACAACTTAAAACAAACCAATACCAAAACTAAAGAAAACATTATACGTGCAAAAAATAGAAAACAGTAAACGTGGAAAATAGAAAGGCAAAATAGAAGTGACATGCTGAATAGAATGCAAATAAATCTCTAGTGTTTGAGGACTTGGTCTTGCCGCATGTGCTGTTGTTTCTTCTTTTGTAGTTTGCCCGACAATTGTGATCTATCAATACTTTCCCAACCGTGTGGACTATTGTCCACTATGGGAAACTAGTTCAACAGAATTTTTGTATTTTCACATTGTATCTTCTATAGATAGGCGTCGCCATTTGACCAGAATTTCACCCACAAATTTATCTCTTTATTTCATCTAACGCGTATCGATGAGTTTCTCTGGTTCAAACGCTACTTTTCCTTCATCAGTGATATGTGGTAGTTCTATACTCATTTCTTTTGGCTCTCTAAAATACCCCTTCAAGAGAAATATATGAGAACAGGATGAATGCGCGCTCCTTCTGGAAGCTTTTTAGCTTATAGGCAACCTTGCCAATTTTCTACAAGATTGGGTACGACCTATAAAATCGGATCTAATCTATCTACAACCACCAAAATAGTATCTTTATTATCGTGAGAAGTTGGGAGACTGTTGGGAGCAAACAAGAAGTCCCACATCGGTTGGGAGAAGAAAAGAAATCCACCATATAACCCAAGTGGGCTACTCCACCTATTGCCAATTGGTTTTGGGTTGGAACCTCACTTGGGCTTGGTGGTGTGGGCTTAGGCCGGTCAATTTGCTCATTATTTTCCCTACAACTGTTATCAGAGCCCAAGGTCGGAAGAATGCCGTAGAAAGTGTGGTGGCGATCGGGCTAAAAACCATCAGCGTTTGAAGTGCCTTGTGTCGAAAGTCTTTCTGACATTGGTAGTCAGGCGGCGGGTCCCGTTTGGTCGAGGGCGACGGTAATAACGGCGGTACAAGATGATTGGCGGATGGAATATAGTTTGAGGGGAGGACACAATGATGTGGTCCTTCGTTTGAGGGGAGGATTGTTGGGAGCAAACAAGAAGTCCCACATCGGTTGGGAGAAGAAAAGAAATCCATCATATAACCCAAGTTGACTACTCCACCCATTGCCAATTCGTTTTGGGTTGGAACCTCACTTGGGCTTGGTGGTGTGGGCTTGAGCCCGGTCAATTTGCTCATTATTTTCCCTACAACTGGTATCAGAGCCCAGGGTCGGAAGAATGCTGTAGAAAGTGTGGTGGTGATCGGGCTAAAAATCATCCGCGTTTGAGGTGCCTTGTGTCGAAAGTCTTCCTGACATTGGTGGTCAGGCGGCGGGCCCCGTTTGGTTGAGGGCGACGGTAATAACGGTTGTACAAGATGATTGGCGGATGAATTATCGTTTGAGGGGAGGATTGTTGGGAACAAACAAGAAGTCCCACATCGGTTGGGAGAAGAAAAGAAATCCACCATATAATCCAAGTGGGCTACTCCACCCTTTGCCAATTGGTTTTGGGTTGGAACATCACTTGGGCTTGGTGGTGTGGGTTTGGGCCCGATCAATTTGCTCATTATTTTCCCTACAGAGACCCTCAATATAATAAAGGGTAATGTCATCCCAAACTTGATAGAGGATGGGAAATGGTTGAAGAAGACATGCTGGTGCCAATATTTCTCTTTGCTTTCTGGCAAGTCTCGCGGTGCATGACATATTCTTGGACTGACTGGTACAAAGGCCAGTAAAACTATTGGGCCATCCTCTTAAATGTTCGCAATATGTTTGAATGACTCACAAGTTTGCTATCAAGAAATTCACTTAAAATAATAATAATAATAATAAGAAATTACACTAAACCAGATATTAAGTTTGTACTTTTTAAAAATCAGGTTTCCCTTTTTTAAAAAAAAAAAAAAAATTTATCAGGTTTTTTTTTTATTATTTTAATTAAATAATTTTCATTTTTATTTTTAAAAAAATAGTTTCCATTTTAAAACCCTAATTCATCATTTTCTCACCACCCTCCTCCCCGCCTTCTCCCCGCCTCCTTCCCCTTCTCCTCTCCTCTCCCTCCCCGACGTAGTAGCAGCGTCACAGCGACGCTGTTGCGCATCGGCAGTAGCTTCGCTGTGACGCTGCTGCCGCCACATTCTCAGACTATTTGTGTTGATTTTGAGTTTTTCTTCATTCTCAGATCTTGTTGTTAGTGATTTACACATTGTGATGGTTTTTTGGAAATGAAAATGGTGATTTGCACATTCTCAGATGGTGATTTGCACATTTTGCAAATGGTGGTGCAGTGATTTTTTGGTTTTGATTTTGCAGTGGTTTCTAGGTTGTGTTGTGGCGGATTTGTGGACTGTGTGTGTGGTGTGACTGTGGTGGCTGGATCTCTGTATGTGGCTGTTGTAGGTTGTCGATAGTGTTGGTCGGTGGTCGGGGCGATGGAGTTCGCGATGGCGTCGAGCGGATGGGACGAAGAGTTTTTGTAACCAAGTAGTTGGTGTTTTGGGATTGGGGGACAGGATGGTATATGTGACCAACTATATCGATCTGTGACCAAATTTTTGCGGTGTAGTGAGATTGGGGGACGTGTTTGTGTGGGATTTGTGGATTTGTAGGTGACAGTCGTGTGGTGGGGATGGTGATCCGTGTGGTTGTGGTTTTTTTTGTGTCTGTGACCTAGCTATTGAACTGTGGTGATTTTTTTCTGTGACCTAGTTATTGAACTATGGTGAGTTTTTGTTTTTTTGTGTTTGTGACCAAGATATTGATGTGTGTGACCAAGCTATTGAATTGTGGTGATTTTTTGTGGGTATTTGTGACCTAACTATTGAACTGTAACTTTAAAATTGATGATTTGTAATTAAAAAAAGAATCTGTGACCCATAAATTTGAGGTGTATTGGGCATGTGACCAACAAATTTGGAATAATTTTTTAAATGATGACCAATTAAAAATCTGTGACTTCTATTAAATAAAAAAAATCTGTGACCTATAATTTTTTTATCAGTGACCAATGAACTCAATTGTGAATGACTCGATTTTTTGATCTGTGACCAATTAATTTAATAAGTTGTGACTGAAAATTAAATTTTTAACTACTTAATAAGATATATGTGACCTCGAAATCGGAGCAGTCGCCGGAACTAAGCGGCGATGAAACGGTCACCGAAATAGTCGTCGAAATTAAGCGCGACCGGAGAACAGTCGTCGGAGTTATTGTCGGTCACCGGAATAGTCACTAGAGCAGTGGGGGTGGTGGAGGTTAGGTGGAGTGGAGTGGAGTGGGGTAGGATGGAACGGGTCAATTATATTATATTACAGTTAACTATTTAATTTAATAGATTAGTTGTAAAAAATAATTAATTAATTCATAAAAAAAACCTGAATTTTGTAAATTTAAACGTTGGGACCTGATTATTGATTTCATGAAAAATAAAGCCTAATCCATGAATTTTTCCCTAATAATAATCATCCTATTTTGGGCTCACGAGGGACCACCATCCTATTTTGGTAAAAAAAATAAAATAAAATCAACCCATCTTGCATTGTATATGGCCTTCCTGGATTCTCCTTAGCTAAGCGGTTAGACTGGTCCATATACGCGTCCCCACTGAAGCCTTTTTTGTATCCTTCAAATAGTCACTACGTACAGTACAAATGAGAAAGAAAGTTCGATGTTTCGCTATGGTCTATCTCAGGCCTCACCACCATATTTCATTCCCATGTTCAGAAAATAAGTTGATAAATCGAGTCAGCGTGCAGAAATGTAAACCAAGATTACAGCAGGTTTGGCAAAACTTATTATTATTATTTTAATTTTAAAACCTAGTCACAACTTACTATCGACTTATCATCCACATTCCATAGAACCCAACATGCACTTATATAAAATCCTATTATTGACAATAGGAGGTTCACTAATAAAATGTCAAAAACCAACAAACTGTTACAGACACGAATTAAAGAATGTCCTTGCTAATCAAATTACACCTTGTTAATAAATATCCAACTATGAAAGCAAAATGATTAAGAAACAGAAAACAAAACGGCTCAATCACTCCTATGTGTTACCAGGAACTCAATAGTTAGTCTAAGTTGATTACATAAACATCCTAATTAGTAACAAATGCGAAAAAGATAGAAATGGAGCAGACATTTATCAAATCTCACAGAAGACTGTCCTCATTGCTCCAAGTTTGAACAACTAAGCAACTCCAGCTGTAGCATGGATCGGCCCATTAGACGTCAATCCACGACCCCTACCACGAGTTCCCCTCCCACGGCCACGTCCTGTAGCAGAAAAAACCACCAGTCATTGTCAATGATATAGCACTTAAAGAGCAGATCAACGAACACGGCAAAAATGTTTTTATCATCCTTCATTTTGTTTTTTTTTTTTTTTTTTTTTGATTGGGGTTGAGGTTGGGTTGGGGTGGGGGGCAATTCTCATTAAGACGGAGGAAAGATGGTAGAGGTGCATAATCATTCACCAAATGAAGTATTTACTAAAACACCTGTTCATAACGAGGCTCCAAATTTTAATTCAAATATTATTCAATAACTGTCAATCAAAATATTTGTAAAAGTACCTCGAACTCGTGGTTCTTGATTGAAGCCTTCATTGTCAAGCTGAGTATTCATCTGTGGACCATTGTACCCTCCCCTCTCACGACCATGGAGATTGCGTCCTCTGCCTCGTCCCCTACCCCTGTGGTACCCGCGATTCCACCCATAACCTTCATCCTCATACTCAGCAGGCGCAAAACCATTCCCTGTTGAAATACAGGCATACATTAGAATATCGAAAACCCATGTGAACAAGGCATGTTCAAACCAGCAATTAATTTTCACATCCAAATTGGTCAGACATATAACCAACAGGCTGGAAGAGTGAACAAAAATGAACAGGCAGGATCATACCATGGTCCCCAAGCTCGTCCTTAATTCATCCCAAAAGGAAAGGAAAAGAAACATTATATTACTTTACAGACCATACGGCTTTCATACAGACGAATTGACAAACCTCCCATGTCATTTATGAAACAGAAACAATCACCCAGGAATACAGGGATGCTTGCTGCATCACAGAAGTAGCTACTTAAGGCAATGGTTCACTTCCAGTTGACCGATTGGCTTCAAGGGCAAATTTCTGTGCTTATCTTGCACAAAACAACAATAACATGCCGACACGTAATTATTAAAAAATGTAGAACGCGTACAGGTCGGGGACACTTTGGTTAAAAGAAAATAAAATTAATGTTTTATTTCTTATCCGTTGTTTTTCAAAAAAAATAAAAAATTCTCTAATGTCTAAATAGGAAACTAAACAAAAATTGGTTTATTTAGCCATCAAAAAGTCAGCCAAATATAAGATACTGAAATAGGTCAACTAATGAAACTGGATCCAAACAACTTGAATTCAATGAAATTCTCATTAATTGGGTGCACATAATTAAACTAAAACTTTGAATTAGCCACATGTATTGTTCTGCTCTTTTGACTTCTCCCTCCATCCATCAATATCGTCACTATCATCAATATTGATATCATCAATAAGAAAACATTTAGGCTTGATATCCGAAAACTTGTACAGAAATACCGTAATAAAAGGAACATACGAGTTTGTCGCTAGGTATTTGACCAAATAGGATCGTCTAGTTCCTATAAAACCTATCACTAAAATCCCAACTCGAACATTGGCTCGAGGCATTTTCTCTACCATTTCTTACCCTGAAAAGCAGGGGCACCTTATGTTCTTGAACTGATAACCAGCTTTCAGCTAACCTAGCATCCTCCGTCCCTCTGGACCAACAAGGGGCAGTACAGGAATATTCACCTGTTGTCCATCGACTACACCTTTCGGCTTGATCTTAAGCCTTGACTCACCCTTCATGGACGAACCTTGCGGAGGAACCCTTAGGTTTTCGAGGCATTGGATTCTCACCAATGTTTGCGTTACTCAAGCCAACATTCTCGCTTCCGCAAATTGAATAGATACATGTATGTAGGGAGAATTCGCTTTCAGGCGACTATTTCCTAGATACACACGTCGTGTTATTTCACAATTGAATAAAATTAAAAAAGACTTACAAAGCGTAACTTTTTCTTCGTAGATCAAATTAGACTTAAAATAGATTCATTCACTTGCACAACAATCAGAATTTGACCTCCTGTTGATTAAAGAAAGGAGGAAGAGGACAATCAAAAAAAGAAATGTTAATTAATCAAAGGTCCAACCGATCACCACGCTTGTATTGTAAATATGCAGTTACAAATAATCCAGCCAAAGTAATAAGAATTAGACCTAACACGATTCCAAATAGAGAAACTTCCAAATCTGTCACTTACACTTCCCAAAATTTCCCCCCACCAAGAATATCTTTCATCTCCTCCAGCTCCATCAATCCCAAATCTCCCTCCAGTGGCTTCATCACTCCTCTATTTCACATACTGGAGAAAAAATAGAGATTTATGGCTAGCACAAATCATCAGATTTTCCCTTTTGCAGAAGATTCAGATAAGTTCTCCTATTCAATTGTCTTTATTCTGATTTGAGACTACGCGTCCGACAATGTGTGGGGTATCGTGTCGAATGACTGAACTTGTTGGAATAAAGGAAAAGGAGGGAAGACGCGTGGTCAAACACGTGGGATGAGTATCAGAAACTGACACTATGACGTTGGCAGCGTGTACATGCTTTGTCTCATGCAAGTTTTCAGGCATTATAGTTTTGTAATCAAGTTTATGCAGTTTGTTTACCCTTTTATACTTTTATCTATATCAAAAACAACTATGATCAAGTCCCGCTTGAACAGTCACATTTAGTACTTTAATATTCTACCTTCTCAATACGAAGGCCTAAATTGAATCTGAGCTACAATCAATATATAGAAGTTCCTATTTTAAGTTCTTTCTTAAATTCACCAGCTTCTATATCTTTCAATTTCAATTTAAGCGTTTTATTTTCTCCTGTTATCTAGCTCAAAAAGTTTTCTGAGTGCAGTGTCTTGGGTTCTCTTGAAGAAGCAATGGAAGGGGGAGTTATAAAAAAGGTCGCAGGTGCGAGGATTCTAATAAATTTTCCTAGTCTAACAGAAATTTGCATATATTCTATTTTTCCTGGTTCATAAAATTCTCATACACCAACAGAGACGTGTCAGACACGTGTAGGATATGCTAACACATGATTTTTCAAAAAATTATTGACACGACACGTTGATTAAATTGTTTAAAATTCTTTATTTATATAGTATAAATTTAATTTTATACTTGTTATTAATTTTTTTTGTCGAAATCTTTTAAATATGATTGCATCGTTATTTAATAATAACTTTGCGTTAAAAATATATAATATTTTTTATTAAAAAAATGACAATGGAAGAGCGTCCGAGGAATGTCAATATCCGAGGACATATTACCCTAGTTGAAGTGTCTGGGCTACAGATATATAATTCATCTCTTCAAGTCAAAAACATTTTAATTTTTTATATACTAAATGCCCGTGGCTTTCTATTATATTTTTATTTTGTTCACAATTTTTTAGATATTATTTCAATTATGAGAATATCAATATTTCAAAATTTCATGGAATGATAAACTATTAATTTTATGCCTGGCCCCAACACAGGCTATTAAATATTCTACTCCATTCCTTCTCCTTTTAGAAAGCAACCTCCCACAATAACTCCAAACATACCTATATGCAAGACTATTAATGCATATAGTAGATGCTTCAGTAGAACAATGGTGCTGTAGATCAGAACAGGATACCATCATATCCAAACATGTACTTGTAGCAAGAAAATCAGTGCATAGAACGACAGTATTTTAAGTTGGTAGCTCAATGGAAAGAAAACAACCAAAAACACATTAAAGACAGTCTTAACCCAAGAGAAAATAAAAAAGGTCTTTGTAAAACAGGCAACCACAGACCAATTATGATTGATAACTCGTGAAAAGAAATTGGGGGTAAAACCCAACAAGAAGCCATACCAGATCTAGCTCTTGACCTCCCTCGTCCTCTGCCACCTCGACCTCTTCTTTGAGCAGCCGGAGATCCACCTACACAATCACAACATATTAGAATGGATAATTTTCCGGAAATATTAACATGAGAACAGGGATTATAAAAATTGACACCACCTCCTTCATACTCGAGCTCTGTCAACACCTTCACCTGATCAGCTGGTAAAGGTAGTTGGTACCTGCAGTGCATAGTATCAAATGAGAGGGCAACAAAAAATGCATTTTAAGCTCACCTGCGTACCAGATAGTGATTACAAGGAATTTTCTTTTAAAAAGATATTTAAGGATTATGGTTTTATTTCATTAAACTCAAAGCTTACGCCTCAGAGTTATTTGGGCTTACATATGAATATAGTTAGGATTAGAAGAACTGATATTCACCTTGGAGTCACTCAAGAAACCAAAGAGCAGTAATAACCAGGATTTATATGTAACCCTTATATCAGATGTGAACATACAAATGGAAGAAAGCCAAAGCAACTCACCCAACATTTGTGGTGTCCAACTCCTTTTTGGAGAGATTAATTGTCATCATCGATACTTTTCTTGTGGTTTCCAGACTGGATCAAAAGCAAACATGGTCACAAAAGCCACCACTATGGTCATGCTCAAATAATCTTGAGACATGAAATAATTTTAATTCAGTATTACACAGCGAAATTGAAGTACTCTTACGTCTGGAGGCCTTCCTCTAGGGGTTCCCATGTGTCAGTTATGTCAGTGGATTGGATCGATGTAATTTGGTGAAGACCAACAATTCTCCTCTGAATTACAAAAGGAATGATACTAATACATTAGCATAAGGAATGAATCATAAAGTGAAAAAACATAAGAGAACCATAGAAAAAGAAAACCTTAATTAACTCCACAATTGTAACGGATTTATTGATAGCTCTCCCCATTGCCTTGAAAACAACTTCATCCGAACCCTTTTCCTACAATTCATTTGTACAAATCACCCGTAAGATAAACTTAAGACATAAAATATACCCATGAATTATGTGGGCAATAAATTATTGTGCTAACAGCCATTACAAGTCATGAGTCTACAAAGTTAAAACACATTCACAGAAAGGAGGTTGAAAGAGTAATAGAAATCTCAAGCAGGAAGTAGAGAAAAATATTAAATACTCAGAAATCATGAAAAGCTACTTCCTGCTTGAATAACTGCATTCTTTAACAAATTTTTCAATGAATAAGAAACAACATCAAACATTATCGAAAATATCTATGTATTGTCAGTGATATCCATGACCCATAGAGCTTCTCCTTAATACGAATACAAATTTAGCCCTTGTTTAATCTCCATTCTTTTCAAAATACATTTTTCCCTCTCTTCTTTACAATTACACATTCTTCAATAAAATAATATTACACGCAACCCAAACCACACATTCTCCATCAATTTACTATTTCAAAATGCATTTTGTGTGTGTTTGAGCCACATTATTTTGAAAGAATGTATTCTGGAATAGTAGATTGATGGAGAATGAGTGATTGAAAAAGAAAGAAAAGTCATTGATGCAATGAAAAATATTATTTTATTGAAGAATGTGTGATTAAAAATGAAAATTGTAATGTATACCAAACAGGGGGCTCTACACAAAAAAATGGGGCTCAAACAGACCCTTAAAATGTATAGAAAGGTTAGAACACTGCTGAGAATTATATAAACGCATTGAACTTTTTGGAAGATTTCACATATTTCCCTTCTGATAGGAAAGCCAATGTAAAAAACATAACAATAGTATTTACTATTTATATAGCAAATATATCTACTGTTTGATAAACATTATTTCAAAATTCTTTATTCTACCCACTTATTTTCAACCATGTATTCACACAATATTTTGCATGTAACACTCCAAAATTCTTTGTGTTTTAAAATTAAAGTATAACAATATTAGGCTCATTTTGTAGCTCGCATTAAATAACATATGTTGGGCCCAAGAAAATGTAAGTTAGTATAAGTTAAGCCCATTTTATTTTATTCTATTTCAATTCAAAGAGACATATTTAACAGATATTATTTTTATTACTTAATAATATACTTTTAAGATAATTAGGAAAAGAAAATAATATTACATTATAATCCATTCCTATCTTTAAATTTGGAAAATAATTTATATATCTTAATTGCTAATTTCCTTTTAACTACTTAAATGAATTCAAGTTTATTCTCATTCACGTTATTTTGAATCCATTTTACAAGGTGACAGTGTGTATAAATCCATTTTACATGCATAAGGATGAACTTGAATTCATTTAAGTTGTATATATAGACACACACACACACACACACACACACACACACACACACTATGTTTATTATCTTACACATTATTGGTTAGTGGGGATAAATCAAGTTCTAGTCAAAGTAGAAAAACATTCTTATAACCATAAACAAAATATCCCTCCCCACTATCTCTAATGTTCCCACTAATTTCTAACCACTTAACACCTTTCCATCAATCACGCATCTTTTCCTCATTTTAAGTATCTTTTAGTTGTTTTTTTCTATAAAATTATACATCTTCATTTCATTCTTTTCACAGCAGCAAGAAAAATAATAATTGAAAATACGCTCATAGTTCTCCATTATTTAGGAAGAAAGTAGATCTTTTTATAAAGTTTTAGGGTAGCTTCAAGATGTACATCATTTGAATTTTTGTTAGCATCAAAACAATTTTCAAAGGTTTAAGTTGGATAACGAGGTGGAAGTAGTTTTGTCCCATTTAATTTTATCATTTCATATTAATAAATGTTATGCTAATAAAAGATATGATATCATAATAGCCATCTGGTACTAAAGTTATGATATATTACGAGCTCTTACCAATTTCCAAAGATATGATATGACGATATAATTATTTTAATATATGAATTGATATTTTTATTTGGGATCGCACACCACTCGTGTCCTATTGAAAATTTTCATATACTCACCATTTTCCCTACCTCTTACAGATTAGAACGAGTTATTGGTTGGCGGGTAATGAGGTACTATTGTTGTGCATGGATTCATTGGACTTTATTAAGTAAATCCGGTGTAACATGACTAAAGATTTTATTTCCAACATTCACTTTAGTTTTATTATTATATCGACTTTTTATCTAGGGATTTGAAAACATAATTTATTTGGTTATGAACTAAAGTATGTGTTATTTTTATTTGTGAAACCAATATTATAATTGTTCACCATCATGTAAAATAAAAAGACATTATATATGTAATCATCTAAGGAATTGAACTTTACTACAAGTACAAATTATTATAGAATTGACTAATTTAGATGGACTCGCCACATAATTGGTGTCACTGTAGATGAAAATGAATCATACAACTTGTTCCACTGCCTGCTTCGACAAACATTTGAGAAAAGGGATTTGAAGAAATAAACCAATGAATAAGGTCCACCTTTACATCCTTAAGCTCAATTACATATTAGTAAATGTGCATAATCTATATATTTTAGAGTATACTTGTTAAGTTGCCCGAACATAATGGATTAGGTAGCAATTTGGATTGTTACACTGCACGTAAATCCAAAATTTTTCCTTACTTTTTAACCACACATTCTCCTAAAATTCACTCTTCAAAAAATTATTTTTGCAAAATAATGGCTATCAAACAAGGGGGATAATTTAGGTTAAGTCTAAGCACTAAGCCATGGTCCAAAATACTGCTACGGGATTGCATCTTCAAATTATTCACAATTGCTTTGCTACATAATTATCACCAAATTCCTTAGTAATCTAGATCCTCAAAATAGCATATCTATTACTGATTGTCGAACACACTGGAATAAATGTAGAGAACTCATAAACTGCACTCATATAATGAACCAATTAATCTAAGCATATGATAAGTTTCAAAAGAGTAATAGAGTAAAAAGATTCGAGCATTTTTCTACAAGCAAATACTACACGCCCATTCAACAGTTACTCTCAATGCTCATTGAGAAAAAGTATAAAGATTAAACTCCTTCGCACATAAAACATGTAAGCTTGTTTGGTACACATTTTAGGAGTAAAAATGCATTTTTACCGTTGATGTGATGGAGAATATTTGGTTGAAAAGGAAGCAAAAGTTATTGATGCGATGAAAAACATTATTTTATTAAAGAATACGTGGTTGAAAATTACTAGAAGAATTAGAATGAGAAAAATAAGGTGGCTCAAACATGGGCATAAAAAAACACATTAAATTACAGACTTTACTTCAAACACACATATTATGCATAAATTATACACCTCTATACCTGAAGCAGACCCATCGCATAAGTGATATAGCTCCGCATCCTTCCCTGGCTTGTAATACGTATCTCATTCTCATCAATTGGTCTTTCCACCTTCGGCTTCTCCACCTTCTGGTACCGATCCATGCCCTGCAAAAAAAAAAAACACCAATTAAATCCAACGCCGAAGAACCAAAAACACAAAACCTTTATCCAATCAACTAATTAAGCGAAAAACGGGATAACTAGTATTTTGCTGGTCAAAAGAATTAAAACAGTTGAGTACTAGATCCGTAAATAGTGTTTGACTATGAATTTATGAAGTGAAATAGGAATTTACCTTGGAGTGTATACGCTTAAAGGATAAGATTATGCCCCGCGAAGTAAAAGCCCTCTTTTCCGGCTTCGTTTCGTCGTTACGCCCTAACCGTGTACTGGGGACTGAGAATCTATTTATATTGCGGGTTTGGGCTGTGCCCTAGCTCTATTTAGCCGGTCGAACCGGTTGACTAGATTTGCATTTTTGTTCCCTCATCTATTTTATGAATTGCACGTTGATCCTATATTTCGAAAAGAAGCATGTAAGTCCTAAGTTGACCAGTTAGTGCTTAACATGATTCGATCAAACTTGCACTTTCACGTGATCCTAACTTGACCAATTATTGTGTGTAAAATCAGTAAAATGACTTGTATTAATAAAAAGTAAATAGAAAAAAATATTTCGACTCTCTCACCCGTTCATATTAAATGTCACGATTAGTTTTGTCCCAATTCTTGACTTTGTCACTATTCTGTTACCATCATCACGACTAGCGATATACATTTTCTACGTGTTAAACTGAATTGACACATCAAAAAATTAATGGGTCGAGGAAACTAATCAATTACATTGAGAATCTGTGATGAAGTAGAGACTGGCTGCTACTATAATGGTTGATGGTGAAATAATAATAGAATGCTAATTTAGAGCTCATCTGTCCCCATTTAAATTAAAACTCTTTAATTATCATACTCATTTTTTACTACACATATACATAATAAAATATTTTTTAGGTAAATTTTTTTTAAAAAAATCTACTTTTTAAGTGTACATTCTCAAAACAAATAAATAAATAACTGTTCAAAACTTCTTTTTTTCTTTTTTTTTTTTCAAAATAATGATCATTGAACTTATCTGATGAAATTTCCTCAAATACAATACTTGTATCACTGCAATTTCCTCTAAATTACCCAAATTCTGAGTTAACACAATACTTGATCATTTTATTATTTCGCAAATTTGCCAATAATTCTGATTTGATTGTCAAAAGCTCAAAATCTGGTCTAATTCTTTCTTTTCTTTTAAAGTTTTATTTTCTTCATTTTAATTTATTTTAATTGAGTATATTGCATAAATGGCCTTCAAACAAAATTTTGTCTTTTTAATTTCTAACAACAAAAAAATGTTTACTAGATATGTTTGGGAAGACTAATTTGAATTTGCTCATTTATTAGTTTGGTAGAAATTTTAATCTAAATTTTAATTTAAGTCAAAATCAACAAATAATTTTAATTATACATTTTATAGGATTCACAACTTTTCAACCATTCATTTTATCAACTTTCATCAAAATCTGCTAAAAATTTGATTTTAATTCCACCAACTTGTGATTAAGGGTGTGTTTGAATCATATTATTGTGGAATAATGTATTTTGAAATATTAGATTGATGAAGAATGTGTGGCTGAAAAAGAAGGAAAAATTATTGATTTGGAGGAAAATATTATTTTATTGAAAAATGTGCAGTTGAAAATGAGTAGAGAAATGAAAATGAAAATTTTCATGTGCATCAAACGGGGGCTTAATTTCTAATCACCGCTTGCTTGTCTCATTTGGGTCCTCATTCAATTTTTTTGTAAAACTCAAGTCCTCGTATTGTCTCTTTTGGTGCAAATGACAACAAATGAACGAGAATCGCTCAACTTTCAATTCTTTCGGGGACATTACATTATGGATAGACAAAAATGACCCTAAAAGATTTGATCATGTTCCTATCAAGAACCAGAATGCAGCAAAAAAAGAATAAGAACTCAAATGATACAAGTGGCAATGTTTGGAGACTATGAATGAGACTTTACCAAAAAGATGAATAAAATCTTATCCCTTGATTCTCTAGCATTTACAAAGTCAAATAAATTGACATAAAAGAGAATAAAACACGACAAGCTAACTATTTTTGCTTCCCACTTATGTTTACACTTCAACTTCAGTACTTCCTTATTAGGTCTTAATGTTTACGGGTTAAAAACATCGTTGATCATTAATTTCGAGTCGCTTGAGTTACTTTAATGAGGCTTAAATATTTAGGGAGTTCAAAAGTTGTTTGATCACTAAGCTTAAGATCGAATTTCAACTCATCACCTATGGATTTTAGTTAATCAAAATTAAAACGAGGAGACCATGGACAAGAACAAATATTGCAAATTACACAAGGACCGTGACCACATAACGGACAAATATAAGAAGTTTCAACAAGAGATAGAGACCCTCATTAAAAGGGATTCTTCAGGGACAAATGAGATCACTCAGTTAATTTGCGGCCAACAAAGTCATGGTTAGCACTATCAACGTTATCATTGGAGGGATAGTTGTGGATAGAGACTCTAGTATAACAATATGCTTGAGCATGAGCCTCGACCATCATATAGTCTGCTAACGAAGAGGACATCATATTTAACAATAAAGACTTGGAAGGGGTCATTACCTCGCACGACGATGCGATGGTGATATTAATGGTTATTGCAAGCTTTGAAGTAAGAAGGATACTAGTTGATAATGGGAATGCGGTTAACATACTGACATGACCGGTTCTGAGAATTTTGAGGCAGAAAATAAATAATTATTATGAGGTCCTATAATTTCATTTTTTTACAAGTACGACAATATAATCAAACAACTCAAATTAAGTCTTTTTGAATATAGATAATCAATTCCATCTCTCTCATGACATATGGTTGATCGAATATAAGACTTAATCAACATCAAGTTTGAAAAACTTCATCCGATGGAGGCAACATAGACCACAATATTCAATAATATTTTATAAGCAATCCAAACATTTGCAAAATAACAATTCATTCTCTTGATGTCCTCCAATACATCAATTGCTCCATTAGCTTATCTGGGTAATGCTTCCCTTAGAACTTTCAATTCACAAAATAATTATGCCACATCATTGTCAGAAACCATATTATGCATCAAGTAATTTTCAAGGTTAATGTAAGAACACTTCAAACTATCATCATCGATAGATTTAAGCTTTTCCAAATCAAATAAAAATCCAAAAATGTTATCATATTTTTGAAATTGTTCAAATCTATATTGAAGTGATAATAGAGCTTGATCTACAATGTATATAAAATAATTGACCTTGAAAAAATCTTCAGCTGTTTGTGTCGTATCTTTACAAGAAATCTCATCAAACAATGTCTTTCTATGTATAACTCGTTTTTCACGAAACATCGAATCAATTTCTAATTCACTTGCAATCTCTTTAGTATATATCAATCATGACCGATTCAAACCCAGTTTCTTTATAGCTGTTGAAAAATGAAATTAGACCTTATAATGGTCTATAGCAATAACAATATGAATGTCTTCTATTGGCAAATGTTTACTCACTCAATTAACATTGTTCAACACTTTATACCAAATAACCATCCCAAGTACGAATTAAAAATTCTCAATTTCATACGTTAACAAACACTCGGCCTCACTTTTTGTCTTAGGATCATCATCATTTGCTAATCTTAAGTAGAGAAATTTTTATTTGTAAAGATTGGAATCTTATTCCTCTAACACTTTCTACATAACTATGTGTTTGTGACAAAGGCTCAAGGGTAAAGCCTTTTATTATCTTCAAAAATTTTCCACCTTTAAGTATATGACGAAAACAAAGAGTATATATGTTGCAACACTCTAAAGGAAGATTTATCTTTTGTAAAACAAGTGGCCATATCACAAAGTGTAAGATTAAAACTATGACACCCACAAGGAATGTAGAGTCTCTATGATTTACTTGTAGTAGTTTATTTTGTCCCCCTCTCCCCTTATTTTTTTCCTTTCATGTTGGCACCATTATCATAACCTTGACCCTTTACATCATCAGTATCATTCAATGCATCCATAAGTTCATCATAAATTCTATTTCGAGATGTGACATCCACCAATAAAAATATTAAGAAGAATTATTCTACTTTCACTAGACTTGTTGAAATATCTACGTACCTTAATAATATATATATTCGTTCTTCATGACTCAAATATGGAGTGCAATCAAGTGTAAACAGAGAAATACTTAGACTTTTTGAGTTTTTCAATAATGATTTTCTTGATCTCACATGCTAACATAAGTATCATCTTATTCTGAATTTTGTGTCCAATATAATGATAATGAATTTCTTTACTTTGAATTCGAAGAATGCACTCTTGCATTATAGAATCAAAATCAACAATCATTTGAATTAGGTTTAAGAAAATACCATTATTTTCTTGGTATATCTTTTCATTATCTCCACGAAATGATAAATTATTTTTAACAAGAGTTATCACCGTAGATATTATTCGAAGTATTAATTGTCTCTAATGTCTTGTATATCTATTAATTTGTTCTTGCACATTCTATCAATTATTTTACTCTTTTCAAATCTTATTTCCATTTTAATCCATCTAATCATGTTAGTAATGTGATCACTACTCATTTCATGCATTTTTAATTTTTCACCAATATTTTTCCAATCATTCACATTATCATGTGCCAATTGAGTTTTGATTCCATCATTATTGAATAGCTTACTACAAAAGAAAAATAAGTTATCAAATTTTTTTAATATATCAACCACCTTGTGTCATGTTTCTCTCCATTGGGTAATTGATGAATGTAATTTTTAGAGGAGAAGTGATGATTTGCTACATCTAAATTTTTTTTTATCGATGTCTCTTACGGGATATTTCATTACAATTGAATCTCTTAAGTTCTCATTCATATTTTCCTAATTTGCTGGATCAATAATGTCAAGGGAAATTGATTCATTATCCCTTCCATTAATTCTTGTTTTCATCATTCATAATATCATCCTCAATAGATTTCTCTTTATTCACAATACAATGTTGCTTCTCTCTATTATCATTCTCATTAAACTCTTCTTCAATAACTACATCTTCATTATTTGTTTGTTTACTGCTACTAAAAAATTATTTTGTGCTCTCTCTTGAGATTTTTGTTCAACCCTTTTATTCTATTTTCTTTTGGCACTTTTAGATTCAAAATTTCTAATAGACATAATTTTGAGCAAAGAGCAGTAGAACCTGATTGATGAGTCTAAATCAAAAATTCCCCAAATTTCTCCAAGTGAAATGATTCAGCAATGAACATTCAAATCAAAAACTTGAATAATGAGTTATTAACGATAGCACCTATGAGTAAATTTTGTTCTCGAAGCAATACGTGGTTATCCAAAATAAAAGCAACATATGATAAACTAATCAACAATAGAAAATGCAATAATTGGTAGAATAATATGACAGGTTCCATCACATATATCCAAGGAGAGGAAAAGAAATTAGGAAAATTCTTAAAATGCAGGGTTGATTTGAATCATCAATCATTATTGATGCAAAATAAATGGAAGTTAGAGTTAACTCAATTCAAGAAATTAATAAATAAAAAAATGATTAAAATTAGCCAAAAAAAAAAAAAAATAACTCATGTATGTTTGAAAAGAGAATTTGGTCATGAATAGAAAAAAAATGATTGAAAATAGCAACACACATAAACATGAATTTGGTCATTAACTCACATTCAATTAAAGGTTCACCTAAATTACACACATGTAGAAGTTATAATCAGCCAAAAGCATTTTTGGAGCTGCCAAAATCAGATGAACAATCCATTACTAGTAAGACAAAATTACAAACGAAAGCAGTGTCTTGTATGAGATTTTGCTACAAGTACAAGTTGGATTGATTTTCTTTTCTCTCAATTGGTGAATTTCTCACGTCTTCTCTTCTAACCTAGGTAAAAGGGCTTATTTTGAACAAGTGGATGGATTTTGGGATTTTTTTTAAGAGGCCCCTACCTTGGGCTAGGGCTGGCCCTAGTTTCACGGGTAACCTTTTTTTAGCACAGAAAGGGAATACAGTGCGGCAGTAGTTTGCTCCGCTAGACTACCTTCCACCTTCTCTCGGTCGTTTCGGGACGAAAGTAAATTTGATCACAATTTAAAGAAAACTTGCAACATGAAATTGAAACGCATTGAAATAAACTTGATCATTGATTACTAGAAAGATGAACATTACAATAGACGAAAACAGGAAATTACAATGGTTAGTGCAGGGGGCGAACGCTAGTAAGCTTGAAAATGTTTGAAAGACCAATACCACATATAATAGACTTCGGAACAAAAACCCAAATGACGGGAGTAGACGTCTTTTGGCTGTAGAATTATACTAAAATTTTCTAATTTCTATCTATTTAAATAAATTATTTACAATGATAGGATCACGGGGCTTAAGCAAAGCTGTAGCCCGTGACATTCTCCCTCATTTGTTTTGGCGATGTCCTCGGAGCCATTGTGTATTCTTCTTGTTGTTGCATCCGCTCCATTTGACCAAATACTCTTGAAGATATTTCCTAGAAGCTCGAGTAGTTTGGTAGCCAAGAATCTTTTCAACAACCTTCATTTCTGATCTTTTTACTTTAAACACTGGTTGCTTGGAATCTGCAAACTTGTTGTACTGTCTCTGATCGGAGTCTGCAGTATGGAGGAGTAACGATTGTTGGCCAGTAGTAATTTCAAAATGACTCTTATTGGGAGAAGAGGTCTTTTGAGTATTGAGACACATCCAAGCCACATCCGAAAGTTTCACTCGAATTTCATGCGAAACATATGTAAAGTGCTGAAAATAGTCTCCCAGCATAGAGTTGAACTGCTCTGTCCATCCGTCTGATCTTCGGTGAATGCTAGAATCCATGCCTAAAGTTGAACCAAGAAGTTTGAACAACTTGGTCCAAAGTATGCTAATAAATCTAGAATCTCAATCATTGACGATAGGCGGTCCCCAGTATTTGACAATATGTTTGAAGAAGAGTTGAGCTGTCTCTTCAGCTGATACATACTTGGGCACTGTACTGAACGTTGAATCTTTAGATAAGTGGTCCATCCTGATGATGATAGTGCCAAAGTCTCCAACTCTTGGCAATCCACTAATATAGTTTGTCGATCCATTCTCGACTGATCCATTCAGGATGGAAAGGGGCTCCAGTAAGCCTGCCTTTTTCTGATGATTTGCCACATCTTGCCGACGAACAAAATAAGTTTTCTCATAACTTGAAATGTCGTCTCGCCTTTGAGGCCAGTAGTCTGTATGTTGTGCTAGTGCGGTGCGCTCCACGATAGTCCTACTTCCCGACACTTCTCCCTCTTATTTCCGAAGCTCTTCAAGCTTCGGCCGAGCCATACAGTATGGTGCTTTGATAGGAGGTTTGACACCCGGAACAAGTCTAATCCCATGATCAATTGCCCTCCTCATTGGCAATTTTCTTGGTAACTCATTCGGCATGATGTCTTCAAACTCCTTAAACCCGGTGATAGGTTTTGGAGTAGAGCCGGTTGTCTCTTCGATTTCCTCTACTCGAATAGAGCACAAAAATGATGGTTCATTCCTCTTGAAACCCTTACTATATTTCATGGCCGAGATGCATTTTTCGCCAGTTTTTCGAAACTGTGTGGGAATAATGAATGGTTTGCTACCCATCATTATTAATGAGTCAGAATACGGCAACATTGCTGTCTTTGTATCCTGAAAATATTCCAATCCGAGAATCAGCTTGAAATCATCCATCTGAACTACCGACAAATTTGTCCTTCCTTCAAAGGGACCTACTTTGATTGGCACAGATTGTGCTATTCCCACTATTGGTTGAGCAGCGGAGTTGATTGCTTTGACTTTCCTTTTACCTCTTTCCAGAACAAGTCCAAGCCGCTCTACTTCGGAACTTGCGAGGTAGTTGTGCGTGGCACCGGTGTCCACCATAGCCTTGATTGGCTTTCTATTGATCCTCACATCAATGTACATTAGGCCTTTAGCCTTGCAAATGCGAGCCTTCGATCTTCGACTCTTTCAAGGGAACTTTTTCCCTTTTAGTAGCTCGGTGCGATAATGTATTGCACCAATGCGAGAATGTACCAATTACATCCTCATCCCTTCGGAGTTGGTGTCACCACGATGCTAGCTTGTGGGGTATTTTGCTTTGAACTCGAGCCCCCAATTGCTAGTTGACAGTATGCATTCACCATCCATTTCTGAGGATACTCTGTAACTCGATGAGGTCCTTCACATAGAAAACACTTCAATTTAGGAGCGACATCAGATCTGCCTTCCTTCGCTTTTCCATGATTCCAGTCATTACTGGTACTGCCGTTATAGTTTTCTTGACGACTATTTTGAAAGTTTCCCTGTGAGTTGCTCTAGCGGTTACCTTGATAGGGTCCTCCCCTATTCTGAGAGTAACGCACTCCCCCATTTGAGTTCGAGCTGGGTCTGAAAGGCCTCCTTCCACCTACAACCAATTGACTATTTCCCGAAGGTCAATCCTCGCTCGATTTCGGTTGATAGTCACTCACACATTTAGCAACTCTCATAGCTGCGCTCAAATAAGTGACCTTCTGTCTCTAAAGTTCCGTGCGTGTCCACGGTTTCAGTCCTTCCATGAAGGTGAATAGCTTATCCTTTTCTGACATATCTCGAATGTTCAGCATATGTCCTGAAAAGGCCTTCACATACTGCCTGATGGAGCTTGTGTGTTTCAGTTCTCGTAAGGCCCGACGTGCCTCGTATTCCACATTCTCTGGGAAAAACTGAGATTTGATAGCTTCCTTGAGAAGATCCCAAGAATCAATTCGGACCCTGTTGGCCTGAATATCGACATACTTTGTCGCCACCATAGCTTTGCATCTCCACCTAGATATATGGTAGTTGTTGTGACCTTTCTCGCTTTGCCCTTGATCGAAGCCGCAAGAAAGTATTGTTCCATATCGAACAAGAAGTTCTCAACTTCTTTAGCATCGCCTGCCCCTCCGTAGGTACACGGTTCTAGAATTCTGAGTCTATGCACCGACTCATGTGCGATGGCTTGTCCGTTGCCAACCGCGCGTTGAAGCACTAGTAATTGAGCTTTCAACGCTCCCATCTTATCCTGCAGATTAGGTATGATACCAACAGCTTCAGTCATAGCAGCATAAGCCTCTTGGCTTTTATCCAGTTGGATGTGTAATTCCCGATTTCCGTCTCTACCACCTCGACCTTTTCTCCGAGGTTCTCCATGGCAAAACACAACCTAGTGTTTGTCACCCTAAGCGCTTCCAAACGCTGTCTGATGTTCCTCTTTTGAACATCTACCACCTCCGTGGTGTTCGAAGAATTTGGATCAATTTCCATAGCTTTCTTATCGAGATCTTGATACCAACTTTCACGGGTAACCTTTTCTTAGCACAGAAAGGGAACACTGTGCGGCAGTAGTATGCTCCGCTAGACTACCTTCCGCCTTCTCTCGATCGTTTCGGGACGAAAGTAAATTTGATCACAATTTAAAGAAAACTTGCAATATGAAATTGAAACGCATTGAAATGAAATTGATCATTGATTACTAGAAAGCTGAACATTACAATAGACGAAAGCAGGAAATTACAATGGCTAGTGCAGGGGGCGAACACTAGTAAGCTTGAAAATGTTTGAAAGACCAATACCCCTATAATAGACTTCGAAACAAAAATTCAAATGACGTGAGTAGACGTCTTTTGGCTGTAGAATCATACTAAAACTTTCTAATTTCTATCTATTTAAATAAATTATTTACAATGATAGAATCACGGGACTTAAGCAAAGCTGCAGCCCGTGACACCTAGCCTGCATACTAACTTTGGAAGATTTTAGAAAGATAAACCTACCCCATATCGACTATGTCCTGTGCATACACCCTTGCACTGCTTCTAATGAAGCATAGTCAATCTAGAGGGTATAATCGATCTTCTCGTTATTATATGAACCGACCCAAGAAGATCACCAGAAAAGTTTATTTCTCTGAAGATCTTCTTGGAAAGAGTATCGAGGTCTACATCAATAACATAGTAGTCAAGAGCACTAGCCCAACTGACCAAAGCACTCACCTCAAAGTCTTCAACATCTTGAAGGAGTACCAAATAAACTCAATCCCATTAATTATGCATTCGGGAGTGGGGGTGTTCTCTAGCAAGTTTCTTGTCTTATGATTATAAGATGAGTTGCTAGGGCCATAATAATCATGGAATCATCAAAAAAATAAAATTGAGATAGTTAATTTACATAATTATTTTCAAAGTTATCCGTAAGTGCAATTAAGAATGTGTTGAGAATCTACTTAATCATGCACAACGAAAAATAAAAATAATTTCAATTCTCAACAAAGATCTTCTTTTTATTTAGATAGAAATCGTGATATGAATTCTTTGCTGAATTTTGTAAACTCATTTGCTTATCTTGATACGAATAATCACGATATGCATTTATAATTGTCTAATTGTCCAACCTCCAATAAAAATCCACTCAGGGAACAAGACTTAGAGAAATATGTTTTTTTTTTTCTTTTTGTGCTATCAACATAATAATTGTGTTGTTATTATTTTTCAAATCCTAATAGATTATTAATAGAAGTCCAAATAGGCTTGACCCGATACTTAAACTTAACCCGATCCAATTGATAGGAATGTAAAATGCATATATTTCACTCCTTATTTTATGTGTTCGTATGTTTATTTTGTGTTAAAATATACTCATTACACTCATATTTTGATTTAGGTGTCATTATATGGATATGACGTAATTTGGAATAAATAAGTGAAAATGTATCAAAATGGAAGAAAGCGAAAGTTCAGGGACTAAAGAGAAAATACTATAAACTTATTTCTAACATTGGGATGAAGATTTGAGAGCGTTAGATGTCAATTGGATGAAAAAAAGAGTCAAATGGATGAAATATAGTCAAGACATTATCACATATCAACTTTCAAACTGAAAATTTTTGCACCAGTTTTTTAGTCTCATGTTAGTCTCTGAAGAAAAGTTGTAGCCCTTTGAGTTACCTTTTCAACGCATTTTAAATCGTCTCAATCGGATATCGAGAGAAGAAAATATGACTAAAATACTGAAAGTCTAGGTAACCGCCCAAGTTGCCCAGTTATATTTGTTGGGCGCTCTCCCAACAATCAGAGTGATTAACAGAGAAAAGAAAATAGCCTGGGCGACCGCCCAGGCCAAATCGGGGAAAAAATTCTGGTTTTCAAATTTAAGTCAACTACCCATGAAAACAACTATAAAGATATGTTTTAAAACCCTAGAACACAACCAGAACGTACAGAACGCCTCCCAACTTTATTCTTCTCTATTTTTCTCTTAGATTCATGAATTGTAACTAAACTTTTACATTTGGTCGAAAGAGATTGAAGCCTCAGAACCACATATTGTGAGATCTAAATGATTTTTCTTAATTTAATTCATCTTTTTTAGTATTGAATATTCTTGTGCACTTATTTTCATGATTGTTATGTTTAATTGCTAGGAGGCCTACTAGTTTATTATTCATTGTAATTTACTGCTAAGTTAAATATCAAATCCGTAATTGTTTGATTCTTTTAACTTGTGAAACACTAGAATTTGATAATTTTCTGCGATAGAGGTTATTAAATTTTAAGAAGAATGTTTAAATAGATTGAATGCAACCGATGGTATTTGTGTTATCTAGTTCAGTGTAAAGCTATTATTATATTGAATCTTGAGCGCTGGTTTGGGGTTATTTAATAATAAGGGTTAATTAGAACGCTAGTTTATAACTAACTAAAAATAATGAGAGATATGAAAATAATTCCAACGGTGAATATACAAAATATGAATTGAATTATCTCTGCATCTATGATCAATTGTGGATTTTCGAAGGTGGATAACTTGGACCAATGTTAGTCTTTTGATTGTTTTCGTTAATATAATTTTCATTGTTATTTATTGCGTCACTTATAATTATTTGCATACAAAAAAACCCCTCAATCATTGTACGAAGCATAAAATATTGAATTACACACTCTTCATGGGATTGACCATTACTTCCACTGCTACATTAGTTTTAGAGGCTAATGTATTACTTTTGGGTGCCTGCGATAGCACACCACCAATGTTTAGTTTTAATTAATCTAATTAATTATACATGATCCATTAATTAATTAATTTTGCTCATTAATACGTAATTGATTGTCCAAAATTTGTTAATTAATAAATTTGTATATTTCATTCTTCTAGTTCTCGTGTTATGTGTGGCCAATTAGATTCTCAATCACGATACTTAGCGACATGAATTATTATTTTGATTTAATCAAAATAAGATAAGTTAAAACACCTTTTTTATTTATCATTAATTCACCTAAATTAATTAATTTACATTCGTTTCCTAGATTACATCTAGCAATGTGTCGGACAATACATGTGATTAGGAATATCACGTGATATGTTAAAATCAAATTTGTTTGTTTACCATGAAACTATAATCATTTCATTAATATGACATGATCAATTACAAGATATGAAGTGTGTCAATCTCAATTATCGATCACATCTTTTATCTCACTATTAAGTCAATCTAAGTAGAAACTCATTTTGACTTAAAAGTACACCTTGGTTAAGGATTTCATTATCAACTTAACAGAATGAAATGTAGATCATAATATCTTATTATCTAAGAGTGATGAATTTTCTTTTGATCATTCACAACTTTCATATATTTTTTGACATACATTAACGATGTCATATTAGTGACTCTTGGCAGAGCAACATCCAATATTACTAAAATATGACTGTCCCTTGTAAGTTACTATGATGACCTCAAGTCGAATGACCAATTCCACTATCGAATATTAGAGATTAATCACGACACTCAGATGGTTATCTATGTGCAATCTTCCTAATGAGTCTCCAATATTTTGTTTTATAACAAAACATTCACACGTTTCATTTAAGTGTGACCATGTTTTAACTCGTGAGATAAGTTACTTACTTCACAAGTAAGAAATGTCACACGTGATGGTCAATCTGTAATAACGATATTCATATCTCGTTATTACTTACGATCATAGATGATTTAAGATTCAATCATATGTAATTTATATATCACAATCACAACTCCTTGTGATTAACAAATAACTAAAATTTGAATCAACAGACTCTATTATCTAATTTATTAGTCTATCGTTGCGCTGATATTTTCCATATTCATAAATGAACGGGATACATTTTCTCTGATGTTTCAGCGATTTCTCATCAACCCTAATTTCCTTTGACCTCTCTCAAAATTCCATAAAACTCTTGCAAATCCCTCCAAGATCTTGAGCTTTTATTGTGTATTATTGTTCGAAGATCTTCTCTTTTGCTGTTCATCATTCGTTATTTTGGTCCTGACTTTGTTCGAATCTTTCTTCAAATTTTACTGCGGAAGGAAAAATTTGCACAAAAAGTGTATTGCGATGTCTTCTAGGATCTTTATCTCTTGCCTTTTGTTGTGTACGTTTCTTCAATTTCTTCTACTTTTTCCTTTTGGTTGATTTTTTCTTTGTGTTTAGGGTTTACCAAATTTTAGTGAGATTTTGTGTTATCTTTATCTCTTGCTTCTTCTTCCATGTCTTTGTTTCACACTTTCTTCGTCTATTTCTATTTGTCGATTACTTCTCTGTGTTTAGGGTTTACGAACTTTGAGCAAGATTTGTTTTATTTTTATCACTTATCTCTGCTTTTGTATGTTTGTTCCATTTTTTACCTTGATTTTTATTTGTTTCATTACTTCCTTTTTGTGATTAAGGTTTATTGATTTACAATCAAATTTCATGTTGAACAAAAATTGTTATTGCAAGGTTGCAAATCTTTATTAAATTTTTTTGCAAGATTATACACATATTTATGAATCTTTTGAAAATTTTGAGGTTCATTTTACATGGTTTAGTCATATTTATGCAAGTTGTTCAAATGAGAAGTCCCCCTTGCATTTTTAGTGTAAAATTACATACTTAAACCTTTTATTCTTCGCTTCTGTGTTAGTTGGAACTATAGTTGACATTACATTGATGAATTTGGGAGTATGATAACCAAAATTCCTTTAGTGCTTATATTTCCATTTCATTAGCACTCTGTAGCATAATTCCTTCCTTTGTTGCTTCAGCCTCCTGCTACGATATGAATTTTAATTCTCTGCCTAAACGGACAAAGATATGAAAATTTTTAGTTGCACCAACTTTTACTATTCCATTCTCTCAAAATAATCTTATTCTGGTGTTGATACAGTTATCAGCTAGAAGCATTGGAAAAAGCACTAAAGGAAAACACCATTGTATTCTTGGAGACTGGTTCTAGGAAGACCCTAATTGCAATTATGCTCATCTGCAACTATGCCCACCTCCTCAAAAAGCCTACACCCTTCATTGCTGCATTTTTTGTTCCTACTGTTATTTTGGTAACCCAAGTGTGTGACTATGTACCTTTATAGATGTCATGCAGTAATTTTCATGTGATTTATTTGTGGTAAATGTGCCTTCCTATTCTATCCATTATTATTTTGCTCTCATCTCTACACTAATGTAGAATGCTCCATATTTGTGCAAAAAAGATGCCCTAACTCTTACCTACACTAATGTAACTACTCGAATATTTACTCTCTTCTTCTACCATGTTGTCATCCTATTGTTTAGATTGCAGTTTAATTTTACATTTTTTTAATTTGACTAGGTAAAAGAGTCTCCATGTCTATGGGAGAACCCTTATTCAACCACTACATCGTGGAAGCCTTGTGATGCAAAATTCTTGGCTTGTCCCTTTTGTAATCTAACAGTTTTATTTCTGGAACTCGAGAGGTGTATCTTTCATTGGAGTGTGCTTTGCTTCCGTTCAAATAAACAAATTTTCATTTCCACCATTATTACGTGTTTTTAGAATTCCTCAATAATATATTTCCATTAAGTTTGATTATACAGACAAGCTAACGATCACTTGGATGATGAAGAATATGCCAGAGACTTCCAATTAGTGCGACAAATCTCTATGGCTCCCCATTTGTTTGTATATATATATGGTTTATGTTTCAATTTTTAAAAACCGAGCCGAACCGAACCGAACCATTTTTTAGTTAAAAATTAATTTTATTAACTTATAAATTTTACAATTTTCATTTTTAGAAAAAATACCAATTTAGCAATATAAATTACAATTTCCCCATTGAGATAATTATATAAAGTAAATTAAGTTCATCATTATTGGCTCGTGGTTTTATAAGTTTGCATCATATGTCCTGACCTGATATCTAAATTAAACTAAAATTATTCTCAAATCATATGGAATAATAAAAACAATTTATGATTTTGAAAATCCAAATCACAATTCAACAAAACTACAGGCAACAAATCACACCCACAACTTCACAAGTCCTAACCTAAAATCTCATTTCTCAAACATTTAACACTTGCCACCACTGCCGAACGAAATGCGATTCTCAATCACAAACCACCTAAATCGAACCGCGTTCACCCATATAGATATGTGTAAGCTCCAAAGCCTTTGGTTCTTCAGTACGGCGAGCATCTGATCTCTTAGTCAGCCTCATGAACTAGTATAATCAAGATCATCTACAATTTAATATACTTGATCCGTTGTCCTTTTTGTAATTAACGCATGACAAATAGAGTCAACATTAGCCCAACTAATGAGATTTAACCCAACATCTGTACTAGACTTGGACCATTTCTACGGATCATGTTGTGGACATTGTCGAAGCAAACCATTGTACCTCCCCTATGTTTTGTAATAGTACTCCCAATCAAGTTTAGAGAATGTATTGATTTTGTCACTCAACTTGACAATCTTCTTTGATGAGAAATATTTGTTCAGGAATTTCTAGCTTAGATTGTCCCAAATATTGATGTTGTGAAGTGGGAATGTATCCAATCATTCACTTGCTTAATCTCTCAATATGGAAAGAGTCTTAGCCGAATTACATAATTGAAAACCTCTAAAAATTCAATTGTTGCAACATGTCCAGAAACCTCGAGGTAGGAACATTTGGATTGTTAGTGGCTTTCCCAATGAATTGCAACGCATTTTTTATCATATTTATTACATTTGTCCTCAAGCGAAAATTAGCTTGCTCGAATGTTGGATTTGCTTTCTACTACTAGTGGGACCATGTATTCTCCCATCAATCTCTTGTTCTCATTACCCGCAGCTACAATTGGATGTGCTGCATTTTCATTTACCCTAATGGCCACTTAATTTTTGATGTTTTCTGTCATTGATTCTCTTTTCTTTTTTTCTTGGTTTGGTTTGCATATTTTTGTTGTTTTCTTTTCAATATGAATGTTTGATCGATTTTTGAATCAAAAGGAGCAAGATCATCGTGAACAAGTAATAAAGTGATAAGTATTATTCCCCGGAGAACTATGTATTTAACCTATGATCAATTAATGTTAACTTTAACTGAATAGCCATACGTGTTTAAAAAATTAATACTAGTTAACAAATAAAAATAATTACTCTAATAATCAAATTATGAAAGATTTTGTAAATTTAGATAAGATGACTACAAAGACCTTGAATCCATCTTCTAAATCCTTTTTAATACAAGTTGATATCATGACAATATGTATGCATTCTTGTTGATGATTCCTTGATAAATGTAATTTTTACACTTATTCAGGACCTAAAATAATGACATTTGATGGTTCTTTTGACAAAAGATATTCTAAATTGTTGTATTTTATGTTTAATAGGTAAAACTCTAAAGTACAAGGACAAACTTGCATTGTATGAAAGAATGGAGGACTTGGAAGCAAGCATTAATTTAATTGGGAATTGGAATTAATTGGGCCTCAACTTGGACTTAAAATTAGACCCAAACATTTGGTGGTTTAGGTTATATATATATACACGCACAGAGAGTTGCAGAGATACAAAATTCGACAGCCAGCAAAGAGAAGGAAAAACAACGGCTGTTTTGGAAAAAAATAAAAAGGGTTGTTGTTCATTATATATTCTCGCAAAAAAGAAAAGAAAAGAGAGGAAGCTAGAACTAGCAGAGAAAAGGAGAAAGTGTTTTGTGAAATTAATTATATACACACGGTAATCGAGACAACTTCATTATATAAAGCCATATTTATTCACTTTTGGTCAATTTTCGGTGATGTCGTTCCAATTTGGCTTGTTTAATTTTAATATTGTGCTAGACTAGATTTTTACATTGCTAAAGATATAGATGAACCCATGTTTTGAATTTTTAATATTAATTAATTATTTGACGTGAATTCGTTTAAATGCGTGGATATTTATTATGGTTTAGTTTGATTTTCAATTAATTGACCATTATTTTAATTGTTTGAGAATTTTATTGTTATCAAGAGAGACAATAGGATTTTAGCACGTAGTAATAAACATTGTGAGGCTTGATAGAGAATAGAGATATACCTCTATACTTTGCACGGTTCATAAAGATGTTTTAGTTCGTTAATGCATTTATTATGTTCGTATTTTTCAACGAGAGATAGGAAAGTCATATGAGGGGAATATATTTAATTGCTATCGAGAGAAGCTTTTAATTCACATGATAACAAATTGTCAATTTAATTGTTGTACTAAAAGTTGATGAATAAGGAAGATTCTATATCTTAGCAATGCATCTCAAAAATTTGATTACTTTTACTTTAATTTCTAGTACGTCATAAAATTAGATATAGAATTATTACAAATAATTATTGCTATTCGATTAAGGCTACTATTAACTTTAACTCGATAAAATACGTAGTCCTCGTGGGTTCGACACTTTACACACTACTATATTACTTAATCACTACTCCGTTCACCTGCGGGTTTTCAAACGGTCAAGTTTTTGGCGCCTTTTCCGGAGACTACTGTTTTTGATAGTTTAGTTAATTTCATTTTTTTTCTTTAGTTTAGTTTTTAAAAAATTATTAGTGTTTTTGCTTACTTTCTCGAGAACTTGTATGCAAAGTTTAAGAACCGGTGATCTTGCTCAGTTTGATCTGGAGATCGAATGAACACTCAACATTCGAAAAAGACAACAGTTGGAAACACACCAAAAATATAAAGAAAAAGATATGGTAGAAGAAAATCCGAATCAAATAGCCATAGGGACTAGTCTGAGAGTAGAGGAACGACATAAAGTTGTAGCCAATGAAAATGAAAGGTTGATGGGAGAGTACATGGTTCCGCAAGTCGTGAAAAGCCAATCCAATATTGTGTATCCGGCGTTTGGTCAAACAAACTTTCACCTAAGAACAGACGTGATCAACATGTTACTGAATGCATTACGGGTTTTTGGGAGACCTATTGAAAACCCCAATGTACATATCTCAAGATTCTTGGACATGTGTGCTACCATCGAATATCCGAGTGTTTCAAGCAAAGTAATCAGGATGAGGCTCTTCCCATACACTTTGAGAGATTCAGCTAGGGAATGGTTGGACACATTTTCTCCTCACAGTATCACCAGTTGGAATAGCCTCAGTTAGAAATTCCTGAACAAATACTTCCCACTAAAATGGATTGCCAAATTGAAGGATGAAATCACTAGATTTACTCAACTTGACTCGAAGTGCAACTATGAAGCTTGGGAAAGATATAAGGGATTGCTCCACCAGTGCCCACAACATGGACTACAAAAATGACTCCTAGTGCAATATTTCTACATTGGGCTAAATCCGACAAGCAGGGCTAATGTTGACTTCGCTTGTGATGGATGAATTACTGTTCGTGCAAAACCCGCAAGTATACGAGATCATTAACAAGTAATAGAATTGATGAGTTAAGAGTATTGTCCCACAGGGAATAAATTCAATTCAAGTTTACTAATTATGTACGAAATTTAAATTGTGTAAACAAAAGAGAGTTTGATTATGTTTTATAATAAATTAATCTAATAAATTAGTAAAATGTGACTTTTATCAATTTATGGATGATTGTATTGGATTTCAAATCCGCATATTACTATCTATTTCAATTCTTAATTTGTAATTTAGTTTCGTTCATGCGTTCTTGACAGTCAATAATTCTATTGTAATTAAATCTCTTTTCCAAGACAAATTAAATATGTCCTAACCACGACCTGAATCTATTCCTAACCCGAATTCGAATGATTATAATGCATTAAAGTTTAGATTATCTACATGATTGCACATGTGATAAATGTTATACCTAACATCTATTGCACATTTGTTAATTTTACCATGTTCTAAACTGTTCGTGAGTCTCCCAATAGTACAACAAACAACTAATTATCTAATTGGTGACCAATTAATTAAATAATGCAATGGTTATTTAAAATTAATCAAGAAATACAAAAAATAAACTAAATTATCGGTCTTGAATCAAAACAAATAACAAATAGGTTTCACATTCATCCAATACAAAAAAGGATCTAGCATAACATATTTAAAATTAAATTACAAATGAACAATTGAAAAATCATCACCAGAAAAGAAAAGATAATGAAGAATTGGGAATTTTCCACGTTCCTGATGTGAATCTTGAATCCGGATGAAAAATCTTCAATATTCTATGCAATTCGCCTTGATTCCACGTTGTTAGCCATCTTTTTCGCCTCCAAAATATGTATAATATAGAGATATTTAGGTCTAGGGAGGTTTTCCATATGTATTCCACTTTTAAGTATATGTAGGAGTCAAAAATTGGTTGAAAATCACGTTTAAATTGGTTTCCAAAAGAGTTCCAATCGAACAAGGAAAGCTGCCTTCGCGCGCGATGAGTTTGTGTGTCTGTACATCAGTTAGTATTTTGGCTATAAATTTCTCTACAAGTATCCAATTGAACTGATTCAAGATGAATTGGAAAGCTAATCCAATTCAAATTATTACTATCTAAAAAATGGATCTCAAATTGATGTTAAAAATCCATAGCATAATTTTTTCGGCTGGAAATTGATTTGTGAAAATACTTCCACTATATTTCTCTCTGTTGACCTCCAAATGCATCCAATTGATCCTATATGATCTTCATTCATTGTTTTGTGCTCCGAATAAACTATTAGATGTTTACACTTTGGTCCCCAAACTTTGAATTTCCTTCGTTTTCGCACGTTTTTCGTTCATTTCTTCCAAATCCGCCAATTTGCATTGAGTTCAACCTAAGAAACATAATTAACACAAAATTAAGTTATAATTCATCTAAATTACTTACAAATACTCAATTTAATGGCCTAGATAAGTGTACGAAATACACTAATCAATTATAAAGAGAACACTGGATCAAGTCTATCAAATCATGGATGACTTGCCATTCACTAGTGCACTGTGGCTAACATAGAGAAAATGTGTGCAGAAAGCAGCTGGGATACATGGCGTGGATCAATTAATAGCAATCTTAGCATAATTGACAGCTCTAGCTCAGAAAATTGATCAGTTGAACGTAGTCCAGGCAATAGGACCGAAATGAAAACATTGTGGAGAGAACCATGAGAGTGTTGATTGTAACGTAGGATCTCATTTTGTTCAGACAATGGAAGATGTAAACTACACTCATAATTTTCAACGACAACACCACAATCCAAATCCTAACACCCATTACCTAGGCTGGAGAAATCACCCAGGTTTTCAGTTGAGCAATAACCAGAGTGCTCAGACCACACCACAAAAAACTACACTGCCAAGTTTTCAGCAGAATTAAAAATGTCTTCATTAGAAGATCTTATGACTAAGTTGACGAAAATATGTACTTAACACATGCAACATATGGATATGAGCTTTCAAGTTCAGGGAGTTGCAATAAAAAATCTTGAAAATCAAATGGGACAAATAGCGAAAGCACTTTCAGAGAGACCACCGGGAGCATTACCTAATGACACTGAGACAAATCCCAAATAGCAGGTAATGGCAGTGAAGGTTATGGAGGAAGAGCAAATTGAGGCCATCACTACTCATAGTGGGGTACAGCTACCCGAGATAAATGTAAATAGACCAGCTGCTACACAAGAGAAAATACCTTCCACGGTTGATAGATTGCACATATATGCTTTACCCAAATTTAGTACAGTTTGGGGATGATTTTGCTGTTGTAGGAAGATACGGATGTGAACAGGGATTTCATGTATGAAAACTTTTGTGTGGATTGTCTTAGATCAACGAGATAAAATTTGGTGAAAATCTTAAGTTGGAGGTCGGTTTGTCTAAATATGTGTTTGATAAGGGGCATTGCACTGGTCAAGACATAATTTAAAAAATTGTAAAAATTCTCTTCGAAGCCTTTTTGACTTAGGTTAGTAAGCCTAAAGGTGTTTAAAATCTAGTGCCCTAAAATCATCTGATTTGGGAGTCATTGGCCTAAAGTCTGTTACATGAGTCAGTTAGAAAGCCTAAGGGAGAGAATACGAAAAAAAAAACATTTGAAAATCAGAAAAAAAAAAGCAAATGCTTGAAAAAAAAGACAATAAATGCCTTGGTTAAGCCCAAAACACTTGTTTGAGGGAATTTGACTTTTGATGAAGGACAATTAGCCTAATTGAGTCTTGGATGTCGAGGCAATCAAAGAATTGGAGAATCCTTGTTTATTGATGTGCTGACTTGCAATTGGTAAAATCCACATGAACTAGAGAGGGTGAGGATAGTAATAAAAAATTCAACCTTAGATTACACACTCGGAAACGAGTGAAAAAGAACAAGTTCGGGGGTGTGTAAATCATACGAGAGGTGAAAAGATATATTTAACCACAAAGGGTCGAGAATTGAAGCAATTTGTAAATTCATGATTGTCTACTTAATTCTTCACACACACACATCAATTTTGCATTGGAAAAAATAGATATTGGTTTGGTATTGTTACTTTGAAACAATTTATGGATTTAATATTATGATTTCAAATACTAAGATAAAATGTTGAATTGTCTAACCAAATACTTTTGCATGCTCGTGTGTTTCTTATTAGTTAGACTATAATTTTGTTTGGGGACAAACAAATGTTTAAATTTGGGAGTATTTGATAAGTGTAATTTTTACACTTATTCGGAATCTAAAATAATGACATTTAATAGTTCTTTTGACAAAATATATTCTAAATTGTTGTATTTTATGTTTAATAGGTAAATTCTTTGAACGGTAAAGAAATTGAAGAAATGAAGCAAAATGTGGTGAAAAATGGCAAAATTCAAAGTACAAGGACTAACTTATATTACGTGAAAAAATTGAGGATTTGGAAAGCAAGCATTAATTAATTGAGCCTCAATTTGGATGGACTTTTATTGGGTTAAAAGAATTAGGTTATATATATATACACACACACGAGAAAGATCACGCAGAAAACATACCCACACAGTGAGAGAATTGGTCAAATTGGAAGATATATTAATTATATATACACACGAGATGCGGACCGAAGTAGTGGCTGGGAGTGGAAAAATAAAGGCAACAACCATTAATTCTAGATTTGTTCACGTTTCGTCAATTTTCGGTAATTTCGTTCCATTTTTGCTTGTTTAATTTCAATATTTTGCTAGGCTAGATTTTTACATTGCTAAAGATATAGATGAATCCTTGTTTTGAAACTTTTAGTATTAATTAATTATTTTGACGTTAATTTGTTTGAATGCGCGGATGTTTATTATGGTTTAGTTTGCTTTTCAATTAATTGGCTATTAGTTGAATTATTTGTGGATTTTATTATCATCGAGAGATGTAACAGAATCGTTAACACGTAGTAATAAACATTGTGAAATTCGATAGATGATAGATATATACATCTATGCTTTGCATGATTCATAAAGATGTTCTAGTTCGTTAATACATTTATCATGTTCGTATTTCTCATCGAGAGATATGAATGTCGCACGAGGGGGATATATTTAATTGCTATCGAGAGAGACCTTTAAATAAATTTGGAACTTCGATCAACTCACATAATAACAAATAGTCATTTTAATTGTCATACTAAAAGTGGATTAACAATGGGGATTCTACGGTTTAGCAATGCATATCAAAAATTTGATAAACTTTTATTTTAATTTATAGTACGTCTATAAATTAGGCATAAATTTATTACAAATTATTATTATTGCTATTCGGTTAAGGTTATTATTAATTTTAACTCAATAAAATACGTAGTTCTCGTGGGTTCAACACTTTATACACTACTATATTACTTGATCACGATCCCGTTCACTTGCGAGTTTTCAAACGGTCAATCCTCCAAAGTTATTGAATAATCTCTGTCGAGCAGAATTAAATCTATCCTTTTATGCGACCTTGTTATATCTCTATGAAAGATCCGAACATGATAACATGCATTAAAAATACTAGAACGCCTACTGAAATCATGCAAAAAATCGATGTATATCTCTATCCCCTATAAGACCTCCAATGGTTGTTATAAGTTAAATCTACCTTATTGTTTCTCTCAATAACAAGAAAACTCACAAATCAATCCAATTAGTGATCAAGTAATTGAAAAATATTAAACACAATAACAAGAATTCATATATGTCTTAGTAAATGGAGATCTAGCCCGGTGTTGTTACAAATTACAAGAAATCATATTTAATTTGTAGAACATCACCCAGATCATTGATGAATTGAGAAGAAGATGAATCTTGAAATGTTGTATCACTTTAATTGTTTCTTGATTGATCTCTAATTGCACATTCTCTTCTTTGCCCAAAACCAAAGTTATATCTGCAATTGACAGAAATCTTGTAATTGCCTCTTAATTCTCTAAAAGGATTTATGATTTGGCCTCTCTTGGATTGTAATAACAGATGAGAAATATGATATGAGAGGTGTCTTTTATGTCCTTAATAAGTTCCGTATTTGTAAGGGTTGAAGGTTAGGTTAAAGTCTCGTCAAAATTTGTTACGAAAAGGTGTTTTGATCAAAATAGGAAAACTACCTGTCAGCATATTTTTTCTATTATGCATGCATGTCGTGTATGTGCTTGTGGATGTGTCACTTACCAATCTCATCTAGTGAAAAAAGGGGCCCGTGTGCATGAGGAAATTTCTTTGAGCAGTCATAGTATTTTTGCCAGAACCTTCTCTTTTGATCTTCGATTGAAGAGATTCAAAGTGTGTTGAAAAGTTAACTCAAATGGTTAAAATTATTCTAAAGATGTAAGTTTTCGAATTCGATCTTTTATTACGCCAAATATGGGTCAAAATTTGTGGCTAATAATATGGAGCCTAATTTGTGCGGGTGAAAATTGATATGTGGCAATACTTTGACTATATTTCGATACTTTTTGACTTCTAGTTGTATCTAATTAATCTGATTTGATCTTAAATCATCATTTTGTGACTTGAATCAGTTATTGAATATCCGCACTTTGGTCCTTGAACTTTGGATTTCTTCATTTTTTCCCAATTTCGCTCATTTCTTTCAATTTCATTTTCAATCATCGTGCTTCACCTAAAAAATGAAATACACAAGAAATTAGATATAATTAATTATAAAAAATTATAAATATTTATTTATTTAAACGCCTGAATATTGTATAAAATACACTTATGTAGGACTATGATCGTTCGCCAATTTTTTATAAATAAGTTGAAGAATCTTTGGGCTCTTGCTATGAAGTTCCTCCAATCTTTGAGGAAGAAATTGAAGAATTATTGAATTTTGGTAACGACAGTTACGACGGATCCACGATCTTCGATGAAGAATTGAAGAATGTATAGATTTATATGATGAAAGTTACGATCTTTTACCTATTTTCGATGAAAAGCCTGATGTCCATGTCTCTAATAGGCGGTCTAAAGAAAATGTTTGTTTTAAGTGCCACACGAGAACTTATGAATCTTGAGATGCCTGTTATAGTTCGATCATCGTTCGAAGAGTTTCTTGTTGTGTGCCCTACAAATTTACAAAGTAAATTACTATCATTACGAAGAATTAGATGAAATAAACATTGTAAGATTTGAGAATGAATCTTCATCAATCGGAGAGGTACGATGAAAATTGAGTTTTTAGTTAGTATTTTCTTTATTAAATGAATTTGGAATTCAATTACGACTTTCACTTTTTGTTATCTCGTATAATTGAATAAGGCTTCTTAAAGATGTTCATCACATAGGTGGGCACTGATTGTAAAACAGCTTTACTAGGACCCCTCTCCCTCCTCTAAAAACAAATTCGAAGCTTTATTAACCTTACTCTACGGTTTATTCTTATGTGTGCAAAGGTTCTCTCTTCATTTCGACCAACCACCAAAGACAAAGCATGTTCAGCACATTTCAAAACCCCATTAGTTTGTCCATTTTAGGACGGAAGGAAATAGTGAACACATCAAAGTCAGACAACCTCTCCTAAGCCTACCTCGTAAACATGTAAAACTTGTTGTCAAGTTGGTGCGAAAGCAGAATTAAAACTTTTGAAATAAGAAAAAAGTTGGAAACTCGAAATTTTACTGATAATTTAGCTGTAATGAATTAGTTTTTATGAAGGATTTGCAACCCAAACCCCTTCTTATATAGGCAAAGGAAGAACTAAACTTCTAATCCTAATAGTGTAAGGAGACTGTAACGCCCAAATATTGTTGGAAAGTATATTGATTGTCAAATAGATTTTCACTTGTGTATGTGAAATTAATCCCACATTGATTGAAAGTTGGGATTTGAAGAGGAACCTTAAAAGGGATTACAATCCCACATTGGTTAGAAATGGAAAAGTGGGAATATATGGGGACTATAAATAGTGTCATCCAACATTTGGAAAAAAAAAATAGTGACAATGCGGGAAAACTTAAATATTTATCCTACATATGATAGAAATGAGTTTGTGGACCAATTTATATATGGTTAACAATTTGTAAGGTATAACCATTTGTTGCATAGAGACTCCTCCATGGCCTACGCGCCCGTAGGGGGTGCAAATCTTGGACCGACTTGGCCTTCGAGCCTTGAACTTGTGTGGGCGCGACTTGCGTGCACGAATGTCGGATTGAATGAGCAAACAATTGGCCACAAAGTGCAATCCACATTTTGGAATTTTTCTTTTACGTTTTTCCATTTAAAACATAACCTGAAAACGGTTTTCCATTTATTTTGTAACTCCAAAATGTCAGAATTAAAATGGCCGTGTAATGGCATGAGTTATGGCTGTACTAAGAGACAAAGGCTCCTCATTGCCTATATATACTGAACCATTTCTTCAGTAGACACACCACAACAACTGCACGAAATCTCTCTGCTTCTGTTTGAATTCCCGTCTTTTTCCAGTCACTTAGTGATTTCGTTCTAGCACACTCTTTCAGTTCGACTGCGCATCTGCAGTTCACGCTGCAATATCCTGGGAAGCAAGCGCTCGAATTACTTCGATGAGGGGGCGAATATTGCTTTAAGGACACTGTGTTGAACATAGGCCCCGGCTCCAAGACGTCCATTTTATTTTCTGTTCACTGCAATTTGTTTATTACTTCTTCTAATTCAGTTGACTGTTTAACAAGTTTCCTTACAATCTTAAAGCAATATTTTGGTACTGATATTTTGATTGTGTTTCAGAAATGAAAAATACACCTACCAATAACGTTGTGGGATCTACAAATGAAACTGTGCCTTTTGTGGCTCAGGCTGTAGCTATGGCAAGTTCTGATGCGGCTCTAGTGGTGGCTCCAGCAATACAGACTGTGGTTAATATGCCAAGTCTAGCTGCTAGCCCGAGTGGAACTAAGATTGTGGCTCACATGCCATGTCTGGCTACTAGTCCAACAGTGACAGTCCTAGTTAATCATGGGAAAAAGCCGGAGAAGTTCAATGGTTCAAATTTCAAGAGGTGGCAACAAAAAATGCTGTTTTACCTCATGACTTTGAATCTTGCTAGATTCTTGATTGAAAATGCTACAGTGCTCCCAGAGGGTTAAAGAGACATTTAAGCAATCAGTGCAGTGGATGTTTGAAAGCATTCTGATTTCTTATGCTAGAATTATGTGATGAACGGTTTAGTTGATTCATTATACAATGTATACTGCACAATAAAAATGGCCAAGGAATTATTGGAGTCTTTGGACAAAAAGTACAAAACTGAGGATGCCGGAGCCAAGAAGTTTCTTGTTAGCCTCTTTTTGGAATACAAAATGGTGGACTCCAAATCTGTAATTAGTCAAGTACAAGAATCACAAGTGATCTTGCATGAAATTCATTCCGAAGGAATGGTTGTGAGTGAATCTTTCTAAGTGGCTTGCATAATGGAAAAACTACCTTACGTATGGAAGAATTTTAAAAACTACTTAAAGCACAAGACAAAGGAAATGAACATTAAGGAACTAATTGTTCGACTTCGAATTGAAGAAAATAACAAAAGTTCTGAAAGATGGTTCAATCCGATTGTGGCTAAAGCCAACATTGTGGAGCATGGCCAAAGCTCCAAGACCAATAAGAACAAGTCTAGGCCATTTGGTGGCAAACGACTCAAGTTGGGGCCAAAAGGTGGAATTTCCACGAAGAAGTTTCAAGGGAAATGCTTCAATTGTGACAAGATTGGTCACAAATCTACGGAGTGCCATTTGCCAAAGAAGAAAAAAGAAGCAAATGTGGTTGAAGGTGTATCTGACATCAAACTTGCAACTACCATTTCGAAAGTGAACCTAGTGGGTTCAAATCTGAGAGAATGGTGGATAGACACCGACACCACCCAACACGTTTGCTCTGATAAGCAGAAGTTTAGTTGGTTTGAAGCGGCGGATAGGCAGAAGCTGTATATGGAAAATTCAGCGACCTTCGAAATCAAGGGCCATGGAAAGGTGGTTCTAAAGATGACTTCTGGGAAAGAACTGACTCTAAACAACGTGCTTTATGTGCTGGAGATTCGCAAGAATTTGGTTTCCGGCTCGTTGTTGAACAAGCATGGTTTCCGTATGGTGTTTGAGCCAGACAAAGTTATTTTGTCTAAGTCTGAAATGTTTGTAGGAAAGGGTTATGCTAGTGATGGGCTTTTTAAGCTCAATGTAATGGCTGTTAAACCAAAAATTAATAAAATGAATAAATTTTCCGTTTACTTGCTTGAGTCTTCCAATTCGTGGCATGGTCGATGAGGACATGTTAATTACGACACTTTGCGTAGACTAATTAACTTAAATTGCATACCTATATTCCAAATTGATAATAAACATAAGTGTGAAACTTGTGTTGAAGCAAAATTGACAAGATCATCATTTCAATTCGTTGAAAGAATAATTGAACCTCTTCATTTAATTCACACCGATGTATGTGATTTAAAATCTGTACAAACAAGGGGAGACAACAAATATGTTATTACTTTTATTGACGACATCACAAAATATTGTTTTGTGTATTTGCTTAAAAGTAAAGACGAAACTATGGAGAAATTTGTTCTCTATAAAAATGAAATTGAAAATCAACTCAACAAGAAGATCAAAGTGTTGTGAAGTGATAGCGGTGGTGAATATGAATCACCATTTGCTGAATTCTGTACATAACATGAAATTAAACATGAAACAACATCACCTTATTTGCCACAACAAAATGGTGTTGCTGAACGAAAGAATAGAACATTGAAAGAAATGATGAATGCAACGTTATTAAGTTCTAGGTTACCTCAGAACATGTGAGGAGAAGCTGTGTTATAAGCTAATTACCTTTTAAATAAGGTATCCTGAAAGAAAGAAGAAAAGAGCCCTTATGAGTTATTGAAAGGAAGGAAGTCTTCCTACAAATACTTACGAGGGTGGGGGTGTCTTACGAAGGTGGCTGTACCTACACCAAAGAAGGTGAAAATAGGACCAAAAACTGTTGATTGCATATTTATCAGATATGCACATAACAGTAGTGCTTATCGGTTTTTTGTATTTGATTCTAAAATTTTTGATATACACAAAAACACAATAATAGAATCAAGAAATGCTTCATTCTTTGAACATGTATTTCCATGTAAGTCCAAAGAAGAAGCAAGCTCTTCTAAATGGACATATAAGACTATGATTGAGAATAGTCAAGACAAAGAAGTAGAAGAGGAAGTTGAGGTTGAACCAAGACGTAGCAAATGAGAAAGGACATAAAAATCTTATGATTTTGATTTTCTGACTTATATGCTAGAAATTGAACCTCAAGGCTTCAAAGAAGCTGTAAATTTTTCAGAAGGACCTCAATGGAAAGAGACCATTAAAAGTGAATAGATTCCATTCTGCAAAACCATACATGGGAGTTGGTTGATCTTCCATCGGGAAGCAAACCACTAGGCTACAAATGAATTTTCGAAAGGAAAATGAAAGCAGATGAAACTATTGATAAGTACAAGGCAAGACTCGTAATTAAAGGTTATAGGCAACGAAAAGGCATTGACTACTTGGACACTTTTTCTCCGGTAACGAGAATAACTTCTATTTGAATGATATTAGCGATTGCATTTTTGTACAATATCGAAGTACATCAAATGAAGTCAAAACTGCTTTTCTAAATGGAGATTTAGAAAAAGAAATTTACATGAAACAAGTTGAGGGGTTTTCTGCACCAGAACAAGAAAATAAGGTGTGTAAATTGGTAAAGTTATTATATGGCTTGAAACAAGCACCAAAACAATGGCATGAACAATTTGACAATGCCATGATGGAAAGTGGATTTAAAATCAATGAATGTGACAAATGCGTTTACATCAAAGACACATGAAATTGTTATGTCATTTTATGTCTTTATGTTGACGACATGCTCATTGTTGGTAGCAACGATAAGATGATTAAATCTACTAAAAATATGTTGAATTCAAGATTCAACATGAAGGATATGGGTTTAGCTGATGTGATTCTTGGAGTTAAAATTTCTAGAACATAAGATGGACTTGTTCTAAGTCAGTCACATTACGTGGACAAAAGTTTGGAAAAATTTAATAATGATGATACTGACATGGCTAGAACACCGATAGATACAAGTCAACATCTATCGAAAAATAGAGGCGATGGTATTTCTCAAGTAGAGTACTCTAGAATAATCGGAAGTCTTATGTACCTAATGAGTTGTACAATACTAGATATAGCTTACGTAGTTAGTAAGCTGAGTAGATATACTAGTAATCCAGGGTTTGACCACTGGAAATGAATGGTAAAAGTACTAAGATACTTGAGATATACTTGTAATTATGGACTGCACTACATTAGATATCCTGCAATTATTGAAAGATATATTGATGCGAATTGGATAGCTGATATTAAAGACTCAAAGTCTACTAGTGGATTTGTGTTCAATTTGGGAGGTGCAACCATATCATGGAAATCCTCTAAACAAACAGTTATTGCGGGGTCTACCATGGAATCTGAGTTTATAGCTCTAGATAAATGTGGTGAAGAGGCTGAATGGATACACATTTTCTTAGAGGATATTCCAAGATGGTCAAAACCTGTGCCAGCAATTTGCATACATTGTGATAGTCAATCTACGATTGGAAGGGCACAAAGCAACATGTATAATGGTAAGTCTAGACACATAAGTCCCAGATATAATACCATAAAACAGTTACTCTCAACTAGAGTTATCTCTATTGACTATGTAAAGTCTAAAGATAATATTGCGGATCCGCTAACGAAAGGGAAATAGAGAGTTAGTTGCAAAGTCATCAAGAGGAATGAGACTTAAGCATCTAAAAGAATAAGTTATTGTAATGAAAACTCAACCTAGCTGAGTGGAGATCCCAAGATCTAGGTTCAATGAGAAAACCTAATTGCAAATACTTAACAATATCACTGTGAGGGTTATCTCCTGCCCATTCCTGTAATAACAGTGATGCCCGTGGGAAGAAGATAAGCAATATTCTTTTAATGATTCTTATGCGTTGGAAATCCGAGCGGAGTAATGCGGGTTACTCTTAATTAAGAAATCGCTCATGTGAGAGAGAAGTGGGGCCGCTTTGAAGGGAATTGTGAGACTCAATTCTTAATGACTTTCACTGAACCAGACATATGTTCATGGCCACAAACGAACATAACCATGAGAACTGAATTGTGTTAGGAAGAATCCTATGTGAGGTACATCATTGTTTACACAAAAGGCAGAACAGTTCAAAGACGTTACTGATAAGCTAGTAAAGTAAATGTATTTTCGTAAGGGAAGGTTCAAAAGGTAACACCTACCTATCCTATGCAAGTTTCAACTGTGGAACTTTGTCACCAAGTATTCCGTGTCTCTATTAATTTTCTTTCATGTGGGGGATTGTTGGAAAATATATTGATTGACAAATAGATTTTCACTTGTGTATATGAAATTAATCCCACATTGATTGAAAGTTGGGATTTGAAGATGAGCCTTAAAAGGGATTACAATCCCAGATTGGTTAGAAATGGAAAAGTGGGAATATATGAGGACTATAAATAGTGTCATCCAACATTGGAAAAAAAAATGTGACAATATGGGAAAACTTAAATATTTATCCTATATATGATAGAAATGAGTTTGTGGACCAATTTATATATGGTTAACAATTTGTAATGTGTAATCATTTGTTGCATAGAGACTTCTCCATGGCCTACGCGCCCGTAAGGGGTTGCAAATCTGGATCGACTTGGCCTTCGAGCCTTGAACTTGTGTGGGTGCGACCTGCGTGCACGAATGTCGGATTGAATGAGTCAAAAATTGGCCACAAAGTGCAAGCCACATTTTGGAATTTTTCTTTTACGTTTTTCCCATTTAAAACATAACCTGAAAACAGTTTTCCATTTATTTTGTAACTCCAAAACGTCAGAATTAAAATGACAGTGTAATGGCATGAGTTATGGCTGCATTAAGAGACAAATGCTCCTCATTGCCTATATATTGAACAATCTCTTCAGTTCAGACACACCATAACAACTGCACGAAATCTCTCTGCTTCTGTTCGAATTCCCGTCTTCTTCCATTCACTTGGTGATTTCGTTCTGGCACACTTTTTTAGTTCGATTGCACATTTGCAGTTCACGCCGCAATATCTTGGGAAGCAAGCGTTCGAATTACTTCGGTAAGGGGGTGAATATTGCTTTAAGGACACTATGTTGAACATAGACCTCATTTTATTTTCTGTCTACTGCAATTTGTTTGTTACTTCTTCTAATTCAGTTAACTGTTTAACAAGTTTCCTTACAAACATTTCCTAAACACTAGAGTGTTATCAAAAATTCAATTTCTTTGCAGAACTATAACATAATATTCTTTAAATAAAAATAACTGAAATATCCATAATGAAAACATAATCACAAATTAAATAACTATCTTTGAACAAATCAAACTAATAATTTAACAAAAAAAAATAAACTTAATGTTTTATCTCTTCGATTCCTTTTTGCAGTCGTATCACCATCCCGCCACTGTTCCAATCGACCCGAACTAACCTATAAAATTTTGTAAGAGTGAGTATTTAAAATCCAGTAAGATACGTGCAATTTTCATACACAATTATATTTCAATAAAATAACACTTAATACCTCTCTTCTCTTATGGAGTATATCGGCAACCAAGCGACACACCCATCTTAAATCATCTTAAATTCCCGTAGGAAATCATAACTCTTAATAAAGAACCCGAAGGTCCACTGTCCATTCATGCATAAATTACTGAATATAAAAGTAAAAAGAAACAAACCACTTGTACAGAAGTATTTTACCTTGATTGTGATAAAAAAGACATATTTGAAATTTACTGCTACTTAGTGTGAAAACTGCCGTATAAAGTTCTTTGGTGGTAAATTGTGGGATAATTGCACACTATATATAGTATAAAAATATAGTGATTGAGTCATGGTACAGTTAGGATGAAAAACCGTATTTATCAAATTTGATAAGGATTGAATTTTTAGTAAACCGATCATAAGATGACATGTGTACATAATATCTATCACAACAAAAAGGTGATTGTAATACCAATACGTGATATTGATGGCAACTTTTGACTTTAAATAGAATTATAATAAAAATTATCTGACGTCCATTCCTTAGATACACGTGGCTATCCCTCATCCAAATTAAATTTGATTTAAAAAATAAATAAATTACAATTTCTTTGAACTTCAATATCTTATAACTAGCTTATCAGAATTAACTTTTTCTACAGCCTATTTACATGATTAATTAAGAGTTATCCAACGAACCCCATATTGATATACTTTTCATTGCTTTAAAAATATCTAAATATTTAGCCCAAAATTTGAAATTAATATATATATCACTTTAGTCCCTCAACTTTTCAAAATAATAAAAATATGACATGTAAAATAATTAAATTATATTCTAAGATTTTCAGGCGTCACAATCTTCCCCCCTTACAAGAATTTCGTTCTCGAAATTACCTGGGTTCAGGTCTTTTGTTGTCATTCCCTAAGCTAAAGCAAAAAAAAAGGGACCTTTCTTTTCTTTTCTTACTCATCGTTCTTCTTCGATGGGTCTTCCTTGCAATTTTTGGAAACATGACCAGTTTTGCCACATCGATAGCAAGCATTTCTCCCGAAGAGACATTTATCCATATGCATCCTACTGCACTTTGGACATGGTGAAATGACTTGTCCAAAACTTGATCCAATGTTAGTTTTCTTATTTTGTCCTCATTTTTCTTCGTTGGACCCATTCCATTTCTGCTTTCCTAAGAGCCCGACCCCTTGCTGAGAAGTTTGGTCAATCTTTAACCTATTTGAGATTGGTTGGGTAGTTTGCAATACCTGACTATAGGTGTTGAATTGGTGAGATGTCATTATTTCACCAATCTCAGGACGTAATCGTAGTTCGAACCTCCTCCATTTCTTTTCTTTCGTGTCCACTAGGTGTGGTGCATACTTAGAAAGTTGTTCAGATTTTCTCTCATATTCCTCAACCTTCATCTTTTCTTGTCTAAGTTGAAGAAATTGTGCCTCCTTTTGATTTCTCAAGGCTTGTGGAAAATATTTTTCCATCAATTCTTCCTTGAATTTTGTCCAAGTCAGGGCACGTTGTTGTGCTTCGGTTCCAATGCGTGAAGCTGACTCCCATCAATGGCCATCAACCAACATGAATTCTGGACATAATATTTTTTGAGCATCTGTACATGAAAGATGTTTGAAGATCCACTCCATTCCTCTTACCCATTCTTCAGCTACTAGCAGGTATGCCTGTCGTCGAAGGTTGGGGGTTTGAAGTGGTGGACCTATTTGACGATGGAGTTTGTGTTGTTAGTATTTGCATTCTGAAGACTAGCCTATTCTTGTTTTCGGACCAGATTTTGTACAACTTTCAATAAATCCTTGATGACCGTAGTTTGGTTTTGTTGTTGTCTCGACATTTTCTTAACATGAATAAATTTGTTTTTTAGAATTATTGGATAACAAAAAACAAATAAATAACTAAAATGTATAATGTTAATAATATAAAACTTCACTTGAAAAATTAAACTACGTTTTCAAACGTCACATTTTGTTTAAAAAAATTCATAAATAACGAAACTATCATCTATTCCTAATTTCTATTAGTCATGGAAATCTTTTATGGTGCAGTCTCATCATTCAAGGTAATGCATGATTCGTTTTCCGAATCCATAATTAAAACAATGAAGTTTTGTGGCTCTAATTCTTGCTCGGGTCTCTCCTTTGGTTCTGATCCAGGCTCCTCATCTGTGTCTTATTCCAATTCTGGCTTAGGGTCAGGTACAGGCAGGAACTGGATCTTGCTATCTGTGGTTCCATAAGATTATGATATCCTCTAAAATCAATCTTGTCCCAATCTTTAGGCACATAAAGCTCATAATCCATATCTCTCCGAAGTAAGCCACATCTCTCCATTGAGGTCGCATAGTGCTTATAAGATGATATATCGAGAAGACGGTCCCCTCATTATATCTGAATGATCTTGATTGCTCCCACTTTAAAAGGAAATCTTCGAAATGTTCAACAAAGGTTCGTTCCCATCTCACTTCATAATTCAAGTAGTTTTCGATAGCAATTTGAGCATGTTGCAAGTATGGTATGCTATTCTCAGTCATCCTAGTTGTTTTTCCAAGTCTTAATCATGTGACAAGTATAACTTCAATTTTTTGCTAATTTTTTTTTTTTTTGGAGTGACCAGTTTATTTCATCGCAAAAACAATAATAATAAAAATTAATTAACAAGTCATGCGAGGTAAGCATACTAATGCATTTCATATTATGAGGCAAGATGCTAAAAAAAATATTTCATTTCATACCCGGGAACAATTGGAGAGTGGTCGAATAGTGAGCGCCACGTGCCAATGATTCTTTATAACATTGTATGTTTAAAACATTAAAAAAAAGTACATTATCTTTAAACTCCTAAAGTTTATGAAAATACACTCTCTTTAAAAAAAAAAAAAAAAAAAAAAAAGGATTTACTTGAAATAGAAATTTCTAGAAAATAAAACGTTCTTAAATTGGAAAGATTTGAATTATTGTTTTTCATTTCATTAATTTGAATAACGTGCTACCAAAGGCTTCCAACTGAGGAGGGTACCGACCAAAAATAAATTTTTCATCTATTTCATCTTGTCATGTTTTGTTAATTTTGAGATACCAGGGGACTAATATAAAAATAAGTTTTATGTCAGAATTTTAGCTTTCAGCTAAATAATTAAGTATTCATCTAGCAAAAAACTTCATATCAATGTTAGGCTTGTTTCGAAGCTCATATTAAACGACGAATTTTGTATTTTAGAAAATGTTATTTTGGATAAGTTAAACCTGAGTTATTGTAGAATAAAGGGAGTCCTATTTTAATTAGGGTTAATCAAACCATTAACTTTTTTTTTTTAGCCACGTGAATCATAATTTGGAATGTGACATTTGAGACTTTTATTAAAATGGAGGATAAGGTGGATTTATTTTATAGATTACCCCATTTATATTTCATGTAATCCAAATCAACCAATTTCATCATTTTGGCAAGGATTTCTATTTAACATCAAATTATATCGAATCTGAAAAAACGGTTCTAGACTCCTGACTTCATAGGAACCCCAAATGACATTAAATTACAACCCATTTTAGATACATATACATGCACACACGGCAGACCCACAAAAAAGGGCAGAGGAAGCATTTTTACTTTTAAGATTTGGAGAGGAGTTTAGTTCGACGTAGACACTATTTTATCACCACAACTAAGGTAGGATCCCTACACTTAGTTGATCGTTATATGAATTTAATTTTCATTCGTACATGTTTTTCATTATGTTTGTTCATGACGTATGTGAAGTGCCCTTAATGGCTCTTCTTAAATGTCAATGTCATGGAGATTATATGTTTAACTAATGGCCGTAGAGGCTCATTAGAACTTTAAGAGATTATATGTTTAATTGGTAGTCGCAGAGGGTCATCAGAACTTTAAATAGATCATTTGACCATCGATTTGCTTATTTATGAAGACAATAGATTATTATGTTCATATAGCATGTGTAGCATACTGAGTATTTCTTTGAGATGTTCACTCCTATATAACTTTTTAGAATAATCGGAGATTGTGCAGTGGCTTGGCATGAATGTCATATAAAATTTTTAGAGAAACTTATTTCTTATGTTTTATATTGCTAATTTTATGTTTAATAATCATTGGGATATTCCAAAAATTGTAGTTTAAATCTAGGTTTTGAGTTTTTGAGATGGAAAATTTTAACGTTTGAAGACGTGTTTATTAAATTCCAGCAGTCTACCACTATTTTTAAAATTTCAATATGGTCGGTATATTTGAGATTTCAGCATGTTTTTTTTTATATCGGAAATGGTCCTTATAAGTTATCTATCATATGCAATTGGAAATAGGTCAATTGGAGTCCCGTAGAATTTATTATAGCAATTTTAGTAAACTATGACAGTTAAATTTAGGAAACACAAACCAGCTTGTTCGAAAAATAATTTTGTGCTTCAAACGTTGTCGTCAAGATCCCGAATTTTTATATATTGTACTTATATGACTCTTATACTTTCCTGTAAAATTTCATAAATTTTCGTCATGGTTTGCTAGGTCAAATATTTTTTTGCAAACTCACTGTGTAACTGTTTAAAACTGTTTCAGCTTGCTGTTTTTTTAAAAAACATTCCTTCCAAATTGTTCTATTCCGTTTTTTTAAGTTTATATATTTTTAAAAAATTATGATTATATAGTTTGAGTAAATAAATTCTAATTTAGAAACTTTCTTAAATCTCGTATTTTTAGAGATTAACGTTAAAGAACGCATTCTTTGTCACGTGCTGGGTTATTAGAATTTGGGGAGTTTCAGTTTGGTATTAGAGCAACGGTTTACCTTTCTGTAGACTTGCAAAACATAGACTTGGTTTTAAATTAAAAAAAAAATGAAATTTAGGAATTGTGAATTTAAATAAATTATTTTAGTTACCATCATGGTTGCCATTGCTGCAAATCGCTGACTCTTAGGTAAAGAAAGTTTTACAAAATTCATGTTATGCTACGATATTTGAAATGTTTATGGGTGATTGAATTTATATAAATCACGAGAATTTAAGATTAAGAAGTAAAGTTTGAGAAGGTGATTAAATTATGAATGTCTATTTTAGTCCTCCGAAAAGATATTAGAAACCCACATGTCTGAACTTTATATAATTGATTTGGCAAATGGCGTTGACTAAGAGAACATGTAGAAAGACGTGTTCATTGACGCCTCATTTGAGGTAACTAGGCCATATGGTCTCCAGTCATGAGGACACTCGCCTCCTTTTTGATACCTTGCTAGAAGAATGGCTAGAGATAGCCGAATCAATTTACAATTATTTGTAGGAAGTTGTACCCACTTTGCCTCGAGAGATTGACTATGAGGCCCGAGATGATGCACTTGCATATCCCTAAGGCGATAGAATACCTACCGAGATGTACATTCGTGAGGATGCACCTCTACTTATTTCAGATGATGAGTCGTATCCTTCCTAGAGACCTAGGCTTTATGAAGGTTGGATTAATGACGATGATGGCAAGAAGGAGTAGTGGCATGGATTTTTAGTAGATTTTATTAGGTTTAGATCATGTTGATGTCGAGTAGGATTTCCTTTCTGCCTTTCATTTGATTAGCACCAGACGTTCTCTCATACATTGTATTCCCTTTACAAGTTTTAGTTAATAATTATACATATTAATTCCTAATCGTGGTTTCCCATTTTCTTGTACAATGTGTGATTTTTGTGATTTTCCTAAAGATTACAAACCTATTCTATTTTTTGTATGAAGGAAAATAGAACCAATATCACACACGAAAGTAATTAGAGAATTGCAACAACCAGTAGAAGAAATGAGACGGGTCTTAATGGCGTAAGTTACTCCAGCAGCACCAATGGCTCTGAGAGAACAAGATATACCGACAATGCCACCTACCATAACACAAACTACCCATATACCACCCATTGCTCTAGCACCAACTACTGTTCCAACCATACTAATCATTGAACAGTTTTACCGATACCGCCCTCCTAGCTTTGATGGCAGTAATGACCCTTTGGCAACAGGTGAATGGCTCCGTGCAATTGAGAAGATCTTTCGACACATATCTTGTCCAGAAAATCAGAGGGTGCTGTTTGCAGAATTCATACTAGTCGAATGAGTCTACCATTGGTGGAAATCTACATCACGTACACGGACACAAGAAGCAACGTAATATGACATGGACCCAAACAAGCTCTTCATGACCATAAGGAGGCAGAGTTTTTACAATTGGTACACAGAGATAGGGACATCATTGATTATGAAAGGAAATTTGAGGAATTATCTTGTTATCCCCCACATCTTGTGAATACGAAGCTCATGAAAGCAAAATGCTTTGAGAAAGGACTGCGCCTCGAGATCGGGCAAATAGTGAGTTCGCATAAACTCACCACTTATCGATAAGTTGTAAAGAAGGCCCAAACTGTATCATTCTCGAGTTACAAACTTTGAAGTTAGGGATTTCAGAATGATACTAGAAAAGGAAATGGGATGATCAACGTAAAATATAAGAGCTCTGGACAGTTCAAGAAGAGAATAACGGCCCTACTAGTAGACAATTAGACAATCCTTTTCCTCCGTGCCCTAAGTGCAAAAAATCTCATATGGGTAAATGTTTATTTTGCAAGAATGTCTGTTAAGTGTGGCCAGTCAAGGCACTTTGTTTCTAGATGTTGGGAAACGTCAGTTAAGGATGTTGAACATGCGAAGAAAGAGAATGCAAGAATTGTTTTCCATGACACATGATGAGGCCGCTCATGATCCAAACGTAATTACAGGTATTTTATCTGTTTGTTATTCCTCTTTACGTTTTGATTGATTCTGGTGTGATACGTTTGTTTATATCTGTAGCATGCCTAGCCAAGATCAATGTTTCATGCGAGAAAACTAGTAGTATACTAGAAGTTAGTATACCATCAAAAAGAATCATTGATACAAATACGATTACTAAGGAAATACAAATAGATTTTGATGGTCTAATCCTTGAGGCAGATTTACATGTTATAGAATTTAAGGATTTTGGCATGATTTTGGTTATGGACTGGTTAGCTAGCAATAGAGCTACAATTATATGTTTCGAGAATGAAGTGATCTTCAAAAGACCAAGAGAGAAAGAGTTTTAAGTTTTATGGTTCGAAGATTAAGACACTTTTCCATCTTATCTCGGCTATGCAGGCAGAGAGGTTATTGAAGAAGAAAACTTGTCGATGATACCTTGTTAGTCTTCCAGGAATACCATCAGAAGAGTAAACATTGGATAAAATGTATGTTGTGTAGAAATGCACTCACATATTTCCTGATGACCTACCAGGTACCCCAATTGATAGGCAATGGAAGTTTATAATAGATTTGATACCTGGAGCTACACTAGTATCTAAGGCTCCATATTGGATGGCACCGAAAGAACCACGGGAGTTAAAAATACAGTTGGAGGAACTTTTAATTAAAGGTTTTATCTGACCAAGTGTGTCTCCATGAAGAGCTCCAGTACTTTTTGTAAAGAAGAAAGATGGAACAATGAGAATGTGCATTAATTATCGAGAGTTGAACTAGTTGACTGTTAAGAATACGTATCCTATCCCAAGAATTGAGGATTTATTCAATCAATTGAATGGTGCAACCATATTTTCAAAGATTGATTTGAGGTCAAGCTATCATCAACTAAATATCAAGCCAAGTGATATACCTAAGACGACATTTAGAACTCACAGTGGACATTACAATTTGTAGTTATGCCATTTGGACTTGCTAATTCTCCTGCAATTTTTATGGATTTGATGAATAGGGTATTTCATCAGTATTTGGACAAGTTCATTACTATATTTATTGATGACCTACTAGTGTATTCAAGAGATTCTAAGCAGCATGAAAATCATTTGAGACTAGTTTTACGTAAAGAAAAATTGTATGCCAAATTCAAGAAGTGCGAATTTTGGCTAGATCGAATAGGATTTTCGGGACACATTGTAACCCCCAAGAGTATAGAGGTAAATCCGAGTAAGGTTGAAGTTGTTACTAACTGGTAAAGACCTGCGAGTTTTAGAGATGTGATGAGCTTTCTAGGTTTGACTGGATATTATCGACGATTTATCGAAGGCTTCTCTAAGATAGCTGGTCCCTTGACACAACTAACTTAAAATGGTGTGAAGTTTGTTTGGTCCGAAAAATGTGAACAAAGCTTCCAATAATTGAAAGATAGATTAGTATCCGTTCCAGTGTTAGTAATTCTAGATGAATCAGAGGGATTTGTTATCTATAGCGATGCGTCTATGTTGGTTATGTGTTGTATTTTGATCCAACATGGAAGGGTGATAACTTATGAATCAAGACAATTAAAGCAACACGAAAAAAATTATCCGAAGCATGATCTATAACTTGCAATGGTAGTTTACGCTCTCAGGATATGGCATCATTACTTGTATGGAAGAAAATGTGAAATTCACAATGACCATAAGAGCCTGAAGTACTTCTTTACCCAAAAAGACTTAAATATGAGACAACGACGAGTTAGAGTTAGTAAAAGACTATGATTGTACCATCCATGTAAAGCTAATGTAGTAGCGGAGCTCTAAGTAGGAAGAATCTGGGTCACTTATCCGCACTATGTACATTGCAAAACCAGTTAATAAAAGACTTTAAAACTTTGAGAATAGAAGTGCTAACACTACTAGCTCAAACGTGAGGTAAGTAACGAGTTTGGTTCTAAAATCAAACCTCAGGGATAGGATTATAGCAGCTAAAAAAGATGACCATTTCATGGAAAAGATCAGAGTCGATGTTGGAATTGAGAAAAGGAAAGAATTTGAAATAAGTAGTGATAAGGGACTTATATTTAAAGGCCAACCATGTGTACCTAAGGATGAAGGACTAAGAAATGAGATCATGGCTGAGGCTCATTCCGCCATTTATGCCGTACACCTAGGCTCCACAAAAATCTATAGGACTTACGTAATACCTTCTGGTGGAGGAAGATGAAAGGAAGAATAGCTTCATTTGTGTCGAAGTGTATAGTTTGTCAGCAAGTGAAAGCAGAACATTAGAGGCTATCAAGGCTATTAAATCCAATGGGCATACCAGAATGGAAGTGGGAAAAGATTATGATGGATTTTGTAATAGGTTTTCCTAGGTTAGTGAAAGGTCACGATGCCATTTGGGCCATAGTAGACCGACTTACAAAACCTACCCACTTTCAACCGATTCGTATGACTTTCAGTATGGAACAATTTGCACAATTATATGTTGAAAAATATTTTGACTTCATGGGATACCAACATCCATTATGTCGGACAGAGACCCAAGATTCACTTCAAATTTTGGAGGAGTCTTCAGACATCTATGGGAACTAAGTTGTCTTTTAGTACTGCATATTATCCTCAGACCGATGGAAAATCAGAACGAACTATCCAAGTACTAGAAGATATGTTGAGAGCATGTATACTAGACTTGGGTGGTAAATGGGAAAATTATTTGTCATTGGTTGAGTTTGCATACAACAATAGTTTTCAAGCTACTATCGGTATGACACCGTATGAGGCATTCTATGGCCGAAGATGTCATTCACTAATATATTGGGATGAAGTTGAAGAGAAGACAATTTGGGGTCTAGAACTTATTGAGAAGACTGTAGAGGCTATTGATAAGATCAGAATGACGATTAAGATAGCTCAAGATCGCGAAAAGAGTTACGCAGATAATAAAAGAAAAGAACTAGAATTTGAGGTTGGAGAGAAAGTATTTCTCAAGGTTGCCCTGATAAAAAGGATACTGTAATTTGGAAAGAAATGGAAGTTGAAACTAAGATTTATTGGCCCATTTGAGATCCTTGATAAGGTTGGAAACGTAGCATATCGTTTGACACTGCCACCTGAGCTATCGACAATGCATGATGTATTTCACGTTTCTATGTTGAGAAAACACATCATGATCCAAGTCCCATGGTTAATGTTCAATCGTTGGATGTACAGAATGATATGACTTATGAAGAAACACATGTATTGGTTTTAGAGAGAAAGGTAACCATTTTGAGAAATTGAGAAGTGTCCTTAGTCAAAGTTCAGTAGGGTAGATATGGGAGAGAGAAGATGTTTTAGCTAAGTACCCAGATCCCCTTAATAAAGTAAATTGAATTTTCAGGACGAAATTATTTCAAGTGGGGAGGATTGGAACGATCGAAATAAAATTTTCATCTATTTCATCGTGTCATGTTTTGTTAATTTAGAGATACCAAGGGACTAATTCAAAAATAAGTTTTATGTCAAAATTTTAGCTTTCGACCAAATAATTAAGTATTCATCTAGCAAGAAATTTCATATCAATATTGGGCTTGTTTCGAAACTCATATTAAATAACGAATTTTGTGTTTTAGAAAAAAGTTATTTCAAATAGTTACACCTAAGTTATTGTAGTATAGAGAGTCCTATTTTAATTAGGGTTAATTAAACAATTAACTTTTTTTAAGCCACGTATCATAATTTGCAATGTGGCATTTGAGATTTTTATTAAAATGGAGGATAAGGTGGATTTAATTTATAGATTACCCATTTATATTTCATGTAATTCAAATTAACCAATTTCATCATTTTGGCTAGGATTTCTATTTAAAAAACAAATTCTATCGAATCTGCAAAAACGGTTTTAGACTCTTGACTTCATAGGAACTCCAATTGACATTAAATTACAACCCATTTTAGATACATATACATGCACACACGGTAGACCTACAAAAAAAGGAGGGAGGAAGCATTTTTAAGTTTAAGATTTGGAGAGGTTCGATGTAGACACTATTTTATCACCAAAACTAACGTAAGATACTTACACTAAGTTGACCGTTCTATGAATTTAATTTTCATTCGTACATGTTTTTCACTATGTTTGTTCATGAAGTATGTGAAGTGCCCTTAATGACTCTTCTTAAATGTCAATGTCATGGAGATTATATGTTTCACTGATGGCTGCAGAGGCTCGTAAGAACTTTAAGAGATTTTATGTTTAACTGATGGTCGTAGAGGCTCATCACAACTTTAAGGAGATCGTTTGATCATCAATTTGTTTATTTATGAAGACAATATGTAAGGATTCATGATTAAATGATTATTAAACTCATATAGCATGTGTAGGCGGATTCATGATTAAATGATTATTATACTCATATAGCATGTGTAGCCTACTGAGTATTTCTTTGAGATGCTCATTCATATTTAACATTTTCAGAGTAATCGGAGATTGTGCGGTGGCTTGGCATGAATGACATATGAAATTTTTAGAGAAACTTATTTATTATGTTTTAGATTGATACTTTTATGTTTAATAATCATTGGGATATTCCAAAAATTGTTGTTTAAATCCAGGTTTTGAGACGGAAAATTTTAATGTTCGAACATGTGTTTATTAAATTCCAGCATTCTGCCACTGTTTTTTTAAAATTTTACTATGGTCAGTATATTTGAAATTTCAGCATTTTTTTAAAAAATTGGAAAATGGTCCTTATGAGTTATCTATCATATGCAACTAAAAATAGGTCGATTGGAGTCCCATAGAATTTATTATAGCAATATTAGTAAACTATGACAGTTAAATTCGGGAAACACAAACTAGCTTGTTCGAAAAATAATTTTATGCTGCAAATGTTGTCATCAAGATCCCGAATTTTATATGTTGTACTTATATGAGTCTTATACTTTTTTGTCAAATTTCATAAATTTTCATCAAGATTTGCTTGGTCAAATAACTTTTGCATACTCGCCGTTAAACAGTAGAAAACTGTTTCAACTTGCTGTTTAAAAAAACCTTCCAAATTGTTTTGTTTTGTTTTTTTTTTTTGAAGTATATATATTTAAAAAAGTTATGATTATATACTTTGAGTAAATAAATTCTAATTTAGAAACTTTCTTAAATCTCGTATTTTTAGATATTAACGTTAAAGAACATATTCTTGATAACGAGCTGGGTTATTAGAATTTGGGGCGTTACAAATGGACCGCTTAAATTTCAAGCTCTTCTTAGATAGTTAAGGTCTTTTTAATAAAACCTATCAATCTTGCGAATACTCAAATCAATAAAATTCAAACAATAATAAAACTTGAGACTTCTTAAAATATGAATTTTCCAATTGGTAAATTTTCAAATACCGTCTGAAGGCTAGAACTAAACATACAAACATTTATAATCATAATTTGAAGTCACTTAAAAAAAACTATTATTTAATTACTTAAAACAACTATTAATATCATTTGTTTAAATAAAGAAAATAAAAGAAAAATCCGTAAATTTTTTTTTTTGGAAATCGAGGTTCTATGTTCACGTGAACAGTAAAAAAAATTTATACCTTTACTCTAACGTCCCAAAATTTCACAAACACCGGAGTGTTACCAAAAATTAAATTTCTTTGTGGAACGATAAAATAATATTTTTTAAATAAAAATATCTAGAATATTCATAATGAAAACATAATCACAAATTAAATAACTGTTTTTGAACAAATTAAACTGACTAATAATTTAATGAAAAATAAACTTAATGTTTTATCTCTTCGATTCTTATTGGCAGTTGCATCACCATCCCGCCACTGTTCCAATCGACCCCAACTAATTGTAAAATTTTGTAAGAGTGAGTATTTAAAAATATACCCAATAAGATACGTAAAGTTTCATACACAATTATATATCAATAAAATAACACTTAATACTACTCTTCTCTTACAGAGTATATCGGTGACCAAACGACATACTCATCTTATGTCATCTTAAATTTTCATAAGATTTCATAACTCTTAATAAAGAACCTGAAGGTCCACTGACAATTATGAATATAAAAGCCCAAGGAATCAAACCACTTGCACATAAATATCTTACTTCGATTGATTAAACGAGCTGTTGATAAAAAAAAAAAAGAGAATATACTTGAAATTTACAGCCGCTTAGTATGAAAGCTCTCGTGTAAAATTATTTAGTAGTAGATTATTGGATAATTGCACACTATTTATAATAAAAAAAAATATATAGTGATTGAGTCATGGTATAATTGTGATAAAAAAACATATTTATTAAATTTAATAAGGATTGAATTTTTAGTAAACCAATCATAAGATGACGTGTAAATAATACATATCACAACAAAAGGAGATTCTAATACCAATACGTGATAGTGATGGTAAGTTTTGATTTCAAATAGAATTCTAATAAAAATTATCTCACGTTCATTCATTAGATATATGTGGATATCCCTCATCCAAATTCAATTTGATTTGAAAAATAAATAAATTATAATTTCTTTTAACTTCAATATCTTGAGCCTAACTTATTCGAATTAACTTTTCTCGAGCCTACTTTACATGATTAATTACGAGCTATCCAACGAGCCCCGTATTGATATATGTTTCATTGCTTTAACAATATCTAAATATTTAGGTCAAAATTTGAACTTAATACATATATCACTTCAATTCCTCAACTTTACAAAATAATAGAAATACGGCATGTAAAATAATTAAATTTATTCTACATTTTTTGGGCATCACAGAAACAATATCATAATAGAAAAGGAAATTAAAAACCTAAAATAAGTGGAATTAAGAAACCTTAAAAGGATTAAAAAGAAAGAACGTGTCCTAATTTAAACAAGAAAAAAATCCTACCCAATAAATAATTCCTATTCTATTGTGATAAGATTTTCCTAAATCAATCTTCCCACTTGAAAAAACATGTCCTTGAGTTTGGATGGAAAAAAAAAAAAAAAAAAAGGAAAATTAATCAATTTGGAGGAAAATACATTTTGAGAATTCCAACTTAATTAGTTTGGACCAGCAGAATCTCTGGCCACATGTTTGCCACATTGTGTGTTCGTTGCCACAACAAACACATATAGCAATCGAAGTTTGTGAAATTTTATCAGCAATATCTTTGAACTTATCCATTATACCTACACTGATTGTTTTGCAGTTATCCAAACATTGTCATGGACAGGGACGTAGCCAGGTTTTTAATTTTGGGAGGCAAAAGTATGGGAGGTGGGCCCCCCTCCCGGGGGTTCGGGGGCGGAGCCCTCGAATTTTTTTTAACTAAGAGAATTAAAAATGACGATTTTGAGTACCAAAATAGTATTGAAATTCAATGTTCGATTCAATTACTACTGACTATTCTACTACTTAATTCTTAAATTCAAATATTCAATAACTAACACAATTACACAAACTAACATCAACTACTCTACTTAATTCTTAAATTCAAATATTCAAGAACAAGTAAACATGCATTATGCATAAACTAGGTTGGGAATTGAGTTTTAATTAGTTGAGTTTGGGAATTGTGAACTTAGGTTTTAGATTGGATTTGGGCTATTGATTTATTTAAGTAACTATTTGATCTTTTGTTTAGATATAAGATTTTTGTATGGTTGAATTTTAAAATGTAAGTTATTTACTCAATATTTATTAACGGACAAAAAAAAATAAAAAATTTCAAAATTTTGGATGGAGATGCATGTCATTACCACCAAAGGTGGCCATTAGCAAATGGCAAAATTTTGCCCCGATATCAATTTTGGTGCAAAAATGGAAATAAAGTGCGTAAAAGAGTAGGTACTTATTTTTAATTAATAAATATTGTCTATTTTCACATATATTATTTTAACATAATGAGTTTTAAAGGAGTTTAAAACTAATAATATTGGTTCCAAAAGAGTTTAAAATCAATTTTTTTTTTTTATTCTTGATGTGTCCTAAGATGTCCGTTATGTATTGAAAATTTAAATAGTATAAAATATATAAGATAATTTAGGAAACGTACCCGATACGTATTAGAGAGTGTTCACGTGTATTTAAACTTAGATACATATCTAATATGGATACATAAGGGCCTGTTGGAGCCCCGTTTTAACGTAGAATGCATTATTAGATAGTAGATTGACGGGACATATGCGATTAAAAATGAAGGAAAAGTTTCGGTGTTGCGTGTAATATTACTTTATTGGAACACTTTTAATGGATACATCAAGAACATTATTCAGTAAAACAAGTAAACATTATGCATAATTTCCTAAGTGATTACTTCAATTAACCCTTTTTGGTCAAAGAAATTACCAAGTCAATGTATTTTGCCGTAGTTCTGGAAAAATAATCACCAACCATCTCTGCATATCTTTTAAACAATTCATCCATGGTTTCTCTTCCAAAATGGACTTCCAGCATTGATTCAACCACAGCCCTAATTATTTTAGCCACTTGCTGACCCCTTGATAAATTATAATTTTCGATTTCATTATTGTATTTTTGGAAATTATTATTGCTTGGAGCACCCCCATCCCATTCAATCTCGAAGGCCTCAAGACAATTAATGGTGAATGAACCTTCTTCTTCTACTACAGATTTCACTTCCTGAGCAGATGGTGCATAATAGGGTGCATTGAAAGAATCAATCTTCTCTTCTTCAATAAGACCCTGAAATCATTATTTTTGTGCAAGCATAAGGAATTGCATGCATACAAAACACACATGTGAAAAGGACCATTCATTTGATCAACTTTTTTTTATCGAGGAATAGGCAAAATAGAATCAAATTGAATTTGGGACCGCTGTTCGAAATTTAAAAAATCATGCATTTCGTATGTCATATCAGCTTTACGTGAAACAACTAATCGATGTTAAGGGATTTCTTCTAACAACAAAGGACATAATCAACAATAAGTGGTATATTTTCACATTGCTTCTTGACAAACGATAGGGCTATTTCTTCGCGAAATTGCCCAATTTCATGTGGCAATTCCACTAAAATATCTTCATTAGTTGGGAAAGAATCCTCATAAATTGGATTATTTGAGAAATGTATTGAGAGAAGTTGATTCGGTTACACATAATTTGTGGGGTTGTTTCTAGCTTTTGATTAAAGTTGATGAAAATTGCCATTGGAAAGTTTATATAAAGTTGTGAATATATAAAATGTGTGATTAAAATTAATTTTAACTTTGACCTCAACCTTTTAGTAATTTTTTAAGATTTCTCAAATATATAGTTCATAAAAAAGAAGGAAACATAGAGGGACTAGAAAAGTTGTATAGGGGTTGGGGACATAGGGCGATCGTGGAGGGAGGAGCGTGTTTGGAATTTTTCCTCTCTTTATTTTTTCCGTTTTGATTAAAAATAGAGTTACATTATCTTTTTAACGAAAATCAAAGTTTTTAAGGTCTATTGCATGAAAATGGTTTACATGGAATCGAAGAAACCCAATACTTAAAAGTTGGGATCTTGCTGCCAAAATCCAAAGATTGCGTACCAAGTTGCACAATGTCAATAGGTGGAATACTTATTAACATGATAAAAAAACATGATGTACCAATCATTAAGCAGAAAATAATTTACCTCTAAGACCAAACTCATGAGAGCTTGTGTTAGGAGTTCCCACTGCATGCAACTCTCTTCTGATGAGGGATCCGCAGAGACTCTGCCCATGAATGACAACACCATGTGTCCACCAACAACCATTTCTGCCGATCGCGATTTCAGAAATAATGAGAAATCACTCATAAACTGTGATAAATATGCATCGAATACGCTTCTTGGACTTGATTTTGATATATAGATATTTCCTTTGTTCAGAGGCTTGAGGATGTTTGAATCCAAAGGTCGTGGAACCTGCAGTTCATGATTATGTGTTTTACCTTGTAAAGTTGTAAAAATTAAGAAAAATGAAAAATATGATAGTTGGGTCATGGGTGCCTGCTTATAGAAGTAAAATTCATATGATTAATTCAGCACGGTAGCAGAGTCGGTATAAATTATGTGTTTTAAGACTCTCTGTAACTTTTCTATGAGAAACTGTGTCTGTGTTGGCCCTCATGAAACGACTTGTCCCCTTGGATAGTTGTTCTTTTTTTCATCCTATTAATTATGGGGACCGAATGACTTTTGTCCTTGTATTACGTCACATCTAAATTACTTTTCCCTCATCCTAGATTATGGGGACCAAATAACTTTTTCCTCAGTGTTTAGCCCCCATTATATATATATATATTTTTTTTGTTTTCAAAATTCTCTTTCTTAATTTTAACCACATATTCTCCAAATAAAATAATATTACACACAAATCTAAAACTTTCCATTATTTTTCAACTACATATTCTTCCATCAACCACTTACAAAATTTATAATTTCTTCAAAATGGGGGCCAAACACTAGCATAATTTCACATCTAAATTAAAAACGGTGTCATTAGGGATACTTTTAAGTTACAAGTATTTCTCTCCTCTACCGTTGATGAAAATTGTTCGTGTCTTACCGCCAAATCATGATAATATAAATAATATTTCAAGGTAATGATTGCAGAGTTACCTGAGAAAGCCAGTGGAGACTCGAAGAAGAGTGAACAAAATGTAGACTCTTTTTAGGAAACAATCTCCCATAAAAAGAGCCAGGCACACCTGAAATAAAGCACCTTTCTGGCCCAATGTTCTTCCCCATTTTGAGTTGATTGTAGAAGTCCGGCAAAGAGATGAATACGTAATTGAAATCATTACCAGGAAGATCGTTCAGTGAAACCCTTAACTCCGGCAATGGAACTCCCTTTTGGTTACTTGTGTCATATATTGTATCTATTATATCAGAAATTACCATTAGAGTGTTAGGTCCAGATGAACATCCCAAATCCGCAATTCCTATGCTATCTGGGAAATTCTTTTCCAGACACTTTTCCACTGCTTCCTGGATTATTGAAGTTGCAACTGATATTATCTTCCTCTGCAAATGCATGGAAACGTTTCAACATACTGTACCAGAAAACCAAACAACAGAGAAAAGGAGAGCTTTCAAGTTTATCCTCAAATCCGAAAGCTCAACCCTAAATATCGTTCTACTTGATGTAAAAGCTAAAGTATGACTTGAAAAGTTCTTTTCCATTTGTTTGACTAAATTGGATGAGATTAAAAACTAATAACCAAGTTTCCATGGAGTTTCTCAAAAACTAATCCCATAGCATGCAAAAGATAAATTCCTAGATATTTATGTCAAAAAACATGTTGTGCATGCAACATCACTAGTATCGTATTAAAGATAAATTTAGAATTTTGCTAGCATCAATAATTATATGTTAGCAAGAAACGGAACCTGCACAATTGAATTCTTGGCATAGCTGGTTTCCCCTTCTCCTTTGTTCATATGAAGAACTTGCATCACTTCCATCTTTCTCTCTCTCTCTCTCTCTCTCTCTCTTTCTCCTGAATTTTCACTGGTATCTAGATTTGATATGAATGCATTATGAATATGTTGCTTCTATTTATAAATACACAGAAGAAGAAATGGGATAATTTCATTTTTAGTCACCAAACTTATAGCTAAATGTCATCTGAGTTACCTAACTTATAGCTAAATGTTAGTCACTGGCATTTAAAAGTATATGGTGCTTCATAGCCCTTTTGCCCTTTGTACAAGATTAGACTAAAGGTGTGAAAGGGATATAGCCGTTTTTCTCGGCTGGCCCATAGGTTGTATGCCCAGCCTACGTAACTGGAACTATAATGACCACAATTCTTACCTACACTTCCTACATTCATTCAATCGTTGTCACATATGTTACTATGCTGTGTTCAACCACACGCTCTCGCGAACTGATAAATCTTTGCCCTCCATGAGCTTCCCTGGAAAAGTTTATTTCAACAGGTTAAATGTTGAGAATAATGTCATTCCACTAAGAAAAATCAATTGTAGAAAGAAATAAAGACACAAAAGATTTGTAGAGTTTTGTCCTAATATGATATTACGTACTTTTCCACCTCTACAGTAATTTGCTAGGATGGGAAAAGGTTTATAAGACAAAATTGCACAACTTATCTTCTGTAATCTCTCTTTTGCGACGGTAATATAAAAGTCTAAAAATGACTCCCTATTTATAAGTGAGTCAGGTAAAGCCCAAATTTACAAGGTACCATCCCCAACCCTTGTAGCCTCGGCCACCACTTTTGTTGGAGACTTGGAGATTAAAAACAAAAACAAAAAACAACTTTAAGAGAGGAGAGAATTGAATAGAACAATAAAAATGCAAACAACTTTAAATTCAACTTTTTATTTCTTGAATTGATTTGTATCGAAATGCTAGAATCACAAGCCTTTTGTAGGATGTACAAAACGTGTATCTAATCTAGTATATGTATCCACTTTCTCCTAAAATAATTCATGAATATATCAAATACATGAATCAACTAGTACATGGATTCATTATACATGTATTCTTTTAGATAAGGTATTTCAATATAATATTTGTGATACCATCGAAACGCCATCAAATGAAATATTCTTGATGCCACCCATATACAAAAAAATAAAATAAAATAAAAATGTGTACAAGTTTAAATTAATATCTACCCATTTAAATCAAAACGCTATGACATTTTAAGCTTTTAGATCAACAAGAATGATATCTAGGGGGATTTGAGGATGAACTGGAAAGTTCTTTTTCTCTTTTTGTTGGCTTTCCGATACAGTATTTTGAAACGTTTCCATGCATTTGCAGAGGAAGTAGTAGAAGAGTGTCTGGAAAATTGATTTTCTGAAATTGAGCATCATCTTACTAGACCATCGTAGGAGTAAATCCAACATCAAATAACGACGTAATAAATATATAAGAGTTGAAGCTACTCTTTTTATTAATGTTGACATTTTGAAACAAAAATCAAAATCTTAATATATTTCATATTTAAATAAAAATATACAAATCAATTTTACAATGCCCTTATTTTATGGGAATTAATAAAAGCAGATTTTTAACATATTTTGAATTTTTTTGATGAAATATGTGATTGATATGTTGTGGATTTCATAAAGTATGCGGTTAAAATTAATTATTGACTTGATTTAGATCTGAATTTTAATCCATATAATTAAACATGTGCAATATATGTATCATTGACGAAATTAATTATATACAACAAGAAATCAAGGATAATTAATGTGCATATAACATGCAGTGGAATTATTTGACGGATTTAGTTGACCTTGCAATCTACCTTAAACTAAAAATATTTTAAATTCATTTTGCACCACAATTTAGATATTCACGTCGACACATTTCATGACTGTTAAGTTATATATAGTAATTGAGATCATACAAAATTAGTGTAATTCAAAGTTGTATTTTGTTTTTTCAATTTCCAAGTCTCCAACAAAAGTGGTGGGGGAGGCTACAAGGGTTGGGGATGGTACCTTGTAAATTTTGGCTTTACCCGACTTTGACTTATAAATAGAGAGTCGTCATTAGACTTTTTTATTACCATAGCAAAAGAGAGATTACTGAAGATAAGTTGTGCGATTTTCTCTTATATACATTTTTCCTCTTGGCAAATTACTGCAGAGGTGAAAGAGTACGTAGCCCCTGTTTGGCACCCATTATCATTCTCATCTTTTTCTGTATATTAATTTCAACCACATATTCTCGCAATAAAATAATATTACGCACAAATCTAAAACATTTCATAACTTTTATACCACACATTCTCCCATCAATCACTGTTCCAAAAATTCTATTTTATAAAAAATGGGTGTCAAACACCCTCCTAGTATCGTATTGGGACAAACCTCTATAAATCTTATGATCCTCCATTCTCAACATTTAACCTGTTGAAATAAACTTTTCCGGGGAAGCCCATGGAGAACAAAGATTTGTTAGTTAGCGAGAGCGTAAGGTTGAACATAGCATAGTAACATATGTCACAATTCTGTTCCGAGTGAATGAATGTAGGAAGTGTAAGAAGGAACGTAGTTAAGTATTTGTTATATATTTATACAATAAATATAATATGTAAAAGAAATAATTAATTAAGATAAAGTGCCCAACTGGTAAAAACGTGGAATTTGTGTGGGAGGTCTTGGGCTTTATTGATTCTAATAAAATAATTATTATTTTTTAATTATTTTCGGAATTATTTAATTGGTCAACTAGCCAGTAAAATACGACTGTTTTAACTGCCCAGTTTTAATATCCATTACCATAGGCCATTACATCTGCAACTTAATGCTAGATCATGGTGGAAGAAGTTACATCTCTTTATGCCTATATAAACACACTTTTGGGTATTAGAAGTAGATAACAAAAAACGAAATTGTCTCTTCATATATACAGTAAAAATATTATACTCAAATTATTTTTTCATATTTCTGGAGTACACTTGAGAGTTCTGAAAACCTTTTGTGATCGCTGCATAATTGGTTTATTTGATCGTTGTATCCTGGAGGTGATTGTCCACGGAGGTCGCAGCAGTTATCGACGGGCAATTTCGCTTTAGGACATCGTGCTGTCACGAGACTCGATGTATTGATAAGTTTTTCTGCACTTTACCATTATTTTATCCAACAGTATTGTGGCCGTTATAGTTCAAGCTACGTAGGCTGGGCATTCAACCTACGGGCTAGCCGAGAAAAATAAAACAAAGAGGCAAAAGATAATATCAGTTGCAACTTCAATAATCCAGGAAGCAGTGGAAAAGTGTCTGGAAAAGAATTTCCCAGATAGCATAGGAATTGCGGATTTGAGATGTTCATCCGTACCTAACACTCTAATGGTAATTTCTGATATAATATATACAATATATAGCACAAGTAACCAAAAGGGAATTCCATTGCCGGAGTTAAGGGTTTCATTGAACGATCTTCCTGGTAATGATTTCAATAACGTATTCATCTCTTTGCCGGAGTTCTACTATCAACTCAAAACAGAGAAGAACATAAGGGTGCTTTATTTCAGTTGTGCCTGGCTCTTTTTATGGGAGATTGTTTCCTAAAAAGAGTCTACATTTTGTTCACTCTTCTTCGAGTCTCCACTGGCTTTCTCAGGTAACTCTACAATCATTACCTTGAAATATTATTTATATTCTCATGATTTGGCAGTAAGGCGTGAACAATTTTCATTAACGATTGAGATGAGAGAAATACCCGTGACTTAAAAGTATCCCTAATAAGTCACAATTTTTAATTTAGATGTGAAATTAAGCTAGTGTTTGGCCCCCATTTTGAAGAAACTATAAATTTTGGAATAATGGTTGACGGGAGAATGTGTGATTGAAAAATGATGGAAATTTTTAGATTTGTGTGTAATATTATTTTATTTGGAGAATGTGTAGTTAAAACTAACAAAGAGAAAATTTTGAAAAAAAACATTTGGTCCCAATAATCAATAGAATGAAGGCCAAGTAATTTAGATGTGACGTTACACAAGGGGAAAGGTCATTTGGTCCCCATAGGAATTGGAAAAACAAAAAAGTTTATATATTATTGTGGACTAGAACAGGACACAAAGGACGAAAGATTTCACCTCTTGATTGAAAATATTCAAAGGACGGTTAAGAATGCAACCAAAATTCAAGAGACTTTTGACAACGTGCATTGTGCGTTGCAAAAGGTCTAAAGTCTCTTTTGCAACACGCAATGCACGTTACCAAAAGTCGACCCCTCTACGACAACATCAAACTTTGCAACGCACAAACGAATGTAGCGAAAGGGTTTTCGCAACTTTTTTGACCGTTGCCGTATGTCTTTTTTGCATTTTTGTTAAATCAACCACAAAACAAAGTAGAAGATAACATTGGCCAATATCACTAATCCTCAACAAGAAAGAGAGAGTCCCTATTAAAATTTCCTTCCATAATTGTTTGAGACTTGGATAGTAGACCGACTACAACTCTAGAAAACAATAACTAAAGAAGAAGAGCATACAAAGAATGGTGATTTTTAGTTATAATGGAGCCAAACGAATAAGTGGCATTCAATGAAAAATTGAAAATAAAATTAGCATGCAGTTCTCCAACTTCATTGTTTGTTCAAAAATAATTTTTTTTATTAAAAACAATGATGAGATCGAAGTGTAGGAAAGATGTTAGATATGTTGAAAAGGGAAAAGTAAAAGTTAGAAAATAAGAAAAATATGTTGCAAAGTCAACATACACAAACTATGCAAGGCCTCCAAGCATATTCAGATTTCCAATGAAACTTTGAGTTGAGGGATGAAATATCATATTCAAAATCGAATGTGAAAGAATAGGCTATTTCTTCTCTTTTAATCCAGTGCAATAAAATAAGAGAGAATCAATACTAACTCTTGAGTCAGCTGACTTCTATTTTTGACATTAGAGCATAAGAACTCCATAATGGTGGACAAGGGTTTCGCCTCGAATCCAAACGATTTCTCATCTTCTCCTAAGATATGTCTAGTTAGGACTTTGCTGCAAAAAGTTGGGCAAAGACTATAAACAAATCCTTATTGAGAGGCTACCCAATTTGCTCATCATTTATATTTAAGCAAGCTTATTTTTAAGTATTCTATACTTAGAATAGTATTCCTTGCATCATAAGCATGTCGAATTATTTTTTCAGAAAGTCAAATTTGTGCTATGTGATAGTTCTTTGGCCAGCGACCACAACTTTATTTAAGCAAGTTTTTTTACTGTTTTTTTTTTTTTTTTTTTTTTCATGTTTTAGGAAGACTCCTGGCCTTATACAATATTGGAGATTGAAGTTTTGAAGAAGAGATGAAAAGGGATGAACAACATGATTTTAATCAATGGCTGGACACTCGTCCGGAGAAATATAATATCAAGGGCAACAAAGGTGAATGGACGAAAAGTGGCTAGAAGAGCTCGCGGTGAGCTATGTGCTCGCAGAAGTGAGCAAATCAGCGAGGTAGATTTTTAGCTCCAAACAACTCGCTCCAGCTAGCTTATCTACTTGTTCAAGGGACTAGGGAGCACAACAGCAGGCAGAATTTTTCACCAGCAGCCGCTCACTCGAGCGAGTAAGCTATGTAAAATCTGCTTGCTAACTTGAGCTGATTTAAAAAGGTAACTTGATGGTAGCGGCTGGATGAATTTTGGGGGCAAGCTACAAAAAAAAATAAAGTCTTTTGCAACGTTCAAAAAACGTTGCCAAAAACCTTTTGCAATGTTTTTGAGTATGTTGCTAATCTCGATGTTTTCGTAGAGTAGAAGGATACGACAACGTTTTTCTAGTGTTTCCATAACCTTTTGCAACCTTTTTTGAATGTTGCGAATAACCTTTTTGCAACGTTTTTTGAGTGTTGTCATAACATTTTTGCAACGTTTTTTGAACGTTGCAAATAACTTTTTTGCAACGTTTTTTGAGTGTTGCTAATAACCTTTTTGCAACTCTTTTGAAATTTGCAAGTAACTTTTTCACAACTTTTTTTTAACGATTGCCATATGTTATTTTACAATTTTTTTAAAAAAATTTACATTTTTCTTATTTGTACAGTAATTTGCACAAAGCAACTACAAATGAGATAGAAGATAACAATATCAAACAATTCAAATAATCATTATTTATTGTACTTCAAAATGTAACAATATTCATACAAAATTCAGATCTAAAATTCTGAATACATTCCCCAAAAAAAAAAAGGAAAGAAATACCATAAACCTTTAGTAGTGAGTAAAACTACACTACCAACATTCTTCATTTCTTCTCAGCGATTTCAACACAAGCTTAGCGGAATCTCTTAACATTCATAGATTCAAATTGCATCATCTAACTGTTTCTTATATTCAATGTTATTTTCTTTTAGAATTTCTTCCAACTTGTTTAGTCTCTCTTTTACCTTCTTAAGCACTGGATCAGCTGCTCTTTCTTTGTATTTCTTTAATTCCATCCCTTTTGCCTGTGCTTCAAATTTTGCTTGTTTCTTCAACTCGAGTTCCTGACAACATAATTTAAAAGGGAACCTTAACAAAGCCAACATACAAAACAAATCACATGGCTTGTAGCTCTATTGAAATTAAGCTTCTAAAGTTAGATTTGTAAGAAACACACAATATAAACATAAATACAGGTGTATTAAATTAGTATGTAACAACTAGATCAAAAAACATAAGAAAATCAACATCGACTAAAGCTAAGAACAACATGGAATGTAATCCACATTCTGCAAAGATGTTTATAAGTAGTGGAATCACCCAACCTGCACAATACTAAAGATTGGAACCACCGTAAATTGCATTTTTCTATATCATGTCACAGCAAAAATTTTACCCAGTGCTCTAAACAAAAGTGTTCTTGTTTGCTACCTCCAGTAGAAGATCAGTCTGCGAAGTCACCTAGATGGGAATATTGGGCACCCATGGACATCCTGATAAGAGTGAATTGTAATATCCCTAATAGTGTCCACAATCTTGTACATGTGCATGTCGTTTCTAGCTATGTACTGCTCCAGTACTTAGTTCTTACAATCATCAGGGGTAGATCACTAATTTCATTAGATCTCCAGAAAGCTTACAATTTTTCATCTAGCAAATCAGAAAACGAAAATGTACTATGAGTGAATATTTTATAAAATAAGGTTAAGGAAGTCTATGTGTGAATCTATGTGTTCAACTGGTGGAAAAAAAAAAAAATACCCAAGGCACTTGGAGGAAAGTTTTATTATTTTAGAGGAAAATAAGAAATGGAGAAAAGAACAAAACTAAAACAAAGGTGAAATTTCAACCTCCAGCTACCGCAACTTATATTCTGAACCTAGTAGCTATAAGCACAGAAAAGAGACCAATGTTACACATAAACAAATGTAGAATCCACTTTCCTCAACATAATTCATGTCAGTTATGAGATAAAATTAAATAGCGTAATTTAACTCATTCAATAGAAAAAGAGTAAACCTTCAATAGTCATTCAAAATGCAGCTTGAAAACAAACAATAGAGTCTAACACTAAATTCTCAAGAGGCTAAACAAAAAGGGACGGAAAGTTGCACATAGAACAATTTATTTATTTAGAAACGAAATAAAATGGGAAATAACTTGAAGAATCTTACCCCAAAACACGTCTTTCCTCGTATACTTTGGATAACATATTCCCCTCTTGACCATCACCACAGCCTAAAAATCCTCTTTTTTGAATCATAATAGTATTATTCGAATTTTGAAATTCCGGTGAATAAAAGGCCATCCATTTCTTATTAGAGCAAGGCGATGCACCAGCAACAGCAACCCTATAAAAACACTGAATCTTATTATAATCTGAACATTTTAACAATCGACTTGGGGATAAATTCCGATGCGATACCAAGCGTGAGAGCGCTTTTGATGTGGAATTAAATGAAAGCATACGGGGGGAAGAAATTGGCTACCCTAATTGACTGCTCTAATGGATAATGAATTTGTGAAGGTAGAAACGATGTGTGAATGGAGGGATTTTGTTGGAGAGGAATGAATGGAGGGAGGCGTGAATTTGTTTAGGGTTTAGGTTATCATTTGCGCCAGTACACAATTGAATTTGGATAAAAAAAAAAAAACACAAAAGCTTTTGCAACATTCAAAAAACGTTGCCAAAAGTGATATTTTTGCAACGTTCAAAAAAGTTGCCAAAAGTGAACTTTTCGCAACATAGCAAAAAATTATATTTTTCGCAAACTCGAAACCTAAGACCTAATAACCAAGTTTTAAGTAATTTACACATTACTCATTGAAATTTAACAACCTACCAAATTAAGTCATTTTGTTTATAGAATTGGCCAATTACAAAATCAACTAAAACCTAACAAACTCCCCCTTTGACATTTTGTGACAAAACACTAATCTATATCAAGGCACTAATAAAGTAAATGTTACAAACTCAAACAATGATACAACCTAAACTACAGACTGTATTGAATGAACTCTCCAGTACATGGTTCCTGAAATAGACAACTCAAATACCAGTGTAAAATATGTGAAAAACACGATCAAAGATAATTACAGTTCAAACAGTTCAATTGTAAGTGTCACTTAAGCAATCATAAACAATTGTAACTCATATAACATATTTTTCAGTTTTAAATCACAAGTTAAACCAAGACACGGTAACAGTGCAACCCAACATATCAAAACGAAACATTGACACTATAAAAAATATCAAAAACTTAATTTAGCAAAACTGAACTCAACCAAATATGCATGTGCTCCCCCTTACTACAAATTCTCAATATGTTCAAACAGTAAGTAAATATATCTATGTCTCACCCCAACGACTCCTCAAGACATAAGACATAAGTATAAAATGATAATGCAATGTATATCAAGTCAAATGTTTCAATATATCTATGTCTCACCCCCAACGACCCCTTTAGACATAATAAAAAATGTAAATCATAAAATATGATACCAACTCAAAATTTTTCTCCCCCTTTTTGTCACAAAATGACAAGGGACAAAGTGAAATCACAAAATATCTCAATAATGTAGGTATAAGCAATCACAAATATATGCGGTGAACAGCAAACTTTCCCACAATTCCAACTTAAAGTACCAATGGAGTAAATGATATAAGTGACTCATATGTATTAAGTGTCACTAATCCTCTGACAGTAGGACTCCAAACCTTAAATTTGTGAGAAATGACATGCTAAACATCACTGCTACTAAATATATTCTTCAACTTATGAAAGTCAAATCGTATAGAATATTAGAACCTACATATGAAAGCTCATTTCAAATGAACAATGTATTTTCTCTCTCTGACTTACATCATAAATACGTTTCTTTTCTTACAATTTTCAAAAGGAATTCTCACATATTTTTATTCATCTTAAGTGCAGACTTTTTTCATTAAACGACTAACATGACCCTTGTAACAAGTTTTAGGTCAGCTAATCCAAGTCAGATGACCATAGGCACCAGATTATGAGAAACCCCTCAAGCTTAATTACTCGAGTCAAATAGGCTCCGAAAAGAAGTATTAAGATATTGAGTCCCTTATAAAAAAAAATTTCATAAAGAGATTGATTCATGTAGGGGTAATATCAAGCTTAGGTCTAATAAAAATGGCCAATTCATGTTCAAAGTCACCCTACTAACATGTGATTGCCATCCCAAATCTCACACAATGCGGTAAAGTCCCATTGTCATAGTGTGTGTAGTGCAGGTGGTATATAAAGAGACCGATATTAAATACTCCATAAGCATCCTAAGCTAGCAATGGAAATTATATTACAGCTCACCAATTAAACTTGCTCTTGATTAGAACCAACAAAATCAAGTGTATTGTAAGTTATGCTGTAAAACCAATGTCCAAATCAAGCCCTTTTTGTACTTTTTCCTGAAGTAAAACTGTAGACATAAGCAATAAAAGAAAATGGTTGTGTTTGTGTTTTTTTTTTCCGAATAAAAACAAGAATGCACCAAGCATACGAAATAGAAAAAATCAAACAAAACACAAAACATAGAATAAAATGCATGATAACAAGTAAATAAATATGATATATGCATGCATGCATGCATAAGAAAATGTTATACAACAGTAGAATACGAGTATGCATCAACTAGACTCAGTCAATGAGGTATACAAATACCAATAGATGTTCAAAGAGATTCAAACCGAAGACCATCCAACGGCTTAGTAAACAAATCAGCTAATTGGTTCTTAGTAGAATGTGTTCAAGATTCACAATTTGAGTTTCCACAAAATCTTGAATAAAATGATGTCTGATGTCAATATATTTAGTTCAACAGTGCTGAACAGGATTTTTGGAAATATTAATAGCACTGGTGTTATCACAAAACACAGTTATAGTACCATGTTCAATCTCATAATCACTCAATATCTACTTCATCCAAAGTAGTTAAGTGCAACAACTTCCTGCCGCAATGTACTCGACCTTTGCTGTGGACAATGAGATAGAATTTTGTTTCTTACTCATTCAAGCAACAAGCTTAACACTAACATAAAAATAACCTTCAGAAGTACTCTTTCTATCATCAGCATTACCAGCCCAATCAGCATCAGAGTAACCAGCAAGATGAAGAGTAGAGTCTCTAGAGTACAAAATGTCATAATCAATAGTACCATTGACATATCTAATAATACATCGTACAATACTCAGGTGAGACTCCTTAGGATTAGCCTGAAAATGCACACAGACTCCTACACTAAATGCAATGTCATGTCTACTAATAGTTAGATAAAGCAGACTACCTATCATGCTCCTATAAAGTGTTTAATCAACACTCTTACCTGTAGAATCTATACCTAACCTAATATTGGTACTCATAGGGGTTCTATGTATTTCTTACTATCCAACTCATATCGCTTGACAAGATTCTTAGCATATTTCAATTGTGAAATGAATAACCCCTCATCAGTCTGCTTGACTTGAAGACCAAGAAAATATGTTAATTCACCAATCATGCTCATCTTAAAGTCTTGCTTCATACACTCTACAAACTCATGAGCTAGGGAATCAACAGGAGAACCAAAGACGATGTCATCCACATAGATCTGAGCTATGGTAATGATATCTTCAACACGTCTTATGAACTAGGTTCTGTCAGCACCACTTCTCATGAAGCCATGATCCAAGAGGTATGCAGTAAGCTGATCATACCAAGCTCTCGGAGTTTATTTCAGCCCATACATGGCTTTACTCAACCTATACACATAGTGCGGGTATTTAGGATCAACAAACCCTTTAGGTTGTTCCACATAAGCTTCTTCCTGAAGAAATGAATGCATTCTTGATATCCATTTGGTACAATTTGAAACCCAAAGTGCAGGCAACAACCAGAAGAATTCTAAGGGATTCAAGCCTTGCAATAGGGGCAAATATCTCATCAAAATCAACACCTTCAACCTCAGTGTACCCCTGGACAACCAACCTAGCCTTTTTTCTCATAATGATACCTTGATCATCAATTTTATTCTTAAATATCCACTTGGTATCAATAACATTGCAATCATCTGGCCTAGGTACTAAATCCCAAACTCTATTTATAACAAACTGATTTAATACTTATAAAAAAATGATTTAACTCTTCATGCATCGTATTCACCAAACATTCATCCTCAAGGGCTTTATCAACTTTCGTTGATTCAATCTGAGACACATAGCTTGTATAAGACAGGTTGTTCATGACCCTTTTGTAAAGTCTCATACCTTCTTCGATCTCTCCAATCATATTGTCCTTAGGATAATTCAATTTCACTCTAGACAAAGGCTCTTTAGGTGGTTTAGCTTCATTTTCATATGATGTATCCTTAGTAGAAACTACCAACTCATTAAATGCCCATGGGAGATCAGGAACTGAAGCTTCCTTAGGTTCAATTACCTCAGCTAGTTCAATATTAAACTGTTCCAACGCAATGCATTCTCCACTGGTCTCACCATCATAACAAGCATCATCAACCACCACATTTATAGATTCCATCACAACACGTGTACGATTGTTGTACACCCGATAAGCCCGACTATTCTTGGAATACCCTAAGAATATACCTTCATCACTCTTGGAATCAAACTTTCCCACAATTCTCCCTGTCTTTCAAAATGTAGCACTTGCTGCCAAACACACAAAAGTACTTGACAATAGGCCATTTACCTTTCCGTATCTCATACGGAGTCATGTCAGTTTTTTATCTAAGATAAACTCTATTGACAATGTGACATGCAGTATTTATGGCTTCACCCCAAAAATGCATAGCCAAATCTTTACCATGAAGTATATTTCTCGCCATTTCTTGAAGCACACGATTTGTTTATCAACCACCCCATTCTATTGTGGAGTGATCGGTGAGGAGAACTCATGTTGAATTCCCTCTTCCAGACAGAAGTTCTCAAGATTAGAGTTTTTGAACTTCATACCATGATCACTACGAATTCTGGACATAGAATAACCTTTCTTATTTCTAAATTTCTTACACAATGAGATGACAAAACCAAATACTTCTGTTTTATCTCTCAGCAATTTAATCCAAGTGAACTGAGAAAAGTCATCTACCACATCCAAAATATATCTTTTACCACTAAGACTTTCGATCCTTGATGGTCCTATCAAATCCATATAGAGTAATACAAGAGGCCTGCTCGTCAAGATCTTAGACGTTTGTTTGTGAAGAACCCTAAGCTGTTTACCTTGTTGACACGGACCACAAACAGTGGTATCAGAATTATCCAGGTTAGGTAGGCCATTGACAATCTCCTTCTTGGTAAGTTTAGATAGACAGTTGTGGTTCATGTGACCCAGTCATTGATGCCATAGCTCAGTTACGTTGATCTTGGCACTACTACACTTGTAATTAGAATTGGGTAAGACTCCATAACAATTTTTAGACGTTCTTACACCTTCAAGAACAATGTTACCAGTCGTGTCATATACAGAACACCTTTTCTGGACAAAGGTAACCTCAAAATCAGCATCACAAATTTGACTGATGCTCAACAAATTTTACTTTAAACCTTTCACATAAAACACATCTGAGATGGAAGGTAGTCCGGCAATACTCAAAACTCATTTTCCAAGTATCGGTGCAGTAGCTCCATCACCAAACATAACAACACCACCATTCCACTCATCAAGTGAAGGAAATAGAGATTTGCCACCACACATGTGTCTTGAACATGCACTGTCAAGATACCACATGGAATTATGTTGTGCTTTAAGATCAAGGTGAGCAACACGACAATTCAACAATTTTCTTGATCGTTCACTATTACCCTTCTTTTCTCCTTTCTCAATCTCACGGTCATATTTGATTTCAGCAATCGTGGTGAAGGCCATATACTCTCGTTTATCCTCACCACCAGACATCTCATTCTGAGAGATGGAATCCGAATCCTCATCACTCATGGTCATGGCTAAAGCATTAAGCCTTTCATTATTCGAGCTCCTACTAAGATTAGGACATTCATTCCTGTAGTGACCATAACCCTTACACTCATGGCATTGGACTATTGAGTTTTACTAACGAGAGTCCTATAGGTATTCTTCTTACGTCTATCCCTCGAGAGTTTATTAGGGACTTCACTACCCTATGCTCGAGCCTTTCTTCTATTCTTCATCACATTCTGGAATTTTTTAACGAAATAGACAATTTTGTCATCCCTAAGTGCCTCATTGTTAGTGGACTCGCTCTCAACTTCTCTAATAGTGTTTGTGGTGATGGATTTTTGTTTCTTAGGCTGTACTAAGGTCAATTCATAAGTTTGGAGGGATCCGACGAGTTCTTCTACTTTAACGCTGTCTAGGTCATTACTTTCTTCAATTGCAGTTACCTTAGATCTAAACCTTTTAGTTGGGGATCTAAGAACCTTACGAACGATTTTTGACTTGGGAATCCTTTCGCCTAGATTAAAACTAGAATTCAAAATATCATTCGACTTAGCATAGAACTCATCAAATATCTCGTCATCATTCATCCTAAGTTCTTCAAATCTAGATGTTAACATTTACAATTTGGAGTTTTTCACAATTTTAGTACCCTCATGGGTTGTCTCCAAAATGTCCCAAACTTCCTTAGTAGTCTCATACATAGATACTCTTCTAAATTTCTCAGGAGACACATCTATAAACAAAGCATACAAACATTTACTGTTCAAATTACATTCATCCAAGTTAATTTTGGTCCATAAAGAAATATCAGTGGGTGTAACTACACCATGAACAGTTGTTGTAGGTGAAGTCCATCCATTTTGCACACAAATCCAAATACATTCATCTAAATCCTTAAGAAAAATCTTATTCGAACTTTCCAGTAGGCATAATCGCTACCACAAAAATATGGCGATATAGACAGAGAACTACTCATCTAGATTAGATCAAATGAGGGTCAAGAATCGAAATTAGGCTCTGATACCAATTGAAAAAATGCAAATTCGACCATAACAATACCTAGAGGGGGTGAATAAGTATTTAATGTGGAATTAAAAATAATTACGAATCAAAAAGCAACAAGTCACTTTTATGTAGATGGTTAATCATGCAAGTCAAGTTATCTTATGTTGAATTACCACTGTTTGTATATCATAAACATCAAACAACAAAACAGTAAAGAACACAAAAGTTGTTCACGGAGAAACCCAACTAGGAAAAACTCTAAGCGCTTTGCCAGTCAATCCACTATAAACGATTATGTGCGTACAACCTACGAGACTAGACGACGAACGCTCTCTTGTAACTCCGCTATCCTGCTGCAGCCCTTAACTTGATAGAATTGCTTATCTCCCGTGGATCAAGAAGAGCAACTCATTCTTCATAGACTGGAACTCCAGTCACATTCCTTGATCTTCAGCACCTTTGACAGCTATTTAGGAAGTTTGTTTTTTGGTATTTGGATATTGAATTTGATGTTTTTCTTACTATCAAGAACGAATCTCAAAGAAACATGAAAGTTGAAAGTTTTAAGGATGAAAGAAAATTATAGCACAATATTTGCTTATTTATCAACCTTAAAATTCTCATTCTGTAGTTTTAGGATATTTATAGGTATGGTAGAAAATAGATGGACCGGTAAAAAGCCTTTAAAATACGAAATAAAATATTTCCATATAAAGCTGTTGCTTGAACGAAGGTCCAGCGACAGTCGAGCGACAGGGTGTCGCTCGAGCGTAGGAGGGGTGATAGTCTAGCGACGATGTTTTTGCTTTTGTAGCTCGAGCCAACCCTTGACGACAGCCCAGCTAGAATCCGCGCCGTTTTCTTCCTTGTTCCAAACTCGAAACTTTAGACCTAATAACCAATTTTTAAGCAATTTGCACATTATTCCTTGAACTTTAACAACCTACGAATTTAAGTCCTTTTGTTCACATAATTGGTCAATTACAAAATGAACTAAAACCTAACAATTAGGATTAACAATGTAACCATTGTTTTTTATGCTTTCATTTAATTTCCGTGTTTAAGCTTCAAATCGTGATTTTTAGGTTGAATATTGATTTTCTTGTGTTCTTTTCCTTTGACCAATTACATGAACTCAAGATCGAGAGCTCATATTGTTGTCGTTTGATCGTGATAACAAGTAGCATAACTTGCATAAACCGTTAGGATATACCTTTTGAATTTGTGTAGTCATTACAAATGTTTTAGAGTTTGATGTGTTTTATACTAATTGTAATTCCATAGAGATATAGTAAATTCGTTATAGGAAAATAGTTCAGACATGATAAGCAAATTGTCAAATGATCTAGGAATGCACAACGATGAACTTCAATTGATTATTGTCTAAAACACGAGATGTTAAAAAAGTGGATGGACTACTGATAAAGCCGTGAGTTCTAACACTTCAATCAATTTGAATTTTCTTGTAATTCACATTATTTTGTTTTTATTTACTTAAGTTTCATGTAAACTCTCAAAAACTGATTTTTCAATACATAACTATTTGATACATGTGCACTTGAGATTTTTTACAACATAATGTTGCAGCCATATGATTTCAATGTTTTATGCATCATCCTAAATAAAGTTCTATATATCTCTTTCTTTTGTTTTCTTTTATTATTTTTCTTGACGAATAAAATTTTTCTACTGCTTTACACCTCGTATATCATGTGCTGTACCACTAAAGCAACTGAGGATGCTCGCTGCATTTTAGGAAACATTATCTCATTGCAAAATATTCAATTTTTTTTTTCCTGAAGGAAAGGATTAAAATCCTTGTCACCCTAAAACTTCCAATAGGATCTGCTGTGTTTAATGTAGGCATGGCACTGAGCTGAGATGAGTTGAGTTGAGTTGGCTCGACCCATAAAAACTCAGGCTCTGCTCAGTTTTGGTATGAACCAAGCCCGTGCTCGGCCAACATATGAGGCTCACGAGCAGCTCGTCAAAGTTTTTAAAAAAAATTATACTGTGTATGGCTCTGAGGGTGATATGCACTGCTGAAGTCCAACTGTGTATTGACCGAACGCCATAAACTGCGCCAGAAGTGACTGAGGAAGTGAGTGTCCCGGTCAGACACAATAGATGTAGGTAGTCCATGTAGGCGATAGACCTCACGAAAGTACAGCAAAGCCACATTGACAGCGTCCGTAGTTTTCTTGCAAGGGATGAAGTGAACCATCTTAGAGAACCGATCGACCACTACAAAGATAGAGTCAAAACCACGCTGGGTCCTAGGAAGCCCCACAACGAAATCCATACTGACGTCTATCCAAGGTTGGGTTGGGATAGGCAGGGGCATATACAAGCCAGCATTCGTTGCCTTGCCTTTGGCCAAATGACAAGTCCGACAACGTTCCACAAATCTGCCAACATCCTTGCGCAATGATGGCCAAAAGTAAGAAGCAACAACAAGCTGCAATGTTCTATCACGACCCACATGGCCCTCATTGTGCAATTCTTGAACGATCTTCAACCTCAAACTACCTTCTGGAATACATAACTGGCTGCCACGAAAAAGGAAACCATCAACCCATGCAAACTCCGACCGCTCACCTTCCTACAACTGCCGACAAACATGGGAGAAATATGGATCAGTAGCATATAAGTCACAAAGGCTATCAAAACCTGGAACTTCCACTCGCATTTCCATTAGGAGAGTCTGACGCCTACTCAATGCATCTGCCACCTTGTTAAGGGCGCCTGCTTTGTGCTTAATCACGAAAGTAAACTATTGCAGGTAAGCAATCCAAGAAGCATGCCAAGCAGATACCTTATCCTGAGTACTAAGGTGCTAGAGGGCATCATGATCAGTATACAAAATGAATTCCTTTTGGAACAGGTAGTGACGCCAATGTCGAACTGCCTGGACTATTGCATAGAACTCCACATTATAAGTACTATACCGAGACTTTGGGCAAGAAAGCTTTTCGCTGAATTATGCAACAAGACGGTTGTTTTGACTCAGCACACCACCAATACCCACCTTCGAAGCATCACAATGCAGCTCAAATGGCTGGGTAAAGTCAGGCAACACCAAAACTGGAGCAGTAATCAACTTCTGCTTAATCAACTGAAGAGATGCCTCTGCCTCGAGAGTCCAGTGAAACTTTCCATCCTTCATACAATCTGTAATTGGTGCCATGATACTACTGAAATGTGGTATAAACCTTCGATAAAATGAAGCAAGGCCATGGAAGCTGCGCACTTCTGTAACAGTCTTAGGTTGTGGCCACTGGCTTATTGCTTTCACCTTTGATGTGTCCACTGCTAACCCCTCCTTCGACACTACGTAACCCAGGAATACCACACGATCAGTTAAGAACGAACATTTTTTCACTGCAGCATAAAAGTTATCCCTGCGAAGAACTGAAAGGACTTCCCGAAGGTGCTGGACATGGTCATCATCGTTAGCACTATAAATCAGAATATCATTAAAGTAGACGAAAACAAATTTACCGATGAATGGACGAAGAGCCTGATTCATAATCCGCATAAATGTACTAAGTACATTTGAAAGGCCGAAAGGCATGACTAACCACTCGTACAACCCTTCCCTCGTCTTAAAGGCTATCTTCCACTCATCCCCAGGTCTAATCCGAATCTGATGGTACCCACTCTTCAAATCAAGTTTGCTGAACACGCAAGCATCAGTAAGCTGGTCTAATAGATCATCCAGGTGAGGAATAGAAAAACAGTAACGCACCGTAATCTTATTGATCGTCCTACTATCCACGCACATGCGCCACGTCCCATCCTTCTTCGACTTAAGAAGAGCAGGAACATCACAATGACTAAGACTCTCCCTGATGTGCCCCTTTGCCAGAAGCTCCTCCACTTGTCTGCGCAACTCCTCATGTTCAGTGGGGCTCATCCTGTAATGTGCCCTATTAGGAAGAGAAGCATCAGGCACCAAGTCAATCTGGTGCTGAATATCCCGCACTGATGGCAATCCATCTGGAAGCTCTTTTGGGAAGACCTCATGAAACTCCTTTAGCAATGGTTGAACCCTGCAAGGGACCTCCTGCTCGCTGGCAACTGATTTCCCCACTAACACATACACTACCCCAGATTCCTCCATCTCCGTTTCAAACTTCGCTCTGGTCAGCAAATTTTTAATTTCCCCAACTGCTTTTACTGAACCCTTATCTGGTAGTAGCACAATCTTCTTTCTCCCAAATAAAAAACTGTACGTATTGGTATATCCATCATGGACCGAACGTCGATCAAACTGCCACGGTCTCCCTAACAGCAAGTGGCATGCATCTATCTCTACTACATCACATAAAACCCGATCTTTGTAGGTAGGTCCAATGGAGAAACTGATTCGAGCACGCTGAGACACCTCTACATCATTACCCCTCTTTAGCCAAACCAATTTATATGGTTTAGGATGTTTTTCAATCTGCAAACCCAGCTTCTTAACGACCTCTTCAGCCACCACATTTTCACAACTACCAGAGTCAATAACAAATCTACAGACCTTCCCTCCAATAGTACACGTTGACTGAAAGATATTATTTCGCAGCCAGTCAGTGTTATTCTCCAAAGGAGTCAGAAAGCTACGCCTTACCACCAACGCCTGACCCACATCACCAACTACAAATTCTTCTTCCTCTGTGACTTCTTCGATGTCTTCACCATCAAATACAGGCGGACCTTCATAATCTTCATACCTCTCATCAACAAAGAGTCCTCTGCGCGGATTCTTAGGACATTCAGACTGCCTATGGCCTGTACCACCACATGCAAAACAACGAATACCACCTCCAGGACGTACTGGTGGTTGAACAAGATTAGTTCTAGGAGGGCCAGAATAAGTAGGATTACCAGGACGTGTCATCTGCTGCTGTGAGTTATTAGCAGAATTGCCCGCAGTGAAAGGAACTGTATTTATCCTGGACTGCTGTTTTTCTATCTGTATTGCCCTCTGATGTGCCTCAGAAACTGTCACAGGATCAAACATATTCAGCGCGTCCTGTATTTGGGGACGAAGACCACCCACATATCGCGACACCAACTGCTCCTCCATCTCCATCACCTCATTCCTCGTAATCAACATGTAAAATTCTGTAGTATAGTCACTAACCGTCTTTACACCTTGATGCAGATTCTGCAGTTGCTGGTACATGGTCCGAACATAGTTGTAGGGCATAAACTGCTTCTTCATATGTTTCTTCAATTTATCCCATGATGCAAACTTTGATTGTCCTAACCTGGATCTCGTCACCTTGGTCTGCTGCCACCACGTCGCTGCTCGTCCACGAAATCTCATCGCAACGAGAGGCACACATTTATCAGCATGAACCTCCTTAAATTCCAAGATCTCCTCCACTGTAGTCACCCAATCCAAGAACTCTTTTGGACTTAATCCACCATGAAACTCAGGAATATCAACCTTGAATCCTGATTCCTAACGCCTGTTTTCATCCTGACCACCCCCTTTCTGTCGAACTGGCAGATCTAGAGGATGCTCAGGCTGTGCAAACGGATTCTCATCATCAGAATCCTCAACTGGTTGGGCCACATGCGCATGTTGTTGTGGCATGAGTGCAGCGATTTGCTGTATCAGCAACTCCATTTGTTGACTCAGCCGTGCGATGTCATCACGTCTATGTACTTCCTCTATCGGGGCTTCACGGGCTTCTGGATGTCTCCTGGCAGCATGGTGAAGGAACGACTTCGGCTCTGATACCAACTGGCTACGGAATATTATAGGGAAGATGAAAATACATACAAAGTGAGAGAAAACTCACGAAAATTTTATTCAACTCAATAATGATCTGCCTCAAAGGGCTTACAAGGCTTTAAATAGTGAAACCCTAGCAAAATTCGGAAAATAAATAATAAAAATATTGGATCGTCCTCCAACAAACGGAATACGAATCCGAATTTTATTGAATGAGATATTACCAAAATAAAAATTACCATAAACGGCAAAACCGCTTAATCGAGGGCCTAAATGATGGAATCTGCCCAAAATTCGACGTACGTCATGGCCAAAGGCGATGAGTTGTGATCGTTGGCCCGTTTCCAATCGAATTAGGCTAATAATTCGCCAAAAACGGACAAACCCGAAGTTATCATGAAATCATTTTTTTCCTTTGCGGTCCCACTTCATCATGAACTCTAACTCCTTATACACTTCATCAGATTCAGACTCCGATACTAAAGTACATACTCAAGGTGTTAGAATATCATTTGCTATACGAAAAATAATATGATGTTAAGTTCGTTCTTTCTTCAAAATTTAAGTATGTCTAAAACTTTTGCATCTACCAGCTCTAAAATACTAAGCATGTCATGAGCAAAATACCTAGTTAATTCTAATGGTATTCCATCAGTATCTATATTGGAAGTATTTTGGGTGAAGGAATAGGAATAAAAACCATAATATTGATTTAAGTCTGCCAGAACAAATCATTGTTAATATTTCTAACTCGTTATCTTCACATTGTTGTGACGATACAGCAGTACTGGTAGGCATTGGAACATGGGCCATCAAAATTTCTACGGGATCTTTGGGCATATGTCTTATATATTTCACATAAAATTCTCTCTGTATTACCATATGAAATTGAAAATTGAAAATCTAATATATTTGAAATTTGGTTTATAACTTTTGTACCCTTAAATATATGGTCTGATTACATAACCTAACCATCCTTCCAATATTTTATAAATTTAAGTCCCTTTGTTGCTACAAATTACAATATCAGAAAAATGGGTGATGTTTTAAGTTTTGATAATATGTTAAAATCGAGCGAGAACGATGGGACTAGTGAAACAAGATATGCCTGAATGTGTATTGATAGCCTCAAAAAAAAAAAAAAAAACTTTCAAAACTTTTCTCACATGAAATGCAATTTCCCAATCATTCTCTTTGTAAATCAGATTCTGGATCGTATGTTTGTCGAGTGGTGTAATAAGTAGTAATAAGATGTTAGTAGCATTCACAAGAAAGTATAAAAAGATAATTTGAGTTTCGTCTATTACTTATATATGTAACAGTTGTTATAGCGTCTAATCCATTTTCTTTACATATTCATTGAACTTTTTTTTTTCTATTAGGAAATATTGTAATAAATAGTAGAGCACTCATATTTCTTTTATAACTCACTTTCAATAAATTTTAATCCATCTTGCATAATTAAATTAAAATATGACAAATAAAAAGGAATAGAATACCACAAAAAATTGGAATTAAACTGTCAGTTAATTTATCAAGTATATTTTGTTGACCGGTGCATTGTCAAATGTAAAACTTCGAAATTTACTCTCGCAATTAAATTCTTTAATAATACTCATTAAGTGCCCTTTTGGCCTCATTATTTCACATTATAATGAGAGAAATTGGAATTTTTTGGGGGACGTGTGATTAAAAATGAAAAAAAAAATTGGATTTATGTATAATATTATTTTATTGGAGAGTATGTGTTTGACAATGACGCAGAACGGAAGTAACAAGATTTACTAGCGTAAATCTTGAAAATAAGAAAATTGGAATTCTCCAATAACGAAATTTTATTCAAATCAATAATGACGGAAAAATGCTCAAAAACTTTTAAATAGGCATTACAAGAAATCCTAAAATATAGAAAAGGAAATCGTTCCAAAAATAGCGAAAATCTAAAACGGGAAATACGAAAATTGATCATTCGGGGGCCTAAACAAAAGAATTTGGCTAAAATCATGAGATCTCGATCTCGAGTCCAGCTTTTCGGGCCGTTTCCAATCAACCTGCCAAGTTTCAGCCCATTCCAATACCGTCGCGACAAATGACAAAATTACCCTTGACGCGATTTTTCTTTGCCAATTTTCTGTCTTGCACTTCCTCAAACTCCAAAGCTAGTTGTCCTACATCAGACAAGAAGAGAGAAAAAATGAATAATAATTTAATGGAAAATAATGGCGGCCAAACGGGGCTGCTTTAATATTAGAAGCATTAGAAGAAAACTCAATTAATTTAAAAACATTTTTTTTATTCATTATACACATTTTATCTACGTAGTATGTAGTAGCAGCTATATAATTTTTTTTGTTAATACCCCCACATGTCATACGTAAAAGATAAATATCAATATATTTATTTAAATAATTTATTATCCAATTCTCTTTTATGGTATAAAGCAATAGCATCCGAAGAGTATTTCTAGAATAGCTTGTGTACCCATGTTACATATTGTCTTACGAGCTTAATGAAGTGTTTTCTTTACATTATGCCAAGTAAATGCTTACCACTAGCTACAAATATTACCATACCTTCGCACATTGCCTCTTGTGCATGGTCTCAACAGGTAAGTACCTGCTTGAACTTGAACCACCAGGAGAACCAAATTGAAGCTGACTTAGTAGGATCTAAAGTTCTACGTTTGATGGTATATTATTTTAATGGTTGTTTAGATGGGTCATTTCAATACCCTTTCGTCAAGCTAATCTTTCTTTATAGTACTTACATTGTGTCTGGTAATCTTGCTTTCCGTCTATTGTACCCATGACTACCAGTTTTAAGTGTTCTCAAGACTGAGGAGTTGTTTATTCGTTCGTCATTTACTGCTTGAAATATAAGTGTTTCTTGTTCTTCAGTGCTATCCAAATCAATTGGACCAGTGCTTCCATGTCCATGCTCATTGCATAAATCATCAGGAGTTGAATTGTTCTTACGATCACTAAAATAGTGATAAAATGGAGGATATGGAGAGGAAATTGGAACCCTTTCTAATGTGTTGGATGCACCAAACATTTCTTTGAACTGCTTAGTCATCAACAATGTAGTGTAATCCACTTAAAATAAGAATAATATATGAAGGAAACTAAAAGAGGTAATTGTATTGTAGATAAAAATTAGAGATAATGCAACTCAAAATTGCACATAAAAGAACAATTGATATTGTTAAGAAATATATTATTTATTAAGGGTAAAATAGTCCTTTTTAATTTTATTTGTTTAGCCTATATATAGACTCTTTATATTTAGGTTAAAGTATCTTTTTGTACTCAATTTTCATTATACACTATCAATGAAACCCCAGCCTCTTTTTCTTCTTTGTATTGTTTAACATGGTATCAAAATAAAATTTCATGGGATAAGGTTTAATCTCAAACACAACTTCCGCGGTTCCAACTAGTATTCCATGGTTAAAGTATCTTTTTGTACTCAAAGAATTTTTTTTTAGAAAGGCGACGATTTCGAGAGGGTTTTCTTTCAGTTTCTGTAATTTGGTATTTCATTTTCTTTTCTTTTGCGATATGTTTTTCCTAAATTTTTTATTATGGCTACTAAAAGAAACAATTCGCTTCCATCTGTGAGTGTGAAGTTGGATGGAAAGAATTATTCGTATTGGAGTTATGTAGTGAAGAATTTCCTTAAGGGTAAAAAGATGTGAGAATACGTTAGTGGAACTTCTGTGAAACCTGAGAATACCAATGTGGGTTATGTTGCTTCAATAGATGCATGGGAAGCAAATAATACAAAAATTATTACATGGATTAACAATTCTGTTGAGCATTCCATAGGTAGAGAATTGGCGAAGTATAAGACAGTAAACGAGGTTTGGGATCATCTGCAAAAGGTTATTTACTCAATCAAATTTTGCAAACTAGTATCAATTGAAGAATGGCATACGAGCTCTTTAACAGAATAATATGAGTGTTCAGGAGTTTTATTATACTATTAGAGATTTTTGGGATCAATTGGCTCTTACTGAATCAGACGAATTAAAGGTATGTGATGCCTATATTGCTCATAGAGAGCAGCAACGGTTGGTACAGTTTTGAACTGCACTTTGCAGTGATTTTGAAGGACTTAAAGGTTCAATTTTGCATCATTCTCCACTTCCTTCAATTGACTCAGTTGTTAGTAAGTTATTGGCTGAAGAAATACGTCTCAAGTCTTATTCTGAAAAGGGAATCACTTCTACTTCTAATCCTTCGGTGCTAGTAGTGCCTTCTAAGTCATTCTCTAATAATCAGAATAAATTTCACGCAAGGGCTACCCCCGACGAGTGTAGTTTCTGTAAGCAGAAAGGTCATTGGAAGGCCCAGTATCCTAAGTTGAGACAACGAAAACAATCGCAGCAACAATTTCAAGTTTGAAAGCCTGGCAACCAGTTACAATTGAATGTTCATAGACCACCTCAGGGCTATAAACCACCTCAGTCTAATAATGCAACAATAGTTTCATCAGGTCCCTTCACTGATCCTAGTACTCTGGTTGAGCAATTTTAGAAGTTTTTCTCCTTATAGCCACAAGCTATGTCTGTTTCTTCTCCTTCCATAGATCAGTTGCCTCATGGTTCTTCAGGTATGTCACATTCTGTATGGGTCTTGGATTCTGGTGCTTCACATCATATGTCTCTAGATTCTTCATCTTTTACTTCTATTTCTCTTTCGTCTTCTATCCCTATCATGACTGTTGATTGCACTCCTATGCCTTTAGCAGATGTTGGTTCTGTTGTCACACCTCATTTGTCTCTCCCTAATGTTCATATTCCAAAACTCACATTAAATCTTGCTTGTGTTGGTTAGTTATGTGATTCTGGTAATTTAGTTACATTTTTCTCTTTTTCTTGTTATGTGCAGGATCTTCAATCTCAGAAATTGATTAGGAGAGGCCGTAGGAATGGTGGACTATATATTTTGGATGAGCTAAAAGTGTCAGTTGCTGCTGCTACTACTAGTGTTGATTGTCTTCTTTTCGTTTGAGTCCTTCTTCTTCTAGTTTTTATTTATGACATTCTCGTTTAGGTTATGTTTCATCTTCTCATTTAAGATTTTTGGCCTCCACTTGAGCGTTAGGAAATTTGCAACCTTGTGATATTTTTGATTGTAGTAGACGTAAACTGGCAAAATTTTTAGCTTTACTTTTTAATCGAAGATTTCTATTTTTTCTTCTCCTTCTGATTTGATTCATTCTGATGTATAGGGGCCTTTTCCTGTTGCCACAAAGGAGGGTCTCGATATTATGCTTCTTTTATTGATGATCATACTCGTTATTGTTGGGTTTATTTAATGAAACATCATTCTGAATTCTTTGAGATATACTTAGCCTTTCATGCTCTTGTCAAAAATCAACATTCTGTTGTTATCAAATGTTTTAGGTGTGATTTGGGTAGGGAATACACTTCTAATAGATTTTGTAGGCTACTTGCCTTAGATGGAACCATTCACCAAACTTCGTGTACAGATACTCTTGAGTAAAATGGTGTTGCTAAAAGAAAACATAGGCACATTGTTGAAACTGCTCGCTCTCCCTTGTTGTCTGCTTCTATTCCTAGTATGTTCTGGGGTAAAAATGTTCTTACTGATGTAGGTCTGATTAATACAATTTCATCTTCTCATATTTCAAATTTTTCTGGTTTCGAAAAGTTGTATGAGTATGCCCTTGATTATTCTTTCTTTAGAGTTTTTGGTTGTACTTATTTCGATCTTTGTCCTCATGTAGAAAGCAGCAAGTTATTATCTCGATATGCTATTTGTGTCTTTCTTGGTTATGGTGAAGGTAAAAAGGGGTATCATTGTTTTGATCCAATAACTCAGAAACTTTATGTGTCTCGTCATGTTATATTTCTCGAGTGCATACCTTTCTTTTCTATTTCATCAACTGCTCATAGTTTGACTAGATCTGATCTTATTCGTATAGATCCTTTTTCTAACGATTCTGATAGTTTGTCATCTCAGGTTCCTAGTACTTCAAATACCCATTGTCATGTCCTTACCCCATTATATTTGCAACCAATTCGTACAAATCATTCTGCAGGTACTGAAACTTTACTCTCCAGCACATCTGAAGGTCCCTCTTCTCCTATGGTCCCTCAAACTCCGTCTGAGATTGTGAATCCACCTCTACGTCAATCCATACGCATTCGTAAGTCTACAAAGTTACCAGATTTTGCTTATTCTTGTTATTCTTCATCTTTTACTTCCTTTTTAGCTTTTATTCACTGTCTCTCTAAACCCTCTTCCTATAAAGAGACAATACTCGATCTTCTTTGGCAGCAAGCTATGGATGAGGAATTTTTTGCTTTGCATTAGATTGGTACTTGGGATTTGGTTCCCCTGCCTCGTGGTAAGAGTGTTGTAGGTTGATGTTGGGTGTATAAGATCAAGACTAATTCTGATGGATCAATTGACAGATACAAATCTAGGTTGATTGCAAAAGGGTACTCTCAACAATATGGTATGGATTATGAGAATGCTTTTGCTCATATTGTAAAAATGACTACTATTCGTACTATTATTGCAGTAGCTTCGATCCGTCAGTGACGTATCTCTCAACTCAATGTTAAAAATATCTTCTTGAATGGAGATCTTCAAGAAGAAGTTTATATGGTGCCCCATCCTAGTGTTTCACATGATTCTGGGTATGTTTGCAAGCTGAAGAAAGCATTATATGGTCTTAAACAAGCACCCCATGCTTGATTTGAGAAATTTTCTGTTGTAATCTCTTCCCTTGGATTTACTTCTAATAGTCATGATTTTGCTCTTTTCGTTAAGTGTACTGATGAAAGTCGTATCATTCTACATTTATATGTTGATGACATGATTGTTACTGGTGATGATATTGGTGGTATTTCAGTTTTGAAGACAGAGCTAGCTAGACAATTTGAAATGAAGGATTTGGGTTCTCTACGATATTTCTTGGTTATTGAGGTAGCCTGCTCACCCAGAGGTTATCTTCTTTCTCAGACGAAATATGTTGCAGATATTCTTGACCGAGCTAGACTTACTGATAATAAGACTGTTGATACTCCCATTAAGGTTAACGCAAAGTACTCCTCTTCTGATGGTTTACCTTTGTCAAATCCTACGTTATACCGTACTATTATTGGGAGCTTGGTATATCTTACGATTACTCATCCAGATATTGCATATGCTGTTCATGTTATTAGTCAATTTGTTGCTTCCCCTACTATAGTTCATTGGGCAACTATTTTTCGTATTTTGCGGTATCTTCGGAGTACAGTCTTTCAGAGTCTTTTACTTCCATCCACCTCCTTCTTAGAGTTGCGTGCATACTTTGATATTGATTATGGCAGTGATCCCACAGATTGCAAATCTGTTACTGGTTTCTGTATCTTTTTGGATGATTCCCTTATTTCTTAGAAGAGCAAAAAATAATCTAATGTTTCTCAATCTTCAACTGAAGTAGAATATCATGCTATGGCATCTACTACCAAAAATATTGTTTGGTTACATTGGTTACTTACATATATGGGAGTTTTTCTTTCTCATCACACTCCTATGTATTGCGACAACCAGAGTTCTATTCAGATTGCTCACAACTCGATTTTTCATTAACGAACTAAGCACATTGAGATCGATTGTCACCTTACTCGTCATCATCTCAAGCATGACACAATTACTTTGTCATTTGTTTCTTCTTCTTTGTAGTGTGCAGATTTCTTTACCAAGTCACATTCTATTTCCCATTTTCGTTTTCTACTTGGCAAACTCTCCATACTTGTAGTTGTCGCATCCTAAGTTTGAGTTTGAGGGGGGATGCTAAGAAATATATTATTTATTTCGTTTTACTATTTATTAAGGGTAGAATAGTCCTTTTTTATTTTATTTGTTTAGCCTATATATAATCTCTTTATATGTAGGTTAAAGTATCTTTTTGTACTCAATTTTCATTAGGCACTATCAATAAAACCCTAGCCTCTTCTTCTTCTTTGTATTGTTTAACATGTATAAATTAGAATGCAAGAACTGAATTAATTATGTAGAATATAGAGAGAACTGTGGTATAGAAAAAAGGAAGTTGGGAGGGCTATACATAAGAATAGAAATCCAAAAAAAATAGTGATAGTCGGCCCACAATCTTTTGGATACCGCAGCTTGTGGGCTAAAGCTCGTGGGCCACTTAGGGATCATCTCATCATACTTTTAAGGCTCGTCTCGTGGCAGCCCCAGGCTAGGTTGAGCCTACGAATTGCTCAATTCATTTGCCACCCTAGTTTAATAGGATTGGTTTTCAATATTCGTAGGAATTCTCAATTACACAATATTTTATATTTACTTTTCCAAAATTTCAGTGATCGATAATTTTATATACAAAATATTTATTGTCACAATATTTGATAAGTGTATTTCTTACACTTGTTTAGATTGTCAAAATATGAATATTCGTTAGTATTTGGATCGAATTGTGGCTAACTTTGTTGTTTATTTTGCGTTTTAGGTGAACATTGGTAAATACATGGAAACTAGTGAAAATGACAAGAAATGGAGTTAACCGACGCAAATGAAGAAGATGAGGACTAAGATGCACATAATTGAAAGTTGACCCGGAGCATGTGGAAAATTTAGGGGCCAAAACATAATTGGCCATAAAAATCAGCCCTAAGGTGTGCGCCATCGCCTGTAGATGAGGCCCGCGCCTCACTCCAACAGAACCTCGACTGAGGCATTCGAAATGGCTGAGGTGCACGCCCTAGTTCCTACTAGGCGTGCGCCTCAAGCTAAATTGAGAAAAAATTGTTTTCTTTATTTTGTTTTGTTAATTTTTTAGGGTAAGGTTGGAGGGTTCATATAAAAGAGAATTTTCGTGATTTATGTAGGGAAGAGCCGTATTTTGAGAACACAAAGAGAAAAATTACATTGAAGAGGAGGAATTCATCATTTTGGATCTGATTTCAAAGGCTTGAGAAGTCAATTTTCAGATTTTATTCAATTTTATATGATTTGGGTGATGGCTGCTTTTATTTTCTATGTAATTTTCATATTAATATGCTAGACTCAGTTTATTTGTATTAGATGGATGATGAAACCATTTGATTTCTAGTTTTTAATTCAAGACTTGTTATTTTTAGTTTAACTCTTGCATTGTGATTCTATCTACATGCTTTGTCATACTGTTTTAATGTTTGCGTACCATTAGGGCAATAAGTTACTTATTCGTAGTGTTGAAAAATTCACAATATGTAGAACACTGTTTATAGACACATGAAGAATAAATATTAGGAATGATATTTGTGAAGTGTGCGATCGTGTGTGATAATCCTACATTTCAATGCATGTTAATTATATGAATGCGAACTAGGAATAGGATCGTGTCGTGATCAATATAGGTTTATTATATCTTAGAAAAGAATAATAAATAAAAGTGGAATTATCGATTGTCACGAATGCAAGAATTGAATTAATTATCATAAGCTGATAATTGAATTATAGAGTCAATTAGTGGAATCGAAAATCCAATACATTCATCCACGCTTGATTTAAAAATCACATTTTTATTCCTTTCGTAGTTATAGGATGTAGTTAAATACGAATCAGTCATCTTTTATTATTGTTGTGAATTAAGATATATCGGATACACTAAAATTGAGCATTATTCCATGTGGGATAATAACTCACTCATCATAATTATTACTTGTACAACAAATTCGTACACTTGCGGGATTATTTTGCAACAAGTTTTTGGCACCGTCGTCGGGGAATAACGGTGTTTATTTTAGTTATTGATATTCTAGATATGTTGATATCGTTAGTCTTGTTGTTGTCGATTGGTTTAACATTGCTTCATTCTCTGTTGTATTCACTCTTTTTAGGTAGACTTGGTTTATGCAAGATCCTGACGAGGTTGATCTAGCTCCAATAGATCACAAAATTGAAAGGACATTTAGAAATCACAGAAGAGGACAACATCAAGCAAGGAGAATGGCTGATAATCAGAATCAACAACATAATTAGGCTCATGTTCCAGTTCACAATCAACTACCGCAGCTAAATCAACAGAGAGCCATCCAAAATGAAGCTTCCATTTTAGTTAGGGACTATGTCAATCCAATTCCTGCTCTAGTGCAACCCATCATGATTTATCCTCCATTCGGACAACCTAACTTTCACCTCAGACCGAATGTCATAAATCTGTTCCAAAATATCAAGACATCAGATTTTTCGAGAAATTCACGGAAAACCCATTTCAGCATTTTTCATGTTATGTAAAGTTATTAGTTACGAAGGGATATCAATAGATGCAATTTGAATGTGATTATTCCCTCATACCTTGAAGGGTTTTGCAAGGGAATGGTTCCTCAATTTACCTCCAGGGAATATACAATCGTGGAATGATATGGTTCAAAAGTTCACCATGAAGTTCTTCCCACCATCTCTATTTCACCAAATCAGGAATGAATCCACACCTTCAAGCAAAAAGATTTTGAGAGATATTCTGAAGCATGGGAGAGGTTCAAGAATCTGTTTAGAAAATGCCCTAGCTTAGACATTCTGAAGAAGGTTAAACAATATCTTTTCTATAACGGACTACACCAGGAGTTTCGAAATATGATAGATGCTTCAGCAGGAGAATCAGTGATGAAACTTGACGTCGATGATGTATATGAATTATATGAAAAGATAGCTGAGAATCAATCGATGTGGCCAACTTATAGGAAAGTTCCAAGGAAAACAACAGGGGTGCACAATGTGGATGTAATGACAGCATTGGCAACACAAATGGAGGTTGTTACAATGAAAATGGAAAATCTATCTCAATCAGTCAACATGGTATACCAATCACCACCTGTGTGCGAAGGTTGTGGAGCAAACCACATTATTACATGCTACCCTTTAGTATCTATGCAAGTTTTGCAGCTCGAAGAGATTAGTTAAGCACAGAACTTCCCAAGGTAATAATACAATCCCTACTCCAACACTTATAATCCGGGTTGGAGAAATTATCCAAATTTCTCATGATCAAACAACCAAGGGCAAGGATAGGGACAAAGACGGAGATAAGGAAGAAACAACCAAAACATACCACCAAGGTGCCAACATCATCTACAATAAGAGAAGAAGTCATCATTGGAATATCTTCTATCTGAGTATATCACAAAGATTGAGACCAATTTTTAGAATCAATAGGCTTCAATCAAAAATTTAGAATAGCAAGTAGGTCAAATAGCAGCTGCATTATCATGCAAAATTCATTGGACTTTTCCCAACAATATAGAGACTAATCTTAGGGTACTGTCAAAGCAATCACTATATGAAGTGGAGTTCAGCTACTGAAAATACACGTGAAGCAAACTAGCACAGAAAAGGTACCTATATTAGGTGATGAGTGTATGGATGAATCAGACGGAACTATAGAGTAAAATCAAATTGATTTACCGGAGAGTTCACAAAGAAAGGCAACCATCCATATCAAAGCATATATTCATTTGATCCCATTTCTACGAAGATTGTAAAAACATAAGTTCGATAAGCAGTTTCAAAAATCTTTGGATGTATTCAAAAGGTTGCACATCAACATACCGTTCACTGAAACTTTAGCTCAGATGCCCAGCTACGCGAAGTTCATGAAGGATATTCTATCAAACAAGAGGAAGCTGGAAGACAATGAGACGATCATGCTTACTGAGGAATGCAAGGCAATTCTCCAACATGAGTTGCCACTAAATATAAAAATCCAAGGAATTTTACTATTCCTTTTAATATTGGTAACTTATATATAGATAAAGTATTATGTGATTTAGGAGCTGGTATTAATTTAATGCCTTTATCTTTTTTTTAGGAAATTAGGTTTGGGAGAAGCAAAAGCCACTATAGTTTCACTGCAATTGACTGACAGATCGATCAAGCATCCTAGAGGCATCTGTAGAGACATTTTGGTGAAGGTTGATAAATTTATTTTCCCAGTAGACTTTATTATCCTGGATATGGAAGAATATAGAGATGTCCCGTTCATTTTGGGTCGTCTATATTTGGCTATGGGAAGAGCTCTAATAGATGTGTAGAAGGGTCAATTGATATTGAGATTGGATGATGATGAATTGAAAGTCAACATGTTTAAGGCCTTAAAATTTCAAAACGAGCCATATTTGTGCATGCAAATTGATGTAATCAAGGAAGTAGTAAAGGAGACATTCAGATTTGATCATCATCAGGACCCTCTGGAGGCTTGTTTAATGCACTCCCAAGATTTGGCATCAGAGAAAGAGGAAGCAGAAGAATGTGCACGTTACTTGGCAGCCAGACCATTCCTCCTCAAGCAACCACGGTTGGAGCTAGGTAAAGGTCCCATAAAACTTTTATCATCTATTCAACAACCTCCAACCCTTGAACTCAAACAACTGCCATCATACCTTCGATATATATATTTGGGAGAAAAGAATTCACTTTCGATAATTATTTCGAATATACTCCCAGAATCAGAGAAATATCAATTGTTGAAGGTGCTTCGGGATCACAAGACATCAATAGGGTAAACCATCTCAGATATAAAAGGGATCAGCCATTCACTTTTCATGCACAAGATACTGATGTAGGGATTACAGAGCATTAATTGGGCATCAACGCAAATTGAATCCTACTATGCAGAAAGTGGTAAGAAAAGTGGTCTTAAAGCTTTTAGATGTAGAGATCATTTACCTTATATTAGTAAGCCAGTACAGGTCGTGCAGAAAAAGGAGAGGATCACAATAGTTTCAAATGAAAATAATGAGCTCATTCCTACATGCACAGTCACTGGATGGAGAGTTTGCATTGATTATCCTAAGCTCAATAATGCCACGATGAATGACCACTTTTCCATTCCTTTTATTGATCAGATGTTGGAGAGACTAGCGAGACATGCCTACTACTACTTCTTGGATGGCTACTCGAGGTACAACCAGATTCCTATAGCGCCGATGATCAGGAAAAAAACTACATTCACATATTCCTATATCACTTTTGCTTATAAAAAAACGTCATTCGGGTTATGCAATGCACCGACCACTTTTCAACATTGTACGATGTCTATCTTCTAAAACATGGTGGGAAATATCATTGAGGTGCTCATGGATGATTTCTCAATCTTTGGAAAGTCATTTGATGAATGTCTTGAACATGTGTGAGGGATACCAACCTTGTGCTAAATTGGGAAAAATGAAATTTCATGGTTCAGGAGGGGATCGTGTTAGGGCATTTGATATAAACTACAGGTATTAAGGTAGACATAACTAAAATACAAGTTAATGAAAAACTACCACCGTCGATGATAGTGAAAGGAGTTAGAAGTTTTTTGGGTTACGTTGGATTCTATCGTCAATTCATCAAGGACTTCTCCAAAATCTCGAAGCCTTTATACAATTTATTGGAAAAAGGAGCTCCATTTCACTTTCTCTGAGGAATGTTTAACATCGTTCAACACTCTAAAGGAAAAATCGGTGTATGCTCTATTTTTGACTGCTCCAGATTGGTCTTATATGTTTGAGCTTATGTGTGTGATGCCAATGATCACACAGTGGGTGCAGTGTTAAGTCAACGCAAAGAGAATTTCATATGCCATTAACTACGCCATCAAGAGTTTGGATGAAGCTCAGGTGAATTATGCTACTAAGAAAATGAGCTGTTGGCAGTTGTATTTGCCTTTGACAAATTCAGGCCATATTTGATTGGATCAAAGGTAATTGTTTACACAGATCATGATGCCTTGAAGTATCTGATGAGTAAGAAGAACGTAAAGCCGAGACTTATTAGATGGATACTCTTATTGCAAGAATTGGACTTGGAGATAGAGATAAAAAATAGAGTGAAAATGTTGTTGCAGATCACCTATCTCATCTTGAATCACATAAGTCAAGCCCTATGGAGAAAATCAATGAAGTTTTCCCGGATGAGATGCTATTTCAAATCATTACTACGCCATGGTACGCAAACTACATAAATTATTATGCCTGCTCCATCATTCCATCGAAATATTCAAGTCATCAAAAGAAGAAATTCTTTAGTGACTTGAAACACTATTTTTGGGATGATCCATTTCCTTTATAGAAGAGGCCCGGATCAAATTATACGTCGATGTGTACCAGAAGTGGAGCAGCATCAATTCTTGGAATCTTGTCACTCGATACCATATAGAGGTCATTTTGCAGCAATCAAGAAAGTAGCTAAGGTACTTCAATTAGGTTTTTATTGGCCTACATTGTTCAGAGATGCACACTATATGGTAAAAATTATGATAAGTACCAAAAGACCAGAAACATCTCGAGAAGGAATGAGATGCCCTTAAACAGCATTCTAGAAGTTGAGATATTTGATGTTTGGGGTATGGACTTCATGGGACCGTTCTCTTTTTCCTACGGTCAACAATATATATTGGTAACAATGGACTACATATCCAAATGTGTTGACGGTCAATGCATCACGTAAAGATTGGGCTAGAAAATTAGACAATGCACTTTAGGCATATGTAACGACCTTCAAAACTCAGATTGGCATGTCTTCTTATTGGCTAGTATTGGAAAGGCATGTCATCTACCAATTGAGCTTGAGCATAAGGCATATTGGGCAACATACTAACTCAATTTTAATATGAAGGGAGCAGAGGAAAATAAGGTTCTTCAACTTCATGAGCTAGAAGAGTTTTGTTTGGATTTATATGAGAATGCAAAAATTTATAAGGAGAAAACCAAGAAATGACATGATAAGCATATATGGGAAAATGAGTTTGAGGTTGGTCAACAAATATTGATGTTCAACTCACACCTCAAGCTTTTTTGGAGAAAGCTAAAATCTAGGTGGTCGGGTCATTTTACGGTAGTGGTTGTGTTTTCACATGGTGTTGTGGAAGTGGTATCTCAAGATCAGCAAAGAAGGTTCAAAGTAAATGGGCAATGGTTGAAAGCTTATTGGGGATGTGACTATTCCAGTAAGAAAACAACCATGCAACTTAATGCTGCAGATTAACCCAAGCAACGAAGTCGAGCTATGGACTATAAACCAGCGCTTATTGGGAGGTAACCCAATTCTCTTCCCTTTTATTTATTCAGTTTTGATGCATTAGTTTATGATTTATGTGACTTAGGTAAGTTAATTTAAAATCAACATCATTCATTCATTGCATTAGTTACAAGGGTCTTGCAAGTGTTTGGGGAATATGACCATTCGACTTAGGTGAGTGAATATAAATAAATAAAGACATTGGGGCACGTCCATTCCACTAGGGCGCGCGCCCTCGCCTACAAGCCCGTGCCTATGGGAAAAATTTGCTCGCCTGAGGCGAGCCAATTAGGTGAGGCGTGTGCCTTACCTTGCACTAGGCGCACGCTTCATCCTGGTTGAGGGTTTTTAAACCCGTCACCCGATTTTCTCTCGCCCACTTTCCCCACTATTTTCTCACTTAACATTCAATTTTCAAGATTTCAAAGGTAAAATAGCTAGTTCTCTACCTCTCTCATATGTCAAATTTTCTTGCAATTTTCATGGTCTATGCTATGTAATGTGTGGTCATGGTGATTGGGCTTAGGTATTGCTCAGGTTTTACTTATCTTTTGTGGGATTTGGGCTTTCAATTTATTCATTATGCTTGCACTACATTCATCCCTCACACTTGTGGTTATGATATGAACACTCTCATATGTTTGTATTCCTATATGCACCACATTTTGTACACAATTGGGTAAAGCTTGCATTTAGGCTTTCATTCGTTGAATTACACGCAATCGACCCATTAATTCACCTATCCAATCCATTGTTATTGTTCTTTTATTGGTCACTTTTATTTCACCTTTAGATTGATAATTTATTTTTCCTTGTGATGGGATGCCACCAAAACGAAAACGAACGACCTTTACCTCTAAAGGGAAGGAACCGACTGAGACATCTGGCACTACAACACATACACAAGTTGACGACGATGGAATGTGGTGTTTCAGTGCTCATCGCAAGAGGCTTTTTGAAAAGATCCTCCATAAAAGGAATATATGGTGAGAAGGCATATGGTTCTGGATGATTTCGAGGGCTATGAGATCTCTACTCTTTTCGGTACAGCACGGCGGGCAGAGGAGATAGAAAAGCCTCATTGGGTATATCCCATTTTGGTTTAGGAGCTTTATACAAACTTTAACAGAGAGATCGACGACCTAGAATCTTACTATGAACACTACACTTGGGTTCAGGATAAGTGGGTGATGTTCACCCGCGGTGATTGATGAATACTATAGATTGACGCGGGACAACATTATCCTGATATCACTGGAAGAGGATATGGCACTGGTAGTTTAGATAATCTATGGTGAACAAGGCGAAGTAGGAGAAAGTTTGAGTACAGCCGATTGACTCGTTCATTGATAGTGCTAATGAAGTTTATATGCCACAATATTGAGCCCATCTCACATATGTCTACTTTCAACTTTTCCAAAGTAAGACTTCTCTTCCACTTGAAACGGGGGTTCAAGGTTGATTTGGGAACATTCATTTAAAATCAAATTGTTGATTTTAGCTCAGCAGCTCAAGCAGGACAGAAGATCATATTTCACAGCCTTATCAGTTGGATATGTTTATCCTCGGGTGTATGACTCCTTCTCACGAAGTAGTCGGCTCTACCCAGTGTTCCTATCAATCGTACAGCTTGAAAGTCATGGCAACATATCTTACCAGCAGGCAGCGCCATCGCAACAGCTATCGGAAGGCATACACCACCACAGCCCGACCCTATTACCAACTCACCACTCCTGTGATGGATACTTGCAGATCTACTGAAACCATCCAAGGCATGCAATGAATAAAATAGATGATGGGGTCCTTGGAATTGAGAATTGGTTACGTAGAGACCCGTAGCAATTCTATAAATGACCATATGATGCTGGTGCAGGAGGATGCGTCCAGTGCGCCTAGGAGGGTCGATTTATTTTTTGATGGAATGGATAGCTATACTGGCCGGATTGATGAGATTAGTATTCGAATTGATCGCTCCTATGATATGATGCGAGGTAAGCAGGGACGACTCGATGAGAGTTATACTTTGGTACACGACATCTACAGTGAGATGGGCCGGCAATCTGTTCTATTGCAATAGATTCTTACACGCCTGCCTCCGCACGCCCCTCCATCTTCTCCAGGCCCGTCGAGTTTCGATCACTACATACCTTATCCACAACCACCTTCAGATTGGCCAAGGGAGTAACCACCTTCCCTTTCTACCTTACTTTTTTTGTTTTTCTTATTTCATATTTCTTTGTACATTGATGGCAATGCACGTGATAGGTTTGGGGGTGGTTGGTTGTGTTTATGATCGTACGGTTAAGCATAGTTTACTTCATTTGTGTGATTGTCGTGTAATTATTTAATTAAAAAACTTAAATTGTGGAGATATTATATGTTGAGTTCATTTATACGTGTTGAGGTGAAACTTGATATTTATTGCGCAATATACTCATGCTTCGCATTTAGAGTCAATGAATTAATTCATACTGGGATAAAGTTGAACATAGATGATTCAATCCTGAAAGAAACTCATGATCATATACTCTCCTATACCATTTATACAACAGTTGGAGATGGTTGAATTAGTATAGGGAGACATTGATTTGAATAAGGGTTCTATGCGTCAAATTATTGTATAGATTAACCATCAAGATGAGATTAGGCGAAAATCTCAAGTCAATGGTCGGTTTTCGAGAATAAGTGGTTTAAGAGGCATTGCACTAATCTTGACAAATAAAAGATAAAACAATTTAATGGAAAAATTTATCTTCGAAGCATTTTTTACTCGAGTAATTATGCCTGTAAGGGTTTTTAAAAGCATGATACCCTATGGTCATCTGATTTGGGAGTAATCTAGTGAAAGCTCGCTACAAGGGTCACTTAGTCGTTTAATGGAGAGAAGTAAAAAAACAGATACAAAGATTAAGCCCTAAATGCTTATTTTAGAAAATTAGACTGTTGATAGAAGATTATTAGCTTAGTTCATTCTTGGAGGACAAATAAAAAATAAAGATAAAAATAAAAATCGAAGAACCCTTGTTCATTGAAATGTTAACTTGTATTGATTAAACTTATCTGAGCTAGAGAGGGTAAGGATTAGGAATTAGCTAAAACCTCAACTTAGGAGCACACTTGGGAAAAAGAGAGTGAAAATTATAAGTTTGGTGGGTGTGTGCATGTCTCGAGTGGAGTAAGGAAATATTAGACTATTTGGGATTGGAACTTGAATCAATCATGAGCTTGATTTGTAGCATGAGTATACACACACGTCAAGTTTTGCATAAAACATGTGGAGATTGATTTAAACTATATGATATTGAAGCTAATTTCTATATTAACACAAATTACAGTCCTGAGACATGGCAAGTTGTCTCACCCATTTGTTGACTAAAGTCACAATTTTTGTTTGACGACAAACAAATATTCAAGTTTGGGAGATTGATAAGTGTATTCCTTAAATTTGTTTAGATTGTCAAAACATGGATATTCGTTAGTATTTGGATTGAATTGTGGCTAATTTTGTTGTTTATTTTATGTTTTAGATTAAAATCGATGAATACGCGGAAATTGGAGAAAATGATCAAGAAATTGAGTTAATCAACGCAAATGAATAAGATGATGACTAAGATGCACATAATTGAAAGTTGGCCCGGAGCATGGGAAAAATTTAGGAGTCAAAACATAATTGACCCTAAAAATCAGCCTTAAGGTGCGCGCCTGCAGGTGAGGCGCGCGCCTCACCACAATAAAGCCTCGACTGAAGTGTTCAGAATGGCCAAGGCGCGCGCCTTAAACCAAGCCGAGAAAAAAAATCGTTTTCCTTATTTTGTTTGGTAATTTTTTAGGGCAAGTTTGGAGGGTTGGTATAAAAGAAAATTTACGTGATTTGTGTGGAGGAGAGTCGTATTTTGAGACAAAGACAGAAAAAAATACATTGAAGATGATGAATTCACAATTTTGAATCTGATTTCGAAGACTCGAGGAGTCAATTTTCAGATTTTCTTCCATTTTATATGATTCGGGTGATGGTTTCCTTTTATTTTTTGTATAATTTTCATATTAATATGATAGGCTAAATTTATTTGTATTGGATGGAAAATGAAACTATTTGATTTCTAGTTTCTAATTCAAGACTTGTTATTTTTAGTTTAATTCTTGCGTTGTGATTCTATCTACATGCTTTGTCATATTGTTTTAATGTTTGCGCACTATTAGGGCAATAAGTTATTTATTCGTAATGTTGGAAAACTCACGATAGATACAACACTATTTATAGAACACATGAAGAATAAATATTGTAAATGATATTTGTGAAGTGTGCGATTGTGTGTGACAATCCTACACTTCAATGCATGTTTATCATATGAATGGGAACTAGGAATAAGATTGTGTCATGATCAAAACAGATTTATTATATCTTGGAAAAAAAATAGTAAATAAAAATGGAATTATCGATCGTCACGAATGCAATGATTGAATTAATTATCACAAGTTGAGAATTGAATTCTAGAGTCAATTAATGGAATCGAAAATCCAATACATTCATCCACATTTGATTTAAAAACCACATTTTTACTGTTTTCGCAGTTATAGAAAGTAGTTAAATACAAATCAACCATATTTTATTATTGTTGCGAATTTAAATATATTGGATACACTAAAATTGAGCATTATTCCTTGTGGAACGATAACTCACTTATCATAATTATTACTTGTACAACGAACATGTACACTTGCGGGATTATTTTGCAACAACATTAATAGAATATTCTCATATTTTATAAGAAATTTTTTGATTTTATGACATTATTAACTATTTTATTTATATTTTTTATGTCCCCCTAAAATCTAATTATTGCTTCACCCTTAAGTAGAAGTAATGGAAGTGGAAGGAGAAGACTATGGAGCGTAGAGACATTTAGAAAAAGCACAGATGGGTTATGGGAGACATTGGAATAGAGTATATATATGTTTGATGAAAATGTTAGAAATGGTGAAGAATATAGTATTATCACATGATATTCCATTTTAAAATGTTACTATGTTAAGATAAATAGCATAAACTCTTATATGTTAATCTATATTTCAGTATTTAGTTGATATGAGATTTTTATGTGTGAGATTCCTTAGATAGTTGCTCATTTTTGAGAAAAACAATCTGGGAATCCATGTTTTCATTTGAGTCTGGATTGGATTGATCATTAAAGCTTAATGAAGTGTGATACTATATTAAAAATTGGAGTCCATTCTAAAAGGTAAATATTAAGAAGAGTAATTCAAACCCTAATATGTAGGTCTTTATTTTGATATTTAACCAACATGAAATTCATCAATTGACATATATTAGAGATCATTACAAAATTCTTTAACATCATTAATGAAATGACATCAAATGTTGTAAATGCGGTTCTTTATAATTCTACCAAAAACAAGTAGATCTATAAATAGATTACTTTGTTGGTTCTACAATGAACCCTTTTTGGTGAGAGAAACAACCAAATCAATGCTCCTTGGCCTAGTTCTTAGAAAATAGTCATCAACCAGCTCACCATATCTTCTAAACAATTCATCCATGATTTCTCTTCCAAAATGGCATTCAAGCATTGATTCAACCACAGCCCTAATTGTTTTAGAAAATAGTTGCCCCCTTGATACATAATATTTTTCAGTTGTATTAGGGTTTTCATTGACATTATTGTTGATTGGAGCACCCCCATCCCAGTCAATCTCAAAGGCCTCCAGACGAGTAATGGTGAATGAACCTTCTTCTTCTATTGCAGATGTTACTTCCATAGCAGATGGAGCGTAGTAGGGTGCATTGAAAGAATCAATCTTTTCTTCTTCAATATGACCCTGAAAATCACCGGTTTGATATGAAATATAATGCGTGCATTCGTAAACCCATATAGATATATTACTTTATTCAAAAGAAATATTTGAGAAGCTACTACATGCATTCATATGCCACGATTTAATATCTTTACTGAGATTACTTTTTTTAGTTTTTTTTTTTTTTTTCTTATTTATTATTTTACCTCCAAGGCCATACTCATCAGAGCCTGTGCCAAGAGCTCCCACGGCATGCAACTCTCTTCACATGTGGGATCTGCAGAGACCCTGCCCATGAATGACAACACCATGCTTCCACCATCAGCCATCTCTTCCGATCTTGATTTCAGAAATAACGAAAAATCCCTATTGAACTGCGATAAATACGCATCGAGTACACAAGCCACAGTGTTCTTTGATATATAGATCTTTCCTTTGTTAAGAGGCTTGAGGAAATTCGATTCCAAATTTGGAGGAACCTGTATTTCATTATTAATTTGTTGTGCTTTCAAATGTTAAGTTGTAACATGAAAACTTATAAAAATGTCTACAATTTATCTACGCAAAATGTTTACACTGGTTGTGCCATTGAAGATTAATTATAAATAAAATAAATGTGTCATATTCTGAATTCCTAAGTTTTGAAAAAGTTTCTTCGCAATTATCACTTGTACATGAAAACTGTAAACGTGTCAAAGATTCCAATAAAAATGAATCTAGCGCATATTATAGTATATGAGTGTCTTGAAGTTTACATACAAATAGATATATGCATCCACTCGTTAACGATCCAGACCATGACGACCCTATCTCATAGAGATAGAGAGAGCAATGGCCGTTGATTTTGTGAGAGAAACAAAACAGAAAATAGTGCTAAAGGAAAGTTTCGTATTAGTGTCTGACACGTGCATAATTTTCATGAGTGATAATACCTTAGGACTTGACTCAAGACCTGTGTTTACTATGATACTATGCACAATTCAATCACCTAATGTAAAAGATGTTAGAGAAGAGCCGTTTATTTAAACTGTCTTCAATGTTTACACAAAAATTTAACCTCATGAGTGCTTTATTGATTATCTAAACTTCCGAGATGAATTTCCTGTAAAAAATACGGACAACTAACTATCAATGCCTAATGTTTTGTTATAAAATCTTACAGGCAAAGAGTGTTCAGTTTAAGAAGAAAAATAATCCGAAATTTCATTTATTGTAGTATAAAGCACAGCAATAATAGATACCAAATTATCATGCATTCAAGGTAATAATTGAATGCATGCTAACCTGAGAGAGCCAATGGAGACTGGAAGAAGAATGAACGAAATGCAAACTCTTTTTAGGAAACAACCTCCCATAAAATGAGCCAGGCACACCTGATATAAAGCACCCTTCTTGCGCAATATTCTTCTCCATTTTTAGTTTCTTGTAGAACTCCGGCAAGGAGATGAATATGTTGTTGAAATCATTGCCAGGAAGATCGTTCAATGAAATCCTTAACTCCGGCAATGGGCTGCCCATTTTATTTGTTCTTGCATACACTTTATCTATGATTTCTGATATCACCATTAAAGTGTTAGGTCCCGATGAACATCCCAAATCTGCAATTCCTATACTTTCTGGGAAATTCTTTTCCAGAGACTCTGCCACTGCTTCCTCGATTATTGAAGTTGCAACTGATATTATCTTCCTCTGCATAAAAGCGCATTGAAATATTTGAAATATAGTGTTAGAAAGCCCACCAGAAAGCAGAAAAAGGAAATTAAATATCCGGTATATTGACCAATTTATAAATGGCAATGTGAAAGTCAGTCGTTAATTGAAATTTGTGGTGAGAAATTGGTGCATGGATTACTCTTGGGTTCAAGTATGTAAGCTTCTTCAGGTGATAAAAATGTGCATGATGTTATTTGTTAAAAAATAGTGGTAAGATTACTGGTAAGGTAATCGACTAATAGAACATAGATGTGAAGATATAAGCTACATAAGACACCGAAATTGAATAGAAAATCAGGAGGCGTATCTTCTGCCCAATTCTATAGTAATGTGTAAAGAGATATTGACGAGGGATGTGATTTTCATGGTATGGACTTTGGACCTAGATAGCATAATCCAAAGAGGATAGAAATGACAATTCCAAAGAGCCAAGAGAGCATATGCCTAGACACATCATAACGTGACATACGAAGTTGGCATATGAGATGTAACATTCAATTTCTTTTATTCTTTAACTCTCAGTCTCTAAGTACGTTAAATTTTTCTTTCGTTACCATCAGCAGATTCCATATATCAGATTAAAATATTTTTTTCTTCTTGTCCAGTAGCTATACATTTCTTAAGCGTGATTGTAATAAAAGTAGTACCTCCAGATTTATTGCTTTGAAGACCTCTATCTATCTTCCACTTGATGTATTCTCTAAAGGTAAGATATCGATGTAGCCCTCCTACATGTATAAAAATGATTTAGCTGGTAAAACATTGTCGAGGAATCCAAACTCTCCTGTTGGGTCGAGGTCAAGGCCTAAAAACCCCTTCTACGCTTTGATGGTGTTTCCCAAAAAAAGAAAAAAGGGTTTCTTTATTAATGATGTTCATTAACTAGAGGTTCAGTTACATATCTCAAGGAACTTGGATAAACAATGGAAACTACATAGTTTGAGTACGTAACTGCACATTAAATTTGCCACGAAATGTTAGAAAATAAAAAGTTAGAACTTCGGTTTTTTTTTTTTTTCCCCCCATATGAAATGTATCTTGGATGGAAGAACTAACAACAAATTTCTGTAAATGCTCAAAATTTTACTTGTTTAAATAACGTAGTGTTAAAACATTCTTGGGGTATGAAGGAAATGGAAAACATGTATATGTGAACCTGCAAAGTGGAATTCTTTGCATAGCTGGTTTCCCCTTCTCCTTTGTTCATATGAAGACCTTGCATCTCTCTTTCTCTCCCCTGAATTCCCAGATACACGATGAACAGATGAACACAGAATGAAATGTAATATGAATTCCATTGTGAGTATACTCCTTCATATATAGACGGAATAATAAGAAATGTGTGGACAAATTCAAGTCTCATGTTAAAATGCACGCCATATATTAAGAAATAGAAAGGGTATTTTTGATATGTTATACTGAATAGAAACTCACAACTTAAGAATCATACAATACTCGTGACTCATCGGATTCAGTCTTGTCCAATCAAGCTTATTGCTGAGAAATAGTCGAGGTTGGACCAGGTCGGCAATGAATGCAAAACACAAGATATCAGTGAAAATCTCCACAATGGAGGTAATTCATCCAAGAGATTAGGGCATAATTTGAACTCAAAATTAATTTTTGGTTTTCTGTAGTCTTTTTCTTTCCTTTTTTTTTTTTTTCACATGAATTTATATTGCTTGGTTATTGTTTTGCGCCCAAATTAAGGATCTAAATATGACTTGAAATTTTCAGAAACGTACTTGATTTAAAAATATTAGAATTTTGGGAAAATTTTATTTTTAATAGAAAAAATAATTCCCTCACCTAATTCCCAGGAGGCTGGACTGGCCAAATCAGAATTGAGTGCTTGGATGGGTCCTAGATGTTCGGACAAGAAGATAAATTAGCAGAAGACACGAATAATGTCGCTCTATAACCACCCCCAACAAATGTAAATATGAAACATCTCGTGTAACTCATGTCACATTGAAAGTTCATTGAAAGTTTACTGTTCACGATCGTGTAACCCATGTCACATCTCGTCTATGGAATCATAAAATCTGACTGCATCCCCAATTTGCGGCAGAACGTAACTATTTACGTTCCCTGATGACGGTCGCAACCCTTAGCTATAATAGGCCGTCATCATCCCCTATTTTGTCCCCCCATTTGTCCTTGTTAGTTTTAATATTAATAGTTCCATGTCATTATGTCATTAATGATTGAATTTTATTGATTTGAGCATGATATTTAAGAACACATAACCCAACACTGGACAAGGAAAATGACGCAATCAAGCTGACATCTAGCTCCAACAAATTTTGTTCCAAATTAGCCTCTAAAATTCGATGTACATATGGTGAGTTTCTTATTCCCTTCTTTGCTCTTTTATTTTTACTTAATTGATAATATTTTCAGACATTGAGGGTAATGTCTTATTTAAGTTTTGGGGGTGAAAAAAATATGGGATTTTTGTTTTTGTTTTTGTTTTTTGTTTTTTGATGGGGCATGCTTAGATTAATTTTTGCTCATTCATGTAAACTTTGATACCCATTATACACGTGAATTAAGTTTCGAATTATAAAGAATAAGTAGATTCATATCTTGACTAGGTTCAAATAGTGAACCCTAGATGTTACACACAAATATCGTATTATGCATTCTTGAACCAAATTTGCATAGTTCCGAGGTCATTGAACTATTGTAAAGAGATATTGAGATGAATAGAGATTTCGTGTGCTAAATCTTATGTTGACCGTCAAAGGTAAATAAGATGAAAATTAGGTGAAAATCGTAAGCTAAATGTTGATTTTTGGGAATAAATGTTTAATGGGATGTATTGCATTAATCATTGCATAAAATAAGAAAAAAGCTATCATATTGTGAAGCTACTCGATTCCAATGAGGACAAATATAAAATATCCCAAAAAGAAACTCAAAAGGTATAAAGTTAGTGTATGAAACAAAGGACGCACATTAAATCCAAAAAAAAAAAAAAAAAACAGGTGCCTAAAATAAAAAATGCGCTACATGTCCTTATCAAGTCACAAATATTTATTTGAGAGAATTAAATATTTGACAATGAATTATTAGTTTAGTTGATTTTTAGATGTTGAAGCAATCGAAATAAAGGAAATATCTTATTTGTTGAGATATTGACTTACAATTAATAAGATTTATCCAAAGTAGTTTAGATAAGAATTAGTATAAAAATTCAACCTTAGATCATACATTAAAAACGATAATTAAAAGAATAAATTTGAGGGTGTGTATCTCACAAGTAAAAGTTGATATATTTGACCATTGAGGATCAAGAAATGAAACACCTTATGAATTTATTATGATGTTTTACATATACACACATATCAATTTTGCATTGGACAAGTAGATATTAATTTATGTATTGTGATTTTCATATTGTTCGTAAATTTAATACAATAATTTCAATCTTGAGATGAACAGCGAGTTATCTAACAATATTTATTGAATTACTTGATTGGTTACCAATTAGGTAGTTAGCTTTTAGAACAAATAAATGTTCAAGTTTGGTAATTGATAAGTATATTTTATAAACGTATTTAGGCCATTTAAATTATAATATTTTGTATTACTTTTAATAAAATATAGTATAGTCTCGTGTATTTATCATTTGTTGGGTAAAAATCAGCGATGGTGTGAAATTAGAAGAAATGAACAAAAAATTGGCTAAAATAGAAGAAATTCAAAGTTCAAAGACCAAAGTTCAAATATTTAATAGTTGATTCGAACCACTAAATGACAATTGGAGAAAACGAATAAATTGGGTGCAACTAGAAGCCAAAGTATTTTCACAAATTAATTTCCGGCAACACAAGTTGTATTCCAATTGAAAAAATGATTATAGAAAAATTGTAGTCTTTCGAGTTATCTTTCTAACTCACTTTAAATCGTCTCAATCGGATATCGAAAAAGAAAGATATGACAAATATACTGACGACTATGTAGATACGTAATTATGCGCGATGCGATGTCAACTTTCCTTATTTGATGGAAACTCTTTTTGAACCCTATTTGGACTTTTTCTTGACATAATTTTACCTTCTGTAAATCAATAACGTTGGCAAGTATTATCAATAAGATCGATTACAACAAGTTATACACTTTTATTCCGGAAATCCATAAATAAATAAATCATTCAAGAATGAGGAAGAAACTCATCATAAGTTGGAGATGACAACAAATCTAGTACGAGAATTAAAAAGAACACTGCATGATTAACAAACAGACAATAGATGTTATGAATAATAATATCGTGTGTTCAAATATCTCGATAATCGTGCTATTGAACCGACCGGTCGAGCCAATTTTAATAACATAGATATTTAGCCTCTGTTTGACAAGCGTCAAAGGAGATTTTTTTGGAAGAAATGAGTTTTGGGATAGTAAGTTTTTGGAGAATATATAGTTAAAAAGTTAGAAAAAAATTTGCATTTACATGAAGGCTATTTTATTGTGAAAAAACCGTGATTGAAAATGAGTTAAAAAAAGTGTTTTGTAAGAATTCTTGTCAAAGAGGGGCTTAGATATGTTCATTATCATGTCACGGCAACAATTATAAGACTTTGTGAGAGAGTTGTCATAGCTAAATTATTTGTGAAGCACAATATTGACGTGGGGATAAAGGACAAATTTCTAGTGATCATGTGATTTTGTCAAATTCTTGTAAGCAATAAGGGAACAAATGACATGTTGCACACTTCAAAATAATTAGAGTTCTCAATTTTTTTAAGTATCATATTTATTTATAATCTGAAACTACCTTTGTATCAATAATCATTCACCAAGTGTCATGGGATACTTGCTATCATTTTATCCCTCAATATACTTTCATCAAATTCTTATTGAAAAGTGATGTGTAATGTCAGTTTTCAATTAAAAATGTTACACACTATTTGTTCATATTGTTCTAGATGGTAAGTTTAATTTATATATAAGCTTAAAATATTTAAACGAGAAATTTTTAAACTTTTTTGTTATGTTACAAAGAATTAAATTAGATTAATTTTAATTTTTTTTATATTTAGAGAAGTGATGTATCTTTTCACTCTCCATTCAAAAAAAAAAATGATTCAAATGACAAAATGAGATTTTTTCAGCAAATATAATTATTAATAATTTCTGTAATTTTTATAAATAACATAAACAAGGTGCAAAAAATAAAAAAAGCCGAAGATGACTTCTATGACAATTTATTTATGTATTTCCACAAAGAGACTTCTAATTAATTATACAACAGCTCATTCAATTATGAACTCAAATTTTTCATTAACCAAGATCCCACCTCCAAAAATTCCTTTGCCATAGACAACCACAATAATCAATCAACTTTTTTTTTCTATTAATTACTTATAATTAATAAGTTACACGAACTCCTTGGTATCTAAGAATCTCTCCAATAAGCTCTCCTTTACCAGATCCAACATATCTTCCACAAATCTCCCCATCTCGTATGAACACAAATGTTGGCACTTCAATGACATTCATGTCCCTCAAGAATTGCATGCAACTCTCATTTTCATCCCCATTCATTCTTGCAAATACCACAGTATCGCTCATCTGCCTCGACAGCTTAACCACCGTTGGATAAACCTTAACGCATGGCCCACAATGCTTCAGTCCCACATCAAGAACCAACAACTTGTGATTAACTTTGTTTTGATCAATCAGACGCTCCACATCTTCTCTAGAATGCAGCTGCACCACAGCAGAATGGTTGTCACCGTAGTATAAAACGTCCCCCATGAGTTGATCAGGGCCTATGCCTTCTTCTTCATGGATTTTCTCCGTGTTTTTGTAGAAACTGAAATGGGGGACTTGTTCTATTTTCTCTCTTTTGCAAAGTTCTCGGGTTTTTTCGTTCTCGTCCCCCATTACGAGAAGGAAATCTACGTCGTTGCATGTTCGACTTAAGTCGACCATGAAAGGGTAGATCTTGCTGCTCTGAAAACTATGGCTCGCTGCGTATTCTACAACGACAAGCCGGTCTTTCGCGTCACGTAGGGCTTCATCAAATTCTTCAATACTATGGACTTGCTGTACTCTCTCATCGCTGCTTACTTTTTTCACACCTGAGGCTGCTGCAGCTTTTGGGATGAAACTGGAACCTCTGAAATTTGTTTCCAAATTTGACGGAAACTGTTTAGGTTTAGGAGAGGGTGGAAAATTGGAGGGGAAAGGGGAAGGAAAAGGGGTAAGTTTTGTAAGGAAAACAAGATTTTGAAGGGGTTTTGCTAAGAAGTTAGTGAGGGAAGCCATGAAAATTGAAGCACAACCTATGCAAAAAATTGAGGTTTTGAGAGAAGGAATGAAATTATTATAGGGATATGGAGATATTAAATTGATCATATCCACACATTAGGTCAGGATAATGTTATCCATACATTGGGTAGATATTATTCAAAAAATTGCATCACTAGCGTCTAACCTATTGTTCTAGTACAATGTTTTTCTCTAAACTTTTTAAAAGAGTAAATTTAGTCATTGACATTTCATTTGCACAATTAATCTTCTATGATGAAAATTGTTCAAATCGTTAAATTGTAACGCTATCAGGACCCATATTGGAACATGTAGTTTCATAAAGTTAGACATGATATGACCACATAATTTGTAATGATCTAAACATCATTCCCAAATCGTTATATCATACGAACTATCTACTTTGGAAGATCATCCACCTTTATAAACAAGACAGAAAATTGTGAGGAAAAAGATGGCATATGCTCTCTAAAATCAAATAGTACATTATGATTTAGCAAGTGTTTGTGATTTGAGGTATACTTGAGACACTATAATGAATTATTGATGACGAACTAGTTTCATTTAAAATATTTAGGGATTATTAGTACAATTTTTCTGATATTTTATCTCAATATTTAAGATATCCTCACATTGGGTTGATATTGTATGTCAGTATTTAAGATATTCTTATTCCCTTGAATAATCAGACATCGAGAGTGAACCTTTTGACTTTTGAGAAGTGTAATATTCTTTTTCTTATTCCTATATACATTTGTGCTCTAGATTTCTCAAGTCAGATATTTTTATATGACATTAAAAATATCGTGTTATTTTAGTTATTTTAATTTTACAAGGTTTATTGGTGCTAGTTATTATTTCCAACGCTTGAATAGTTTATCATTTTCAATTAAAATCGAAATTTATTGGTGCTAGATATCCACACATTGTTATTACTCATTTTCTTCCACTGTCTCACAAAAATAGACATGCTTCCATTTTCATGCAAATTTTAAAAAAAATATTTTCAACTTTTTCGAGAAAATCAACTTTTGCGTATCTAGACATGGTTTAATTAATATAGTTGAAAATATAAATTTTTCTTACATTTTTCCTAATATACTCCTACAATAAACAATGGTTTAGTTCATATTTTTTAGGGATAATTGGAGCAAAAACCACAAACCTTTGAAACACTAGCAGACTTTCCAAATCTTTGATTTATTTTAGTCATCACCTCTAACATTTTCAAACGTTGTAGGTGAAACCCTTTTGGAGAGTTTCCATCCAAAATTCTATCAGTTGACCAACAATTTAACTTTGACCACATTTTTATTATTTTAAAAATGCGTAAAAAGGTAACTTTCCATTTATCACATTAAAAAATAAAAAATTTAAAAAAAACACGCAAAATCATGTTCGTCCTCTCAATCCTCACTCAACTCCACCTCAAACCCAAAATCCACACCGACCACTACCACCTCCACCAACCACTTGCTACTGGCCGACCAAAAAAGCATGACGTTGGAAGGGTAAAAACTAGCAGCAAAGAAGATGAAGAAATGTGAATTATGTGGAGGGAGAAGGAGATTGGTGAGAAAATTATTGCTCAAAGAAGGCATGGTTTGAGAACTTATGGGTACAAGAAAATGATTTGATGTTTTTAGTTCAAATTCTAGTTCTTCAAATAGTTTTGGAGCACTTTCTTTATTTGATTCGGAATTTTTTGGGGGTTCAAATTCAATGAAATCAATAATTTCTTGTTTTTCTGCACCAAAGCTAAAGTTGTAAGAACAAGTGCACGGGTTGAAAATCACTTATTTCATAATTAAACTAAGGAGTTTCTCTTCCAAAAAAAGCACGAAAGTGGATGACAATTTGATCAAATCGAAATCTAGGGCCATGAAAATTTATGCCAATTTAAACAAGGTGAAACAACATATTTCTTCTGGAACCTACCTTACAAATTTTGTGAACTCCCTATTTGCGAACTCGAATAAATCTAATCCAAATGGCGGCTTTGAGGAGAAGGTGGAGGGTGTGGGTGACAGGAAGAGGAAGAAGATGATTGTGTGTGTACGTGTGTGCGCGTGTGCTTTTCTTTTCTTATTTTTACATTTAATTATTTAATGTGATAAAAATAAAGTGGATGACAATTTGATCAAATCGAAATCTAGGGCCATGAAAATTTATGCCAATTTAAACAAGGTGAAACAACATATTTCTCATGGAACCTACCTTACAAATTTTGTGAACTCCCTATTTTCGAACTCGAATAAATCTAATCCAAATGGAGGCTTTGAGAAGGAGGTGGGGTGAGAGGAAGAGGAAGAAGACAATTGTGTGTGTACATGTGTTTTTCTTTTTTTATTTTTAAATTTAATTATTTAATGTGATAAAAATGAAATGTTACTTTTTTGTCTCTTTTTAAAATATTAAAAATATGACCAAAGTTAAATTTTGGGACAACCGACACAATTGTTTATGGAAATTGTCCAAAAGAGCTTTACGTGCAATGTTTGGAAAGGTTAGGGGTGAGTACTACAACAAATCAAAGGTTTGGAAAAATTCTACAAGTATTTCAAAGGTTTGAAACTTTTGTTGCAATTAACTTTATTTTTATATAATAAGACATGTTACGGGTTTTTCAAAGTCATCTCCTACGTCATCACCACGTCAAGGGACAAATTGAATACGACCGCCACCTGGAGGATGAATGTTTTTCCAACTCATGTCCCACATCATCACCACATCAAGGGATGAACTAAACATGACCGCCATGCGGCGACAAACTGGATTCATCCTTTACACGATGACGAACTGATTTCGCCATCTACCACGTGTCGGACAAACTGATTTTCGCCTTCGCCACGTGGCCACAAAATGATCTCGTCTCCCACCCTAACGGATGTAAAGGCCCGCACTCTTCATCACTTCATCGCAACCGAAACAAAGTCTGAAGTGATGACATCAAAAATACAATTATCACTCATGCCACAACCGTTCTACTTCAACCCTGTCAGTCTGAAGTGATGACATCAAAAATACAATTATCACTCGAGGCTAAGCCCTTGGCTAAGATAACCGATGCAAACATTTCCAAATTCCTTTGGGAAAATATCATATAAAGGTTCAATATTGCCCATTCTATTGTGTCAGATAATGGTAAAAAGTTCGACAATAGGAAGGTTAGGGATTTGTATGAGCTTGGAATTAAGAAACATTTCTCGACACTTCATCATTTCCAAGCTAATGGGCAGGTCGAAGCACTCAACAAAACCATTAACTACACCATAAAAAAGAAGTTTAATGCTTCAAAGGGGCATGTGTTGATAAACTCCCCCAAGTTCTCTGGGCCATATGCACAACCAGCAAAATTGCGACTTGAAAAATCCCATTTTCCATGACATATGGCGCCGAGGCCATGAGTCCAGTAAAAGTGGGAGTGCCTTCACCTAATCTTATCCACTTTAATGAAATAACCAATGATGAACTGAGAAAGTATGAGCTTGAATTCCTTGAAGAAAGAATGGAAGATTCTCAAGTCAGGCTCGCTACATACCAACACAAAATGGCTCGCTACTACAATGCCAAAGTGAAAAAATGACCTATCACATATGAGATCTAGTACTCCAAAAAGATTTCCTATCCCGAGAACAGAAACATTGGGACCCAATAGGAGAGGCCCTTCGAAAGTGATACTTTCCACGGATGCACTATCCACTATGGAAAACGCCCTTAAAGAGGTTCGTGATACCTCTCACAGGGCCACATCTGTTAAGGATGTTCACTTCGTTAGGAAAAGCGGGTGATGCCCCTACTAGGATCGCCTCATTCATCCTTCGAAAGTAATGCTTTACACGGATGCACCATCTACAGTAGAACTTCCTTGAAGAGGTGCGTGATGCCTCCCACGGGGTCACCTTTGTTAAGGATGTCCACTTCGTTAGAGGAGACGTGTGATGACCCCACTAGGTCATCTCATTCATCCTTTAAAAGTAATAATTTACATGGATGCAACATCTACCGTGGACAATGCCCTTGAAGAGGTGCGTGATGTCTCCCATGGGGTCACCTTTGTCAAGGATGTCCACTTCTTTAGAGAAGGCATGAGATGCCCCCACTAGGTCACTTCGTTAGTCCTTTGAAAGTAATGCTTTACACGGATTTACCATCCATCGTAGAGAACGCCCTTGAAAAGGTATGTGATACCTCCCACGAGGTTACCTTTGTCAAGGATGTCCATTTTGTTAGAGGAGACGTGTGTTGTCCCCACTGGGGTCGCCTCATTCGCCCTTCGAAAGTGATGCTTTCCAAGGATACACCGTGGAGAAAGCCCTTGAAGAGGTACGTGATGCTTCCTATGGAGCCACCTTTGTCAAGAATGTCCACTTTGTTAGGAGAGGCACGCGACACTCCCACAAGGGTTGCCTCATTTTCCCTTCGAAGGTGATTCTTTACACGGATGCACCATCCACCGTAGAGAATGTTGACCTATGGTTGATCATGACCTTGATGTTTTGATTATAACAAACAAGCCCATCTTGTTTACTAACAAATTGAATTGAGTGTTTAAACCTTCAAAGTTATAAAGATTATTATTCACACTTAAATGAAGTACAAATGAAGGTTAAATGAGTATTCAAGACAAATCATTCGAGATACAAGTCAAAGAAAGGCTCGAAGAGATCAAAAACATTGAAGATAGAGTTATTTATCGAACCTCATTTATATATATTAAAGGTATAACTTGTCAATATTTAGCAAGTGCATAAAGCTCAAGTATTTCTCATAAATTCATCACTTACATAAATTGTTTTGGCATGAAAATGATCTTGGAAAAATTAACATTTCTAATATATCAAAAACCTTGAAAAATCATTTTCAAACGTTCCTTAAAAGATCACACTTCAACTTTCAATCAAAAAGTTATACTCCGATTTTCAATCTCATATTGGGACAGATTTTTGGCATGGAATATGATCTAATTTGAAGATTATTTATGAGTTAAAGTTGTAGCCCTTTGAGTTAACATTCCAACGCATTTTGAATCACCTTAATCGGACATTATGAGAGAAAGATATAATCAAAATACTGAAAGTTGTTCGACCTGTCTGAAACGTTCGGTCGACCGAAAGTTGACTTCGGTCGACCAAAAGTCACCGTTTCGAAATTTTAACGGTCTGATTTGCAACGGCTATATTTTGATCAACCAAACATTCCGGTCAATCGAACTTGCTCAACCGAACATTCTCGAGAGTGTCTATTTTTGTTCTATAAATACCAAACTCTTTTTCATTCAATCTAACCAATTTACAAGAGATTTTTTTTAAGAACTTATTTATTAGAAGTCATTGAGATTACTTGAGTCAAAATTCTATTTCATTTATTACAAAATAATTTCTTGATTGGTTCAACATATTTTATTCATCTTCTCAAAAATTCAATTTTAGCAAAAAACTTTTCATAACTTCATTTATTCTTCATTCTTGCTAAAAGTTTTCTTTGCCAGCACTTTGATTTAAGTGTAAATCTCTCTTCATACTTAACTTGTATTATTTGTTAAGAGAGATCATTGGTTTGGAAACTTTGATACAAAGAATTCCTTGATTGATCAAAACTAGTTTTTATCCATTTTATCAAGAAGTTTATTTTGCAAAGAACTTCTCACAATCTCATCTATTCTTCATTCTTGATAAAGTTTTCTTTGCCAACACTTTGATTTAAGTGTAAATCTCTCTTCGTACTTAACTTGTATTATTTGTTAAGAGAGATCATTGGTTTGGAAACTTTGATACAAAGAATTCCTTGATTGATCAAAACTAGTTTTTATCCATTCTATCAAGAATTCTATTTTGCAAAGAATTTCTCACAATCTCATCTATTCTTCATTTTTTTTTTTGTAGAAGTTTTATTTGCCAACACTTTTATTAAAGTGTAAAATCTCTCTTCATACTTAACTTGTATTGTTTGTTAAGAGAGATCATTGGTTGGAAACTTTGATAAAAAGTTACAAACTATTTTATCATCCATCATTCATCAAAGTTTACAACATTAACATTTGAGCTTTACTATTTGCTATTATTGAAGTGTTATCCTAACTCTCAAATACTTAACTTGATTATATCATTGGTTAAGAGAGTTTCTTCAATTGTAAAACTATTATTTATACTTGACGGTTTCGAGAGCCTTGTCTAAACTCGATTGTAAGGACAGGTGCTCCTTGTTATAAGTCACTTAAGGGTAGGTGCTTTTTGTTGTAAGTCACCGAAGGATAAGTGCTCCTTGTTGTAAGTCACTTAACGATTGGTACTCCTTGTTGTAAGTTACCATTATAGTGCATTTGACATTGCTCATAACGGAGAGCTTGTAACGGGGACATAGAATACATTGTGTATCGAACCCCATTAAATTGGTTTGTTGTCTTTACATTATTGCACTTTACTTTACATTGCCATGTATATTGTGCTATATCCATACTTGAATTAAGTTATCATATTTGTATATTTACTTGTTATATTACACTTTGCATTTATATCTTGTGTATTGAATATTTTTGAGACTAAGTGTCGAAAAAGTTTCAAAAACCAATTCACCCCCCTCTTGGTTAGTTATTCTTGAGCTAACAGAGAACACCCTTAAAAAGATGTTATGCTTCCTACGGGGCCATCTCTATCAATGATGTCTACTTCATTAGAAGAGGCGTGCAATGTCCCATTGGGTCGTCTCGTTCACCCTTCAAAAGTGATGTTTTCCATGGATGCACCATCTACCATGGAGAACTCCTTTGAAGGGGTGCATGATGCCTCCTATGGGGCCACCTTTATCAGGGATGTCCACTTCGTTAGGAGAGGCGCACGAAGCCCTCTCTTGGCTAGCCTCATTTGCTATTTGAAAGTGATATTTTCCATGGATGCACCTTTCACCATGGAGAACATCCTTAAAGATGTGTGTGATGCCTCCCACGGAGCCATAGATCAAGGATGTCCACTTCGTTAGGAGAGGTCGCGATGCCCCAACTGGGGTTACTTTAGTTGCCATTTGAAAGTGATATTTTTCATGGATGCACCATATATCGTGGAGAACTCCCTTAGAGAGGTGTGTGATGCCTTCCACAGGGCCACCTCTATCAAGGATGTTCACTTCATTAGGAGAGACGAGTGACGCCCCCACTGGGGTCGCCTTAGTTGCCCGTTGAAAGTAATGCTTTCCATGGATATACCATCGACCATGGAGAACACAGTTGGAAAGGTGTGAGAAGCTCCCACGGAGCCACCTTTGTTGAAGATGTTCATTCATTAATTGAAGCGAAGTGTTTACACTTGTTAATTAGTTGGAGCGAGGTGTTTACACTTGTTCATTAGTTTGAGTGATGTGTTTATACTTGTTCATTAGTTGGAGTGAGGTGTTTACACTTATTCATTAGCTGGAGCAAATTGTCCACTACTTCATTCATTGAAGTGACGTGTTTATAGTTGTTCATTAGTTGAAGTGAGTTGTTTATAATTAGTTCATCTGAGATAAACAACTACACGTCTTAATTAAGAAACAATCACTACGTTTATTACAATTTTTGAGGCCAAAGCTATTCGTTACAAAAAAAGTGGTCAAAGATCTATAACTACAACTGGCCCATCCCCACTTCCTCTTGAGAAGCCTTCTCTTCTTCAGCTACGAGGTCAAGACGACCTCTAGTAGGCCCATTAAGCTCCTTCTCTAGGAAGCCAATGTCCAAATCATGATGAACCTCCCTCAGGCAAGGTAGCATCTGCTAGGCGTTCCATGAAGCCTAATAGTTGGTGATATCGTCATACTCCTTTATCTTAATGAAATTATCGATGTAGTTCTACAAAAACACTTCACCTGTCATCTTCACCTCCACTTTCAGAGATTTTATCTCCTCCTTCTAGTCCTTAGTTAAGTTATTTCCTTATTGGCCCCGTCCAACGCCTCTGAGGTGATCCTTTGGTGTTTATTGGACTGACCGATTCATTTGTTAAGTGATGTCACCTAGAAAACTGATACGTGGAATTCATTCTTCAAATGATTTACTTGTATCTCGACAACCTCCAATTTTACCTCCCCTCAGCCCTCCTCACCTCAGCCTCTTCTGCCATTTCCTTAGCCTTCCTCAGTTCCTCTTCCTACTTCTTCGAAGCCTCCAGCCTTTGGCATATTTCCTTATTTTTTTGGTGGAGACTCCAAACCATGTCCTCCGTTGCAGTGCCAATAATTAGTGCGCAGGCCATACATGTGTTGTGGCTACCAGTAGATCTTCGACTTTACAAGAGGCAACGTGAGTTTTCCACTCTTCAGTACAAAATTTGTTGTGAGTCTAGGTGACAGAGATGGTCCTAGAATGGCCTTGGAGACCTTGATCCCAAGGAAGTCAGATGCTTTGCTGTGAAGATGGAGATTCATAGGTTTCTTCATACTCTTCTGAAGTGGCTCTGCTGGTTGGCCGGTAAGATCAGACAGGGCAGTTCTCTTTACCACCACGCCAACTGGTACCTCGGGAGTATTGGTTTTGACCACCCAAGTAGGAATATGAGGAGGTGGAGTTGGTTTGGCTACTATTGCGACTGAAGACGATGCCCCGATGGGCCTGCCCTTCTTTCTTTACTAGTGAGGTGTCCTCTTCTAAAGGCAATTTCCTTTTACTTAGCAGATTCAAGGTGAAGTGTGTCAAGATAACTTACCCCGGATGCCATCAAAATTTAAAAGTGCAGTTAACTCACCCCAAAATGCCATCACTCCATTTAAGGTGAAGTGTGTGTTCTTGTCAATTAGCTTACTGTAGATCCAATCTTTAGGTAGCTGTTAGTAAATGTGGCTGATGATATCCCACTCTTGAACTGAGATTTTGCATCTCGGCAACGAACTTGTAAGTAGAGAAAATGTTAAACAATAAGAACTCACTTAAAAAAATAAAGCAGTTAGGCAGAAGAACTTACTGGCGAAAGAATGGGTGGTTGGAACTGTTAAAGTAGTCATGGGGTCGTTCTCCATGGTGTCCTACCTCTCTGACTCCCAAAACCATGACTTCTTTCACTCCTTTACCGAGGAGGTCGTATCTATCATGATGGGGATAGTGAGATCCCCAAGGAGTCATACAATACCATCCCTTACTCTTATCACCTTCGGCTGCGCTTTTGGAAAAGTATGGAAAATGAAAGATGCTAAAGGGCATGTTAACGCCCAGGCTAGCCTGACACCATAGCAACCACAAACCAACCATCTGTGCCCAAGAGTTCGGATGAAATTGGGGCGGAGCTAGCCCATACGAGCGCAAGACTAACCTAAAAAAAAGGTAGAAATGTAGCATAAGACCCACTTTTAATAGATTCTCGCTTATGGCCATGCAGTCTGACCTCGGATAGCAAGCTCTTTCATTGGGGCCGGGGACAACGAGATCTATGCTATCAGGAATCCTAAAGACCTCCCTACACTTAACTAGTTTTTCTGAGTTGATGTTGGAAGGAACTAGTTTTTCTGAGTTGATGTTGGAAGGATATTCAAAAGCCATCCACTTAATGGAAGTATCTACAGGAGGGTTGATAATCTCCATATGTTTTATCCCAACCTAATAGCCTTACCTATCTCATCCGTGGAGAGAGCAATTGGTTCCCTCACCTTGGAACTCCCCACAAAAAGCCTCTCCTCACTAGATGTGTGCTTAGAAACTTTGGAAAACATTTTGATTTTGAAATAAAGTGTGACGAAGGAAAATTTACCTAAATATTGGTTTCGGACGGAGGGATGGTCACAGTAAGTTATCAAAGGACGTCGGATTTACAATGTGCTGGTTATCGAAAAAGAAGAGTTGAAAGAGGTTTTTGTGAAATGAAAATAAAAAAATTAGGGAGCTCAGCCTTATATAGGTGATGTCAATGAGCCTCAACTTTTAGATGATTGTTGATCCCATCATCACCGTTCATATTCTTAGTTCATTAGCACCGTTAAATTCAAACCGTCATTTGATGAATGACCTTGATGAAACAGTTTGTCTTACGTGCAGGCACAAATGTGTAGCCTTGAGCTCACGCAGTTGTTGCCATGATTATCATTTATTACTGGGAAGCATGTATTGGAAGCAAGCAATGCCCACAAAAATCGCTTTAAGAAAACGTAAAGGTTTTTCAAATCATTAGCACACAACCTTAAGACTTCGCCTCTGCCACAACTTTCCTTAAAGTTGCCATCACTCAAGGTTTTATCCTTCTGCTAGGACTTCGCCTCTACCATAACTTTCATTAAAGTTTCCATCACTCATGGCTTCGTCCTTTTGCTAGGACTTTGCCTCTGCTACAACTTTTCTTAAAGTTGCCATCACTCAGGACTTCGTCCTTCTACTAGGACTTCACCTATGCCACAACTTTCTTTAAAGTTTCCATCACTCAGGGCTTCATCCTTCTGCTATGACTTCACATCTTCCACAACTTTTCGTAAAGTTGCCATCATTCGAGGCTTTGTCCTTCTGCTAGGACTTTTCCTCTGCCACAACTTTTTGTCAGAAAATTACAACCAATGCCTACACCCCACCAAGGTAACAATCTTTTTAAGTGGCTACGTCAACAAAGTCCACGCATTTTATAAATATTCATACATGGACTTGAATGACTATTGTTATGGGTTTTTCAAGTCATCTACTACGTCATCGCCACATCAAAGGTCGAACTGAATAAGACTGGCACGTGGTAAGTGAATTGGATTCATATTTCACATGGCGATGAACTGATCTCGTCTCGCCACGCGATGGAAGAACCAATTTCATCTCCCACCCCGATGGATGTAAAGGACCGCACTCCGCATCACTCTGCATCACTTCATCGCAACCAAAACTAAGTCCAAAGCGATGACATCCAAAATGCGATTCAAGACCACGTTTCCATATCCAACGGTTCCTCTCTTATTCCCTTTCACTATAAATACCAACACTTGCACTATAAGTAGAGGTTGGTCCTTGAAAAGATGGAAAAAAAGGAGATACTTTTACATTATTTGTCCACACACAGCACCATTAAGACAAATTCATGTTCCTATGACCACCATCAAACGTCCCAGTTCTGATCTATCAACTCATTAACTTGAACGTCAGAGTGCTCGTGACTGCTTCCACCCCCACCGAAAAAGGCCACGAGCAACTAGTTGTGTGTTACTATGCACAGGAAGAGCTCATGTGAAAGTATTCTGTTGGCCATGTGTTTAGCGTATTTTTTTAGGTTAACAAGACACATTAAATAAGGTCATATTAGAAAACTAAGAAATCTTCTATATTCTCAATAAGAAAAATTGTCTACAATTTGGGGCAAACGAAAAAGAAAAATAAAATTATATGTACGGGACACAAGGAGTATTATCAACACGTTTCATCGAACCTACCACTATAACTTGCTAATAATTTTACACACAAAAAGGAACAGAGATAAATAACCCATTTGATTGCAGGACTGACCTTGATTAAGTTTGGCAAAGGCCGTTGTCCAAGGTCCCGCCCGCATAGGGAAATGCCCTTGTGATATTAATGTATGTAATTTTATCTTCAAAGAAAGCTTGAGAATTGATTTTGCTAATGCTGCAAATGTCTAAGAGAGTAATTCATTTGTTGATTTTGTAATTGATGTTACTTGAGTTGGAATTGACCCTAGGTTTGAAGGATCTGGGATAAGATAAGGATATTTTTCCCAATAGTACTATCACTTGGTGGATGTCCTCTGAGTTTGTGGTAAAAGTGTTTGGTGGTTGTGGATTGTAAGAAGAGGTAAACATGTAGTCGTAGTGGTGGTGGTTCTTTCCCTAAATCTAGATTTTCGCTACAGTTGAAGGTGGCCCTCATCTCTAGATATGAAATCCATTCAGTTTACTTGTCAGATTAGTGATGGTAGTGGTAGTGGTGGTGTAGTTCCACCGCTTGAACTTATATAGTTTTTTATTTCTACAAATTAATTGTGGCAAGCTGGTGGTGGCGGCAACGAACGTCATTGGGCGACGGTGGGTGGAGTGATTTTTGTTCTGGATAAGGGGTGGGGTTTAGATGGGATCGGGTAGTTATGGAAGATGACAATTTTTATTTTTTTTTAATTATTTTATATGAAAAGAGATAGATCTATCATTTTATCTTTATAGAAATAATTAATAATGTGGTCAAAATCATTTTCTTGGTTAGCTAATAGAAAAGTGGACGGATTCCCCCAACTGCATATTTATGAAAGGTTAGGGACTTCTGCTGACCCAAAATGAAGGTTAGGATAGAGTTTGCAAAAACTGAAAATGTTAGGGACTCCTGCTGCAATTTTCTCAAATTTTAATGTGCAAACATTACTCATTTCATCAATTGCCTGTGCAGAAACAAAGCTGAATTCAAATTCATGGAAAACATACATTGTTCGTGGAGAAGCCAATTTCAATCTAGATGAAAATGATAGCAGCTGCTTTGATGAAATTCCAATAGATGAAGAAACCTGGAGCTCTGAATCGGCAAGTTCGTATGAATACCTGGACAACTTCAACATTGAGATTACTTCTTTCATTTTCAAGGATGAAACGGGAAATCTGGTGGCGGGAAAAGAAGATAAGAATGATATCGTGTTTTTGGACCTGGATAGTGATGAAGAGAAACTGCACATCATGATGTTAGAAGACGGAACTTCAATTAATGGAGATGAGGAGGGTCCTGATGTTCCTGATAGTGTAAGGAAATCTGAATGAGAAGTACGAGCACAATGTTGGCAGCCTTGATACTATAGAAGTGTACCAATCTGATACTGCTAACATATATCCACACGACGGGGAGGCATTCTTCCTATTTGTGAAGATCGAGAAACAGGTCAATACTGCTATATTCAGACTTTCAAGCTTTAATAACGTCGATGGAGTAGATGTGAAAGACCAATCTGATTCTGCAAAGTTGACTGGGATAAAAGCATCTGATGAGGAATCTCAGACTAGAAATGTGGAATATCACGGCCACATGGTGAATTATTGTAATGAAGCTGATAATTTCGGGGAAATAATTCCCATAGATCCCGAAGAAGAGTCTTGTTTAGGCATGCCTGAGCTCAATAGCTGAAAATGGAGATCACATAGTCCAAACAAATTCAACCAAGGCAGAAACAAAAGACACCTACTAGATATATAAACAATGAAACACGAGTAACTTGTTTAGGCATTACTCTTATTTCATTGTTTATATATAGCATACAATTGTAAATGCTATACTCATACAAAATCATAGATTTGCTATAATTAAATGTTTCTCCAATACCATCGGCACATCAAAGGAAAAAAAAACCATGTAATATACTATATTATTCAAGATTTCTATGATTTATTTATTTATGTGTTGGTTTTACTATGAGTTTAATGCATTGAATTAATTAATCACTAATTTGATGATTATGTGAATTTTTTACGAATTGAGATGTGAGTTTGGGATTTAGATAATATAGTAAAATCAAGTAAATTAGTATAACATGTAGAGATACATATACTAATTATTATGGTCATAATATGAATTCTTAGAATTAGTGTTTCGTTTAACAAAGGTTGATTCACATATAAATATGGAATTAAATTAGTTAAATTTGCTCAATGAGAACTCAAGATATTGGTAAATTGAATACAATAGAAAAATTCGATTGAATACTACATTAGGTTATGAATTTTGAATTAAGAATTAAGGTAATCAATAGATGAAATTGTCATGCCCTAATATTCATCATATATTTGAATCTTCAACGAACTGTTGTTTGCAATCTTTTTATAGTTTCAATTAGTTAAAAGTAGTTAGGAAAAATAGACACAACCATCATAATCATTTATTTGCTTTTATCAAATAGGAGTTAGAAAATTTTGATCAAGTCCTGAAGTATAGTCTTTGTGGAAACAATATTCGGTCCATTATACTGCTTGATACGATAACTTACACTTGTGATATAAAAAATGTAACAAATGTTTGATGTTGTTGCCGTGGACTATTTACTTTTAGTCTTAGTTTATTTTATTTTTAATTGTTATTTGAATTTCTTTTCTTTTCTTTTATTTATTATAAGTGTTCGTTGTATGCTTCGTACCTAAGGCAACGATTTTGAACTGTTTAACTCAAAATTAGAAAGTAATTTCAAACGAAGACGCGAATAACACAAACTAAAACAGCAACATCAAATGGTTGAAGATCAAATTATTCATATTCCTATTTAGCCAATTGGACAAGTGGCCGCAAGAGTAGCTGCGCTACCGGATTAGCAGCAGGAGCGAGTGGAAATAAACGAATTAGACTTGACAGTTTCAATGTTCTTGATGCCCATAGTCGCGCATGAATTTTTCAATACTGTGTACCCAGATTTCGGGGTAAATAATTTTTAGATAAGGGTAGAGTGAATCAATTTGATGAGAAACACTCTCATAATCTACGGGCTACCTCATGAATATCCAAACACACATATATCCAGATTTCTCAGAAATTGTCAGAACTTCCGTACTCTGAGGGTTAATAAAGACACTATTAAATTGTGATTATATCCATATACATTGAGAGATGCTGCATTAGAATGGTTAGACACCAAACCTCATGGAAGCATTACTACATTGGAAAAACTGATCAGAAAACTCTGCAACAAATTCTTCCCACAGACAAAAGTAGATAAAATCGGATTGAAAATTCAAACTTTCTAACAGAAAGATAGATAGAGTTATCACGGGGCATGGAACATATTCAAAGAGCTTATGCGAAAGTGTCCAAATTATGGAACCATAATAGGTAATCAAGTACAGTATTTATACACTAGACTCTCACACCATTGTCAAAATCTCTGGGGGATTCCTTTGCTGGTAGATCGATCATAAGAAAATAAGTACAACAAACCATAGGTTTATTTAAGTCAATTGTCATAACACATTCAATGTTTTCATCAGAAAGAGTGGTACCACTGAGAGCGTAGGGGATGTATAAATTAGATAGTACAACATCTACGAGCGTGCAGATAACAGCTTTGACAAAGCATGTAAAGCTATTGGTAAAATCACAAACGAGATGAGCACATGCAATGATGGTGGTCCATCATGTAAATATTGTGGAGCTAACCATTCAACTGAAAATTGTATATCTATGGGCTTTCCCAAAGAACATGTCAACTTCATTCAAAATAGCTCCTACAATTTTAATCCATATTCGTAAACATATAACCGAGGATGGAGTCATCACCCACAGTTTAGATGGTCAGATAATCAACAAGGAAATAGCTCAAATAATGCCCAACAAGAGAACAAACAAGTTTAAGGGAGATGTTTCATCAATATGTGCAGAAAACAAACAAAATATTTCAACAGATTGATACTAATTTTCAAAATCAACAAGCATCTATCAAGAAGTTGGAGACACGGATCAATCAGATAGCTCAACAACTTACAAAACGTCCACATGGATCATTTCCAAGCAATACAGCGACAAATCCTAAAGAGCAAGTAATGACAATACAAGTAGTGGAAAACGATCCACTCAAGGCTCCTGTAAAAGTTAAAGCATATGTACCTCCACTTCCATTTCCCTAAAGACTTCGAAAGAAGTCAATGGAGGAAAATATTCATCCTATCAACTACAAGGAGCGAGGTACAATTACCAGAGATTACTAAGAAATGAACATAAAGAAAAGATGACAAGGAATATATTGATGAAGTTATAATGGAGGAAAAATCTGCACCCTTCTCAATTGAGAATGAAGAAAGATAAAAAAACATCCACTACCATGGCACCAAATCCAGTCAAAGCTTACGTGTCTCCCATTCCTTTTCCTCAAAGGCTCAAGGAAAACAATCAAGACACAAAATTTGAAAATTTTCTTGATGTTCTCAAGAAACGTAATATCAATATTCCGTCAATTGATGTGATATTACAAATTCCAAGTTACACAAAATTTTTGAAAGAGATGTTGACAAAGAAAAGAAAGTTTTCGAAGTTTGAAATTGTGGTATTAATGGAAAAAAGTAGTGCAAGAGTGCAAAACAAATTGCCTTACAAGTTGAAAAATCGATGGAGTTTTATTTTGTTTATTTCAATTGGAAGTTCTTGTGCTATTGATGCATTGTGTGACACAGATGCTAATATAAATCTAAAGTCATATTCTGCTTACAAGAAATTGGAATTGGGTGAAGTCAAATCAATATCAATAACGCTACAACTAGCTGATACAACACTTTCAAAGTCATGTGACAAAGTTGGGGATATGCTCATAAAAAGACGAAACTTAATATTTCTGGCAGACTTCATTGTTCTAGACGTACCAAACAATTGAGACAATCCATTTATATTGGGGTGACAATTCTTAGTAACGGGTCGAACTTTAATTGACATGAAAAAGGGTAAGCTAGTATTGAGGATGAAGGAAAACAAGAAATATTTAATCTTTATACCACATTTGAGAAACCTTCCAACAAAAATCATTGCTTTAAAATTGATGAAGAAGAGCCACCTGATCAACGAAACTATCAGAATAGAAAATCAAACTTTAGTGGACTTCTGGTAGAGATGAAAGTGAAAATATCAAAATATGGAGAACAAAAAATGTGCATAAATGAAAATTGCACAAAGTACAATGGTGGCATAACTTGGTTCGAGCCACCATGATCAAACATGGCACAAAGTCAAACTAATGACGTTTAAAAAGCGCTTTTTGTAAGGCAACCCAATATTTTTTCCTTTTTATTTATTCCACTTTTTAGTTTTATGATAGTTTGTTTTAAGTTTATTTGTGACTGATCATCCATATCTATTTTCCCCTTAGGTCTTCGATATTTTAGTTGGTTTATTAGATGTTAGAGCTAAGTAACATTTATTCCAATTATTTGATCCTAATACTTTATTTAATTTTTCAAGAACACGACGTCGCGGAACATTTAAACAATTATTCACCAATTAGCCAACTTGAGCAATAAGAAAGCTAGCAATTGAATTATAAGTCATATTAGGGGAGTCTTTTCTTCACTTTCTTCTTACCCCTTTATATGCGGATTTATGATTAAAAGCATTGAGACCAATGTCTAGCTCAAGTTTGGGGGCGGAAAATATAAGTTTTCAATTCTTTTGTGTGCTTTTATTGTTTTAAAAAAAATTAAAAAATCGAATAAATTTCAAAAAATAAAAAGTATTTAATATAATAAAAATGTCCTTTTTGTGTGCTTGTGTGAGTTGGTTGACCTAACTAGCAATGATGATATATTGAATTATAAATTGATCTATGTATGATAAATAAGTTGCATGCTTAAATTAATTTTTATTTTTCCATGTGAAATTTGATATGAATTAAGTTAAGCATTATGTAGGAATGAATTGATTTCATAATTGGATAAGTTAAAATAGTGGAGCATAGATATTAAACCCAAAGCCACTGAATTTTACATTCATGAATAAAATTTAGAATAGTTTGTAGGGATTTTACTGTCGTAAGAAGATGTTGAGATAAATGGGTATTTCATATGTGAAATTAAAAATCTCGTGTAGATTGTCTACGGTCAATAAGATGCAATTGTGTGAAATTTTCAATATAAGGGAATTGTTTTCCTAATATATTAGCATTTGGGTTTTTTTTGATTGATGCGTCACCAATTAGGTAATTAGCATTGCGTATTTGTGTATTGTCGGGTTTTAATCTTGTTTGAGGACAAACAAAGACTCAAGTTTGGAGGTGCTATAAGTGTAGTTTCTACACTTATTCGAGACCTAAATCTTGATATTTTAGTATTTTGTATAAAATTCTACCTAATTTATGTTATATTGTATTTTGTAGGTAAAACTTTATATTTAATGAAAAATTGGAGAACAGAATGCAAAAGTGATGAAAAAATTGCAAAATCCAAAGATGAAACCTTGGAGAGAAATAATACATTAAATGAGTTGGCGTTAAATGGGTCTCAATGGACTTGTAATGTAAATTTTAATTAGAACTTAATGTGGCTGATATATATACACACACACACACACACATAATACACACAAAAACGAAGAAAGGAGACAGGCACACGAAAAAGAAAAAAAAAAGCACAAAAGAAAAATCAAAGAAAATGGCTGTTGGAGGAAAGAAGGAAAAAATGCAGAGAAAAGAAAGAGGTTGCCAGAGAGAGAAAAAAAAAAAAAAAAAAAAGAGGGAAGAGAGAGAGAGAAAGAAGAGAAAAAGAAGGGAAGAAAAGAAATAAGGGTGTTATATATACATTCATACACACAGGCAGAAATATAAATCTCATGTTTTTCAATTTTTGATTATATCATTCCACTTTTGCGTGTTTTTATTTTTACAGTATAAGTAACTAATTTTCATATTAGGGAAAGCAATGTAGTCGACTTGTGATCATTTATTATTATATTCAAGATTTCTGTGATTTATTTGTTTATGTGTTGATCTTACTACGAGTTTAATGCATTGAATTAATTGATTACTAATTTGATGATTATGTAAATATCTTATGAACCAAGAGGTGAGTTTGAGATTTAGACAATATGATACAATCTAATAAATTAGTATAACGTGTAGAGATATATATACTAATTATTGTGTTTATAATATGAATTCTTAGAACTAGTGTTTTGTTTAACGAAGGTTGATTCACATAGAGATATGTAATTGAATTAGTTAAATAGACTCAATGAGAATTCGAGAGGGGTAAATTGAATATAATAGAAAAATTCGATCAAATACTATATTAGGTATTATTAATTGATTTTATAAAATTCAAATTTAGACAATCTAAATGTTGTTCTTTATTCTTTTAAAAGTTCAAAAAATATTTTTTTTTTGAGGTGAAAAATAGTTTTAATTTTAAAAATCATTATTTTCAAAATTTTGCATAACATTCATCTAAACTCGAAGCTTGTCTTTACCATTTAATCATACTTTGTGTATAAATTGTTTCGTTTGAATTCGTAAAAAATTTAAAACTTGATCGTACATGTGTGATTGAAAATTGTGTTTTTCTTTTCTTATTATTTTATATTGTATTGGATTGTATTTTCAAATATATATGATTTTTTCACGTTTTAGTACATTTATATATTGATTGAAATTTTTTAACATTATTTAATTAAATATTAATAAACAATCTTATTATAGTGGTCATCGGTGACCGTCCTATCTGACTTAATATTCTGGATCCGCCATTGCTTGCAATATAAAAAACACAACAGTAATCCATATTGTTATGTTGCAGTAAAATGCAAAATACAAGCAACATTATAAGATGAATGGGCGTGCCATGACTTCTTGTAGCAAAAACAGTGTTGGACATTTTTTTATGCGTCTTTACAATGCTACGTGATTCAACATAATTTTCTATTGAAAAAATTGTACAACATAGATTGTCCATTACATATGTTGGTATTTTTATTGTTGATGTATACTACAGAATGCTGACATGTTGAAGCCTTATATGAAACACATTCATGCACTTGCATAGACATGATTTTGGTGTTAGTTGGAAACAATGAGGAACTAGACAAAACAAATAATGCAATGAACTTATAAACAAAATAATATTATTGCAATTTATAGATTGATAACAAAATTAATATAAATGATACTGACTTGAATTTCAAATTGAGGCTAGTATAACGCTATGTCCTATAGCATAAATTCACCCTTACTCCTATGCTTGTAGTTCGATGAGCGTCTGCCACCAGGATTCAACAATCTGTTCCCAAGAATCGAGCACTCGATTCTTGGTTCTGACAATTATATTCAATGTTTTCTTCTCTCACACAGAATTTTATGAAGGATTGAAATGCAGGATTTCTGTGTTTTAATCAGACGTTTTCTCTACATATATATAGAAAACGAACAGTCTTATCCTTTGTGTCGGTTGTGGTAAAAAGTTGTATTGATCAAATACAACCATTCAAACAAAACCGAAAAAGAAAAAAGAAATATAAGTGCTAAAATTGAAATTTGGAAATCACAAGACCCAAGACCCCCAACGCCCATCTTTTGACTATATATATATATATATATATATATATATATATATATATATATATAGCCTATCAAGGAGCCCAATCAAGCCCAAATCATACGGCTTAGGACGAAGCCCATTTTGTGTGGTTTTTTATCCAACTTAATAAGTATATTATTTTCACACTTATAAACAAGTCTTTCTTTCTATTTCTATCTTATGTGGGACAAACAATATCCAAAAAGCCCCTATTTCCATAAAAACTCTCCAACAATACCCCACATTTGTATAGAAAATGGTGTCAGTTACAAGGTTTTGGATGGTCTGGAGAAAAATTAGATTCGATTTGCATCAGGATAGGTGTCTTTTGAACTTAAACCTTCCTTAGTGAATACTTTCGGAGTTACTAGTGAATCAGTGTGTATAGAAGACATTGAACTGTTCACCATGTTTAGTAAACCAAGACAACAAGTATCACACATATCGAATCTTCACACCTTTCCAATCATATAGTTGTGTTCATTTTGGTCATGAACAGTCCTGAATTCATATGAGCTTTAGAGAATTTAGTCATGTCATTCTCATAAATGCGAGCCTACATTACTCCTATATAGGTGACACGATGATTATGAATACCCTGCAATATTCTTTTAATATATTCTTCGTGTCATTAAGAATGATTAATCATTCACCCTTATCTTCACAGGTAGCATACGGTTCTTATCATAGGAATGAACAATATTGTATACTCTATTCTTTTGAGTTTCACTCAACTAGTTTTCCTTTTTGAACCTAGAATTGGATAACCAAAAATGCTAGGTTTGGTTTCCGCCAAGTTACTCTTCATTACATTGGCTTTAAGCATATTCCCCTCGATAAATATAACACTTGCTCTTTTGGTATATCATATGTAAGTTGATTTGCAATATTCTCCTTTGATTTCACATAATCAATGGAAATAATGCCACTTGTGAACATATGTTTTATAGTGTTACGTCGACACCTTATATGCCTTGACTTGCCATTATATATATGATTTTTTGCTCTACCAATAGTTGTCATGCAATCACAATGCACACATGGTTGTTATAGGTTGAGGCCATAATGGAATATATTCTAAGAGATTTTTAAGCCATTCCGCTTCTACGGCGGTCTTATCTAAGGCTATGAATTCTAATTCCATTGTAGAACGTGCTATACACGTTTGCTTTTGTGATTTCCATGATACTGCAGCCCCTCCAAGTGTAAAAACATAACCACTTGTAGCTTTTTCCGTATCATTTGAAATCTAATTTGCATCACTATATCCTTCCAAAGCTGAAGGATATTTTGTGTAATGCAATCCATAGTTCATTGTATATCTTAAATATCTTAATACTCTAATTAAAGATTCCCACTGAGCATTTGATGGATAGCTTGTATATCTTACTAATCTATTCACAGAATAAGCGATATCCGATCTAGTAAATTTGTAATGTACTGTAGTGTACCAATGATCCGTGCATATCCTAGTTGAGATACACTATCTCCAACATTTTTCTTCAAGAAACTTTTAGGATCAAATGAAGTACTAGATGGTTTGCTATCAAAGTGTCCAAGCTTTTTAAGTATTGTTTCCAAGTAATGTGATTGGTTAAGTATATATCCATCCTTACTTCTTTGAATTTGAATTCCTAAGATAACATCTACTTTTCCCATGTCTTTCATATTAAATGTTGAATTCAATATCCTCTTTGTGGAGTTTATGACATCTAAGTTTGGTCCTATGATAAGCATATCATTAACATATAAACATACAATTATATAAGAATCATTGTCAAACTTTTTGATGTAAATACATTTATCACATTCATTGATCCGAAATCCATGTGATATCATTGTGTTATCGAATTTTTCATGTCATTGCTTAGGTGCCTGTTTAAGTTTATATAAGGACTTTACAAGTTTACACACTTTCTTCTCTTTTCCTTTTACCACAAAACCTTCGGGTTGTTCCATATAAATTTATTCATCTAACTCACCATTAAGGAATGCGATTTTTACATCCATTTGGTGTACAACCAAATTGTAAATAGCTGCAATAGCAATTAACTTTCTTATAGATGTAATCCTAGTTACTGGTAATTATGTATCAAAGAAATCCAGCCCTTGTTTTTTATGATAGCCTTTTGTTATCAACCAAGCTTTATATTTATCAATAGTACCATATGGTTTCAATTTCTTTTTGAAAATTCATTTATAACCAATCGGTTCACATCCCGGTGGTAAGTCTACCAATTCCCACGTATTATTTTGTAAAATGGATTCAACTTCATTATTTATTGCTTCTTCCCAATACATCAATTCAGATAAAGTTATAACCTCTCTATATGTTTGTGGCTCAGCTTCAGTAAGAAGGTATAGTAATTAGGTCCAAAGTCTTTTGCAACTTTGATTATTTTCCCTTTGGACAAATAATGTGTTTCTATTTGGCTCAAAATCCTTTTCTTGAACAGCAGATGATGGAACATCATCAATTTCATGACTTAAATCATGTATATTACTTTTATTTTGATCGAGTCTTTCTTTATATGGGAAAATATGCTCGAACCATTCAGCCTCATTAGACTCAATAATGGTATTTGGTTGAATTTTTGAAATTCCAGATTTAATAACAAGAAATCGATAAGCCGCACTATTATTAGCATATCCAATAAATGCACAATCAATAATTTTAAGAACAAGTTTTACTCTCTTAAATAAAGAAACTTGAACATTTGCTAAGCAACCCCACACTTTCATGATTTTGTAACTTGGTAGCTTCTTGTTCCATTTTTCATATGCAAACTGATCACTTTTCTTTGGTGGGATTCAATTTAAGATAGTATTTGCAGTTAGTATAGCTTCACCCCACATATTAGGTGGTAAACCAGAACTATTAAGTTCTATTTTTACATTTAGCAACCCCATTTTGTTAAGGAGTGTAGGGAGCTGTTGTTTGATGTACTATTCCATGAGAAATACAAAATTCTGCAAAAGGCATTCGATTCATATTCTCCTGCTCTATCCGACCGTAATATTTTGATATTCTTATCTAACTGATTTTCCACTTTTGCTTCATATGTCTTAAACATATTTAAAGCTTCATCTTTAGTGTGCAACAAGTATACATAACAATATCTACTACTATCATCTATAAAAGTAATATAATAATTCTTTCCTCCACGAGTTGGTCTTGATTTTCAATCACCCAAATATGTATGAATTAATCCCAATAATTCGTTTGTTCTAGTAACAACAGATTTATTTGACAAATTTTGACTCAATACACGTTTCACATTTATGCATGTTATCCATAGTACAACTAGGTAACAAACTAAGATTAACCATTCTATGCAAAGATTTAAAATTAACATGTCCTAATCTAGCATGCCATAATGTAGAAGATTCAATCAAGTATATGGAAGCCTTATTTATATTATTAATAACATCATGCTCAAGTACATTGAGTTTAAAGAGTCCTTCAGCCAAGTAGCCATTTCCTACAAATGTTTTCCCCTTAGTAAGAACAAATTTGTCAAATCCAAATACAAGTTTAAATCCATTCTTGCTTAGAACGGAACCAGAAATAAGGTTTTTAGTAATGGTAGGAACATGTAGTACATCCATAAGAATAGGTTCTTTTCCAGAAGTTAATTTCAAAACCACTTTTCCTTTTCCAACGACATTTGCAGTAGATGCATTGCCCATAAACATCTTTTCTTCGCCATTGTTGGGAGTGTAGGTGTCAAACATATTTTTGTTTCCACAGATGTGCTTTGTTGCACCGGCGTCCACCCGCCAATCCTAGCTATCAATCATCATATTAACATCAGATATAACACCAACAAATTCTTCAGCCATATTAGCCTGGTTGTTGTTGTTGTTGTTAGTCGCAGGATTTGATTTCTTGTGGTGGCAATTTTGTACTTTATGTCCAGTTTTTTCACATACCCAGCAAGCACCCTTAATTACCTTGAAATTCTTTCCTTTTGGAGCAAGAACACTTGGACCTTTGCCTTTGTTGTTGAACCTTTTGTTCTTATGAGATTTAGGCTTAGGCTTGGATGATTTTCCACCTTCAATGACATTGATTTTGGCTTCGAACACCGAAGCATTCAACCCTTCACTTTTTCGGTGATCTTCTTGAACCCTTAGTTTAAGAATCAGATCCTCCATAGACATATTAGTCTTTTTGTGCTTTAAATGAATCTTGAATTCATTCCAAGATGGAGGTAATTTCTCTATTACAGATCCGACAGAGAATGCCTTGGGTAGGTCTATTCCATTTGTAGCAAGTTCATGGATAATAATTTGTAACTCTTCAACTTGATTGACAATAGCCTTTGAATCCACCATTTGGTACTTTAGAAATTTCCCAATGATGAATTTCTTTGAATCAGCATCTTCGATCTTATATTTATTCTCTAGTGAATCCCAGAGTTCCTTTGCAGTTTTATAAGATCTGTACACATCATATAGTGTATTATCAAGGCTGTTCAGAATATAATTTCTGCATAAAAACTCACTGTGTTTCCAAGCATCTACTGCACTGAGTTGTTCTATAGAAATCTTTTCTCCTTCTGCCTTAGGACATTCTTCCTTGACAACATGAGCGAGATTCAATGTTGTTAAATAAAATAACATCTTTTATTGCCATCGTTTGAAGTCCAGCCCTTTGAACTTGTCTGGGTTTTCAACATGGGGTTTCACTTTCACGCCAATCCTAGATTGTTCCATATTGGAAAAATTAAACTAAAAAATATAAACAGGGAAACAATTAGGAACTAGACAGAACAAATAATGCAACGAACTTATAAACAGAATACTATTATTGTAATATACAGATCGATAACAAAATTAATATAAATGATACTTACTTGAATTTCAGATTAAGGCTAGGGTAACGCTATGTCCTATAATAGAAATTCACTCATACTTCTGTGCTTGTAGTTCGATTAGCGTCTGCCACCAGGATTCAACAATCTGTTCCCAATAATCGAGCACTCGATTCTTGGTTTTGGCATTTATATTCAATGTTTTCTTCTCTCAGATAGAATTTTATGAAGGATTGAAATGCGGGATTTCTGTATGTTTTAATCAGACGTTTTCTCTACATATATATAGAAAACGAACAGCCTTATCTTTTGTGTTGGTTGTGGTAAAAAGTTGTATTGATCAGACACAACCATTCAGACAAAACCGAAAAAGACAAAAAAATATAAGTGCTAAAACTAAAATTTGGAAATTACAAGACCCAAGACCCCTAAGGCCCATCTTTTGACTATATAATATATATATATATAGCCTATCAAGGAGTCCAATCAAGCCCAAATCATATGGCTCAGGCCCAAAGCCATTTGTGTGGTCTTTTATCTAACTTATTAAGTATATTATTTTCACACTTATAAACAGGTCTTTCTTTCTATTTCTATCATATATGGGACAAACAACATAAAAAAATCCTATTTCTATACAAACTCTCCAACAGAGATATGGATAAGGGAAGTTTCCTGAAAAAGATAAAGAGAAATTCTAATTGAAGAATCCACCATTATTTGGACGAAATCAAGAAAAGGAATGAAAGGGATTGAAGGTAGATGAACAGAAGGTGAAAGAGAGAAGTTATTTCGTACTGGAAATAATTTTGTTAAAGCGAGATATTTGTCGATAAATTTGGGGATTTGATATAAATTTAGTATGATTTAATTGATGATAGTAATGATCGATTAATTAATTGTTGTTATAAAAGAGAGAAAAAGAAGAGAAAATAAAAGTCAATAGACCTTTCTGTGTATTTTATTTAGAATCAAGACCAGTATTTATAAGGTCTAAAATGAGAGTTACAGTTGGAATAAAATACACCTTCTGAACTAGATAAAACTTATCCATGTATCATAATAATACTAAATAATCATCAATAATTATCTCATTATTTTATATAATTATTTGTACAATAACTGTCTCATTATTTTATATAATTATTTGTACGCTCACTCTTTGATAATTATTTGTACAATAACTGTCTCGTTAAAACCTTGTCTGATAAAAATTCAATGGGACAAAAAAAAATCAAACGAATAAAAAAGAGTACAATTATTTTGGAGTATAAAAACGTTGCCTCATTAAAACCTTGTTAGGAAAATTCAGTGGGATAAAACCTAAGCTAAGGAAAAAGAGTACAGCTACTCCCCCTGATGCTGATCACTGAAAATCTTTAAGTCGACGCATTCCAATCTCACGAACCAATCTCTTGAATATAAATGTTGGCAGTGCTTTTGTAAATAAATTAGCCACATTTTCACTTGAACAAATTTTTTGAATGTTAATGTCGCCATTTTTTTGAAACTCGTGTGTATGAAAATATTTTGGAGAAATGTGCTTCATCCGGTCATCTTTGATATAGTCTCCTTTGAGTTGTGTAATACAAGCAGCATTATCTTCATATAAAATTGTTGAACTATCTTTTGTTGAAACTAATCCGCACGACTTTGGATATGATGGGTCATGTTCCTCAACCATGCACATTCTCGACCTACTTCATGGATTGCAATGATTTCAGAATGATTTGAGGATGTTGCTGTCATTGATTGCTTCACAGATCTCTATGATATATTTGTTCATCCACGTGTAAACACGTATCTTATTTGTGATTTAGCTTTATGTGGATCATAGAGATAACCTGCAACTGCATATCCCACTAAAACAGATCCCGACTTTTGAGAATAAAATAATCTTAAATCAATAGTACCCTTTAGGTAACAAAAAATATGTTTAACATCATTCCAATGTCTTTGTGTTGGTGTAAAGCTATATCTTGCAAGGAGATGTACAGAAAAAGCTATGTCGGGTCGAGTACAATTTACAAGATAAGTTAATGCTCCAATTGCAATAAGATATGATACTTCGGGACCAAGAATCTTTTCTCCATTTTCGATTGGACGAAAATGATCATTTTTTACATCAAGTGATTGAACAACCATAGGTGATGCCAATGGATGTGCATTATCTATATAAAATCGTTTTAAAACTTTTTCTGTATATATAGATTGATGAACCAATAATCCTTCTGAGAAATGTTCAATTTGCAACCCGAGACAAAATTTTGTTTTTCCCAAATCTTTCATCTCAAATTCATTTTTCAAATAATCTGCAGTTTTATTAAGCTCTTCAGAAGTTCCAATTAAATTTAAGTCATCAATATAAACAGCTACAATTGCAAATCCAATATTTATTTTCTTTTTGAAAACATATAGGCAGATATCATCATTTTTATAGCCTTCATTCAACAAATATTCACTAAAACGATTATACCAAATGCGTCCGGATTATTTCAATCTATATAATGATCTTTACAGTTTAATTGAGAACATGGTTCTCGGGCATGTATCATTTGTTTCACACACTTTAAGTCCTTCGGGGACTTTCATATATATGTCACTATCAAGTGAACCATACAAAGAGGCAGTCACTATATCCATAAGGTGCATATCGAGTTTTTGTGACACAGTTAAACTAATTAATAATCTAAAAGTTGTGGTGTCCTTTATGGGAAAATATGTTTCTTCATAATCAATTCCTAGTCTTTATGAGAAACCTTGAGCTACGAGTCGGGCATTGTATCTTGTAATTTCATTACTTTCATTTCTCTTTCGTATAAAAACTCATTTGTATCCAACATAGATTACATTTTTAGGTGTTCGAACTACAGGTCCAAACATTTTTCGTTTCTCTAAAGAATTCAATTCCGCCTATATGGTTTCTTTCCACTTTGACTAATCATTTCTATTTTGACAGTTTTTAACAGACAGTGATTCAAGATCCTCATCTTGCATAATATCAAGAGCCACATTAAAGGCGAAAATATTGTCTATAACAACAGTATTTCTCCCATAATTTATGAGATAACATATAATTTATTGAAATCTCATTATTTTCGGACACTTGTGATTCTTTAGGAACCATATTTTCAATATTTAATTGATCAATTTTCTCTTCGATCGATATATTTCAACGAAATTCATAATATGCTGCAGTACATCATTTGTAAAAGTGTTGTCGACAACTTTTTCTTGTATTTTTCAATTCTATTTCTTTTCCATGATGACATAACTTATTGAGATATCTCAATTTTCATTATTCCAGGTACCTGAACATCTTCTGGAGTCTTATAATATGTTATGTCTAAATGCTCACCAAAAGTACATACCTCCTTAATAACACAATATTTACCAATTGCTTTATTTTCGTTTGGAGGGCTTTGTAATATAATCAAATATTATCACGCTTCAGGTGTGCCATAAATTTATCAAATATAATATTAACGAATTGTCCTTCCAGGAGTCAATTCGAATTGGAGCATTTAAAGCTGATGTGTGAGATTACTAATATATTTGGTCAGTAAATACATCTAAATAAATTATATTTCGAACTTCTAGTTCGAATTGTCTTTTGCGAGGATTTAGATATTGATGCATTTATATATTATTTTCAGCTTCTTAATTCTTCCCCCTAATGCTGAGAGAATTGTCAAATCAAATTGACAATCATTTTTACAAATATCATCCATTTGGAATAAGGGTTCATGCTACTCATTTATTCTCAACATTTTTTTAACTTTTCAACTCAGTGCATTGTGGCAGATTAATTTTACATATACAGTACTATCAAAATAATTTGATGGAAGAATTAGGCTCTGACCATAAGCCAAGTTATAACTAGGAGAACTATGATGTTGACATGATGTGTAATGACTTTCCTTAAACTGAAATGAGAAATATTTTGTTCTCACTTAAATTAATTGGAAACGTTTAACAAATAATAATGTTAAACCATTTATCAACATCTAAACTAAGCACTTATTAAAAAGTTGAGATTTAGGATCACTAGTATTAAAAAGACACATTGTCTTAATTGTATAATCTGAAAATTATGCTCATAATTTGAGTATCACTTTCACAAATATCAGGTTGCGAACACTATGCAATCATCTAATATTTGTATCAAATCTATTAGATACAAATAATATCTAGATGGTCAACGTGGAGGGTGACAGGGCCACATATATCACCCTAATTAATTTTTAGAAATATATAGAATTTAGTCACTATTTTAATTATTGATGTATAATGATCAATTGTCGATAAATAGAACAAATAATATATAGGAAATCATTGGATTGAAGAATCTTCTAGTTTTTCGTTGAATATCCATTTGAATATTTAATTTCACATCACTATTGATCCAGTGATGGTCCAGCTAGTCTCATGCCAAACAATAAAGTCAAATTGAACTTCTAGTTCAATATAAGATATAATTAAATTATTTAATCATGAAGAATATGATTAAACATTGTATAATCATTTATTATTCAAGCAATCAAACTAATAAATTTTCTCATGATATTATTACACATTGTCCTTCAAGGATAAACATGAATTCAAAATGACACATTCTTCGAAATATGTGATACTCTGAGAATACGTTGTATTTATTATTGCTCATTCAAAAGCAACCTATTAATATTCTTTTGAAATATTGAAAAGTATAATTCATACTCTTCAGGAGTAAGTAATATTCTTTTAGAATATTAATTATGATGTTATGCAATTTCAGGGACAACAATAAACTATTATTTCGAAACAATAACTCTTTTGGAGCAATATATTTGCTTCTTCAAGGGCAATATATCAATATTCTTCTAAAATATTGGAATCGGAGTTACATACTCTCAGGAGCAATAACATATTTTTTATTTGAAATACTAAATTATATAAAATTTTATTTTTCATGAATTACAACATAATTTATTTTATTAAATTATGCTCTTCGGGAGCAAATAAAATCTAATTAGAATATTAATAATTGTGTGCTACTTCAGGAGCAACAATATTTGTAATAGACAAATCTACGATTAATATTCTTCTAAAATATTAATTATGATGTTGTGCTACTTCAGGAGCAACAACAATTTATTTACTCATTAGGAGCAAAAATATAACACATTATATCTTATAAATTTATGCTCTTTGAGAGCAAGTAATACTTTAATACAATTTAAATACAGTGTTATGCTTCTTCAAGAGTAATATGTTAATATTCTTCTGGAATATTAAAAAATATAATTTATGTTTTTCAGGAGTAAGTAATATTTTTCAAGAATATTAATTATAATGTTGTGCTACTTCAGGAGTAACAACAAATTATTTATAATAGAAAAAACTACGATTAATATTCTTCTGGAACATTAATTATAAAGCGGTGCTACTTCAAGAACAACAATATAATAGATTATCAATTTAAAATTTATTAATGAATATGTAAAAGTATTTAATCAAGTTAAATACACGAAGAATATTCAATAATCATCATAAACGTATAATCATAAAAAAAAAAAATTAGAGCAAAGAGTACATGAATTAAAGTATGAATTATTATATGTACAAACAAACATTAATTAAAATAGATTATTCATATAATATATATTTTTTCATAGGAGTAATGACAGGGAGACAATACAAAAGTTGGACAGAAATTGGTAGGAAAATTTTTTATTACAATGGTACTATAATTGATACAAGTTTATTGAAGAAAGTTGAAAAAAAAAATACCTGTGTCAATTCTGTATCAATTTTTCATGTCCAAATTATGTATCAATTCTTCAATAAACAAATTGTACAAGTTCTTCTCTAAAAAAAAAAAGAAGAAAAAAAAAAAGAAAGCTTTCGTATTGATAACGTGTTATAAAAGAGAGAGAGAAAAAAAAAAGAATAAAAGTCAATAGATTTTTCTGTGTATTTTATTGAGAATCAAGACCAGTATTTATAGGGTCTAAAATGAGAGTTACAATTGAAATGAAATACACCTTCTGAACTAAATAAGACTTATCCATGTATCATGATAATACTAAATAATCATCAATAATTATCTCATTATTTTACAACAATTGTATGATTATAAGGAGGCTAGTTATATTATTTTAATGCGTGAAGTGATTAGATGGATTTTTACTATACTCTTTTATTACAGTAAAAATGGAAATTAAATTAGGTAATTCGTAAATGTTGAATATTTAATTTTAAACGGGTATTTGGTGTAATTTGCTCTTAAATAGAGCATTATTTGGATAATGTTTTGTCATCGTGAGTAAGCGGCCCGATTTAACACTTACAAGTGAGGAGAACTTACAAAAATACTCCTAAAATTAGGAGTTTTCTGAAACGTCATATGAAAAGTATCTTGTAAATAAATAAAATATTGTGTAAAATTAGATATCAGTTTTTTTATTATTAAAAAGTGATACAATATCACTTTTCAAAAAAAAAAAAAAAAGATGACACAATGTTTTTTTTATAATAAAGAGACACAATATCATTTTTTAAAGTTACATGTCACTTTTATTAAAAAGTGATGAAAACTTCGAGAAAATGACAGAAATTTAAAAAAGTGAAACAACCACGTATCTCTCATCCGTTCACCGCCAATCATCTACCAACTCAAATTTAGGGAAGGAGAATTATTAATCAATGCAGTATTAAAGGAGTTGACATTCATTTAACAGAAGACGCATCTATTCAAACAAAGTAGTTGCAAAATCACCCCATCTTATTTCTATTCAACAGCTTCCTCCAGTCATTTTATTAAAATTAAGTGTCGCTTTTTTTATTAAATGTATATCATTTTTATTAAAAAAAAAGTGATGTTTGTTACTCAAAAAAATGACAAAAATTTAAAAAAAAATGACAAAATAAAAAAGAGGACACACTAAAAATAGTAGCAGAAATTCAAAAAAATGGCAAACCACCAATTAAAAATTTGATTGACAGGAATATATATATAAAAAGAAAGTGACACAACCACCGTCAATTGCCTCCGTTTATCGTTAAGTATCTTTAAATTAGGTCATCGACAAAACACTAAGTATCTCTAAGTCAATTCACCATCACGTCATCTACCAACTTGAATTGAGGGAGGTAGACTAACACTTATTAATCAATAGAATATTAAAGGAGTTGACATTTATTCTATAGGAGATTGCATCTACTCGAACAAGGTAGTTGCAAAATCATCACAGCCTTATATTTTACTCATCTACTTTCTCCGGCCATTTAATACAGGGCTCCCCATACCTTCACAAAGCTTTGTGTGTGACTCTGTGTAGCAATTTAAATTAAAAATAATTAGGTTAAGGCATGTCAAAACTAAAATACATAATTACATTATCTATAAATATTTGGATTGTAAATGATTTATCCAAGACACAATTATCTGCAAAGAAAGAAATAACAATATCAACTTCTTCATAAGCTATTTTATTTATAATTTATCCAAGCACAAAACATACCCAACATATTTAACGTACTGATTGAAGATATATAGTATTCCATGAATTTTTCTCAATTAAACCATGTAACAAATAGTTAGTAACCAAAATTGATTTCTATTATTTTTTAGTCAGTAAGTAGCTACAATTCATCTAAAAAATTTCCAGCAAAAATTGCGGAACAAAATTAAAAAATTGCAGGTAATAAAATTCAAAACGATGAAGAAATGAGATAAAAGGTGGAAAGACATTGAGTGATTCTAGTTTTTGAGAAGAAGGTGAAGAGCCCATAGCAAAAAGTGAGAAGAAATTCAATTTCTCAGCTTGTGTAGTGTCCCTAAAGCTAAAGAAAATGGTGGTACAAAATGGAACTTCGATGAAAAGTTGGATAGAGAGGGGAAGAAGCTTCTACCATGCTATGAGAGGTCATTTGGCCAGCGAAGTGGTATTGTTGTGACAAGATACGAAGATGAACAGTGATGATGTTGGAATCTTTGTCGTTAATGGCTACCATATCACAACCTTGTGCCTGTCAAAACAATTGAGATTGTGTCTTCGGCTTGGGGGATCCATTCATCGGAACACATGCGGGTGCGCATGCACAGAGAGAGAGAGAGAGAGAGAGAGAGAGAGAGAGGCAGGGATAAGTATTAAAATTAATGAAAAAATACAGTATTTTATACTTTATAATTGTTTTTCATATGATTTTTCGAAAGTAAATTATATTTAGGGTCCTTTTGATTGTAAGGGTGGAAAATGGGTGGAAACAACATGAATTCCAAAGAAAATAATTGCATAGAACTTGTTTTTCAGTGAATTGTTAATTAAGTGTATTTGATTATTATAATTTTCCACTCGAAAATTTTTAAAATTTTGGATCTTTTTATTCACGTTTAGCTTTATTTTACATGAAAATTGTTCATTAAAGTGAATTTTTTTGTACAATTAGTTAGGAAATTTGTTGCCATTGCCCCAAAAAAAAAAAAAAAAAAAAAGTTTGCTTAAAAATTATTTTTTCATCAAAGTTTAGTGTTCGTTTGGCTTCGTTTTACATGAAAACTGTCCATTAAAATGATTTTATTTTTTGTTACAATTGGTTATGAAATTTATTTTCATTACAAAATAAAAAAAGAAAAAAAAAAATTGGCCACAACCTGGAATTCATTTTCCCACCTCCACCAAATCAAGCCATTGGTGCACGTGTGAGGCTGAAATGAAAAATATTTTCCATGGCAAAACTTTACCATCAAACAACCAAATTCATGGAAAATGGAGAAAATCAAACATACCCTTACCCTTACCCTTACGGTATATAGTGTAATATTCTCATAAGGGAATCCAATTGGCCCAAATTGGAGGTATAAGTAAAATTGACGGAAATAACACTATTGAGCCATTCAATGACATCAATAGTACTTGTTAATTTTCGATTTTAGCACCTACTACGAGTTCTACTTTTCAGAAAAAGGAAGGCTACCATTAACATAGTTTTCACACAAGTAATCTCAGCGAAATTATGCAAAATGCTATAAAACAAGTTCAACTAATTTAGAAAAATGTTTAAAGTTTAATCCATTGCAAGGATGATCTCCTGTCTACCGTGGACAGCGACTTATTATACCCATAGCTAACGTGGTAATGTGAATCAATAAGTCAAACCATTATTGTTGACAATATAACAATTTTCTATTGAATTGTCAACAATGACGACTTGACTTATTGACGTTAGCACATTTTATATTGTCCATCGTGGACTGGACAACAGAAAACCTAGTGTGTAATATTACAGAAGATTAAGACCATGTTTAATTTTGATTAAAAAAATAAATAAAAAAACAGATTTTAATAAAAATTAATAAAATATGTTGTTAAAAATTGATAAAAGTTGTTGATCCCTTAAAATGTATGGTTAAAAATGAGTTTTGAGAAATAAAGACCGAGAGGCTAAATTTATTGGATAATTTTCCAAAAGTATATTGGCTGTAATGATATAGATTCGGTACAATTGAAAAAGAAAAGTTTATTCACAATTAATATATTAATCTGATTTTGGAAATGGGAGTTGGCCAGTGCACGCTACAACGACTATGTTTATTCACCCTTTTAAGGATCGTGTAGGGCCCCATATTGAACCATACAGCCAAAACTTCGATAGTGGGCACGCTTGGAGAAGATTTTGATTTTTTTCAAATAAAACTATTAGAAAAACATTTATTTCTGAATTAAAATTTATTTTTACTACTTAATTAAAATTAAATTTTAATTTTAATAAGACATTCACAAATTATTACTCATTAAATCTAACTCTGAAAGTTGTTTCATGTGTTGACACAAAGGGCCCAATATTATCTAACAGTATCATCTAAACCAGTTAGTGGGTGACCTAAATTATCTAATAATATCTCTCGACTCCAATGTGAGTATCAATACTCCAACATTATTATGATACTATCCAACAATTCCCACTTAGGAATCCAACTATAACGCTAGTTTCTATTACATTATCAACTTCTTTTTAACTCAATTTTTGCCATAGATTTGACACTCAATAATCTTATACTCTGGTTTGGTTTAGATAAAAATCAGACGTTTTAGTAAATTTTGATAAAAAATGATAAAATATGCGGTTGAATTTTACATATTGAATTAAGTATTCATCACCAAAATTTCAAATCACGAAGAGAAGATTGAAGATGAATTTTCATCTCCTTTGAATTCGTTCGATGAAGTTTCCAAGAAATCTCAATTTTCTTGATTGAAATCATCAATCTTGAGCCTCGATTCTTGAAAGTACGAAGTGTTTTTGAATATTTTTGCCTCCCCAGCTCACCTCTCCCAAGTTACAAGATGATGAACTTATAAATTGGCCTTTTGAATGCGATTCAAATCGTGTGCCAATTGCTTTCTATGTAAAGATCGACTTAGAAAAGGAAACAAAATATTTGCTGTCGAGACTAACCATGTGATCGCCAGGTAGGGATAGTTATGATAGCATGGTTATGTGCATGTTCCTACCTTGTGGTCGCATGGGTGTATCCCTTGTGATTGCAAGGCACCCATTTTTGTCCAAATTCAATTACGTCTTCATCTTTTCTCTTTTGTACAATTCAAGTCCTTCTTTAATTGTATTACATGTCCTTTATCTTTTCAATCTTGACAATTTGATCTCCATCTTCCATAATATGCTTGATTTAAGTTCTTTACAAGTAGGGATGACAAAAAAAATCATTCAACCTAATACCCGTGCCCCATGGTGTGCTGCCCAGAATGGGGCGGGGATTACCCACCTAACGTGGTTAACGAGGTGGGGACTGAGCGAGAGTTATTACCCCGAAGTGGGTGCGGGGCAGGCAGCTACCCACCCCCTTTAAAGTTAATTTCAAATTTAAATTTTTTATCGAATAAAAATAATAAGTTTATTATCATTTTTAAAAAGAACATAAGTTATTTTTTTAACAAATTAGTAAAAAAATAACAATATTTACTATCTAAAGCATAAAAAAAAAAAGCAAAAAATAAAATAAATAAAAAATAAAAAGAAAAAATATATGGGACAGGGGATTTGCTCCACCCTACCCAGATCTCTCCCCCATCCCACTTTAACCTGGTATGAGGATGATGCAAGGTAACAAAAATACCCGACGAGACGGGGGTGGAAATGGACGACCCGTCCCATACCTGCACCGTTGTCATCCATATTTATAAGTCCTTTAATAAGAAATATTCAAGCAATATTAATCGCTTGTTTGAGCTCCTTTTTGGCTAAGAATGTATTTTGGCCCATGTTTGGTTCACATTTTGAGTCAAGAATGTATTTTTTTGTTTGATGTGATGGGAAATATGTTGTTGAAAAAGAAGGAAACATTATTGATGTAATGAAAAATATAATTTTATTGAAAAATGTGTGGTTGAAATTGAATAGAAGAATGATAATGAAAAAATAATGTGACTCAAACAGAGGCTTGGAATAGTAAATTGATGGAGATTGTGTGATTAAAAAATATAAAAATATTTTAGGTTTGCGTCTAATATTATTTTATTAAAGAATACGTGGTTGAAAATAAGAGAAAAAAATATATTTTGAAAATATTAAAAGCTAAATATAAATTCAATAAAAGCACTTTCAAATGTCCATTTTTTATTTCTAAATAATTGTAAAATTACACTAATCAGATTTGCTAATTGAACAGTGTCATCTGTCTTATTCTCAATACTGGTCCCTCAACTTTGTACCAAAAGATTGAATCTATGGCTACCTAATTGTTTCAAAGATCGTCGACATGGACATTTTCCAACTAGAGAATCGCGATTGAATCCCTATTTCGGAGTCTCAACTGTCATCTTTCCGCTCCCGAGAATCTGATTTTGGGGTATCTGTAACCATAATAACATTTAGTAAACAGCAAGCAAAGTGATAAGTTTTAGAAGATGTGATTTCTTCCAAGTGGTGGAGTGCTCTTTCGAAATATGGGCTAGCCATTTTTTGCTCACGAAGATTCACGCAAGTCAGCAAGCCTAGATTTTTTGACTTGACTCTCTATTATGCAATAAGAGGAACGATCAATTGATTTTATTTTATTCATTTATTATTATTATTATTATTTTTTTTGTGATTATCCTTTTCTCCGAGCGATCCAACTAACATAGTCAATTTATAGAAAAGGACTTTCAATATAAGAATTTATGAAACAAGAGTTTTAGAAATGATTCTACACTTCATGCATTCAATGTGAAGATTACGAGTGTTGTGAGACTAATCCTCGATAAGAAATATTATCTGAACTTCAAATACACTTATATTAATATCAAAAATTTCTGTAGAAAACCTTTTTTTTCTTCTTCTTCTTCACATTTTTCTTTGCACTCGGGCTTGTGGATGTCTACTCGATATGCATTAAATGAAAGTTGTCATGTTCAACACAAAGGACCAATACATGATGTCGATCCAATTTATTCTACGTTCAAAGAAGAAGTTATATTTGCTGTCATGATGGATTGAAGGAATTTTCACGAGATGATTAAAAAAAACCGACACCCGACCCGCCAATCACTAATTAAGTAATCAAGGCACAGTGATCTATTGCTTTTTGCTTAACCTTCTACGCGTTAAAGTGTAAGCGTGACTGATGCCACACTTTTCATTTTATGCCTTGCATCAACTTACAAGCTACGCATCCTTTCACTGTCGCGCTTTGGTTACATTTTGACTTGTGTCCCCAGCACCCCCACCGCACTCAATCCTTTTTTTCTTTTTCTTTTTTTAGCACAAGATTATTAAAAAACAAGAATCAGTAGATAATAAGTGTACGTATCTGAACATCCCAATTAATTATCATACTTCTCACCAAACAGGGGTTGAGATTTGTGATACTAATTTTTTTTTGAAGAATGTGTGATTAAAAGTAGGAAAAATTTGAGTTTATGTGTAAAATTATTTTATTGAAAAAGTATTCTTCTTCAACCTTGAACCCAATAATTTCAATATCCATCTAAATAATTGGATTCATGTAGTTCTTGCTCAATCAAGTCATTAATATTGTCTAATGCAAAATACATATCTTCATTGATTTGTTCATAGTCTGTTGATTTTGATTGAGAAGAATTATCATCATTTGACTTTGAATTCTTTGAAGATGTCTCGGCTAGTGAAGCAATTTTCTCCGAATTAATTTGTAATTCTTCTGAATTTTACACTGGTTGAAAATAGCCATGAGTCTTGATTTTTCTACAAGAAAATCGGTGTGTTTGTCAAGTTCTTTCTTTGTTAATTCTGAAACACCAATATTTCTTTACTCTTAAATCCATGAGTTAACGGTCTTGGGGCAACAATTTCCCATGAAATTTTGACCACCATTTAACTTTGAGTTTTCAAACAATCCTTTTGATATTGAATTTGGATTTGGCATTGGAATTTTGAATAATTTAATAGTTCCAACAGAAATCCCCGAAACATTGAGATTATGAGCAAATTGGAATAAAATGTTTTCTTGAGGTTTTAAAAATGATTTTGACTCCTTTTTGAAGTACCATTGACGAGTAAGATTGGATAAAATCGTTTCGTCAAGACTAAAATGGTCGAACCAATTTTGAAACCATTTTGAGAATTTTGTATCACATACTTGATTAAAAAGAATGAACCAAGAACGTGTTATTGGTCTAAAGTAGAAAACATTAAACCAAGCAGCTTGATAATCAAGATAATTGAAATAGGATTCGAAAGAATCATCGTTAGATAGACGCGTTATCTTCTCATTCCATGGTTCTTGCCCCCAGTCTTCGTAAGACAATATCCTTTGAATTGAAATTTTAGAAAAATCAATATAAATTTTTTCTTTTGAGGATTTTGAGTATGAGTTTTGATTAGGATAGCTTCATAATAAACACTAGTCTTTTTGAGAATTCTTGACCTAAAATGGAAATGAGGAGAGAAGAGATTTTGAAGATATTATTTAAGGGAAGAATATCTATGGATCCATGAAATTTCCATTTTAAAGACGGAAATTTAAATAGGTTTGGTAAAGTAATGGAAAGAGGTTGAGGGGTTAATATCTGGCAATTTTTCAGTTTCAATTTGAACAAATTTTTTGTAATTTGAGGGTTCATTTTCTTCGGAGATTTTCTTACTTCGAGGTATTTGTAAAAATGGATTTTTTGAAGTAAGGATAGTGTTCTGAGAGGTTGAAGAACTTTGTCTTTCATTTTTTGATCCATGAAAAGAATTTTGAATATAATATTCAACTGAAATGATAGGAATTGAAAAACAATTCTTGTTCTTCTTTAAAGATGAATCCATACCTCACAAATTCTTCTCTCAACTTTGTTTTGCAGAAACTCTCTGGTTAAGAACTCTTCAAAAAAGTTTGATTTACCTTATATATATATAGATTTTTGAAATCAAAGCAAGATATGGTAACTTCCTATCTTGCGACAATTTGTTTTGAAACAAGTTTTTTCACTTCTTTTTATAAACGTCATTTGATAATTTGCAATTTGTTTTTAAATCAAGTTCTTTATTGATTAAATTGTCTTGAGATTTTGAAATGTATAACACAATTGCTAAAATTTCCTTTTATTTATTTATTTATTTTTTTATAGGGGAATAATTCTTTGATGGCCAATCCAAACACTAGAATGGAATCTAACTATTTGTTCTTGACTAGACTTGACATGGATTTGTTTTAAGACTCCACCAAAGCCCACGTCGAACGCATCAGTCTCTACAATAATAGAGCGCGATAGGGTCTAAGATTGAAAGATATGGTATACTTTTGACAGCATTTTTAACTTTTCGTACAACTAAAGTGTGTTCATGACTTTAGGGTACCGAATTCTTTTATAATATTCTGAAAAGATGGGCACATATGATCCTTATCTCTTTGATAAAGTCTGCCACATAATTGACACGGCCTAAAAATCGTTGCAAACTTGATTTCTCTAAGATTTCATCGGGAAACTTGTCAGTGAAATCAAGACTTCTTTAAATTGGAGTAATAGTTCCTAAATGAATGTTGTATCCTAGGAACCTAATGCTTGCTTGACAGAGAATAACCTTCTTAGCAAAAACTGATAAACCATTATTTTTTACAACATGAATGAATGTGTTGATATGCTTGAAGTGTTGTTCTATACTTTCCGAAAATATAAGAACATCATCAATGTAAACAATAATGAGATTTTGAAAATGATTGAAAATATCATTCATAACTTTTTGGAATTTAAACGAAGCGTTTTTTTAGACCGAACGACATATCATTCAAATCATATTAGCCAAAAGGAACATTGAATGCCGTCTTATATCCATCTTTTTCTTTAATTTGAATATGTCAAAATCCTGACTTCATACTAAATTTTGAGAAGATAACGGCTTTAAACAATCTGTTTAAGAGATCCTTCTTTTGCGGTAATAGATATCTAATCCATTGAAAAGCATTATTGAGAGATTTATAATTGATAACCAAACGAAAAGCACCTGTTTCGATTTAAGCAGAGTTATTGATATAAAATGTCGAACAACTTCAAAGAAATTTACTTGGACAAATAAGCTTCTTATTCAATAAATCAATGACTTCCTTGATACAATAATCAAGTAATTCCTATTCACTTGAATATGACAAGATTTTGTAGGAATATTTGATTCATAAAAATCAGAATTATATAGAAGGGAAACAACATGTTTCTTTCTATCCCAAAAAGCATTTGGAACGGTGGAACATATTTCTTCTTCAATTTTCTTTTGAAATAAAGAAATTTATTCAACAATTGAAGGATTTTTTAATTGTTCATTAATTCTTTGAAATCTGATTTCTTTTTTTAAAAATTGAATATATTTGTTTTTAGATTGATATTATTAATTATTATCTTTATAAGATGGGGGATTAGTAAATTCAAAAAATATATCTTGTCCCAAAATATTGGTAGTAAAAACCATTTGAATCAGCTTAAAAATGATAAATTTGAACAATAAGGAGTACCAAGAATAGTTTCTTAGTCTAAATCTTTGACTAAATAAAATATATTTTTGAAACAAATATTTGAATTACAAATATGAGCTTTAGAAAGTTTGTATTGAATATTGAGTTTTTTTTTTTTTTAACCACTATCACCATATAGACGTTGAATAGCTTTTTCAAAATACTTACCCCTGTTTGATACACATTATTTTTTTCATTCTCATTATTCTATTTATTTTCAACAATACATTTTTCAATAAAATAATATTTTCCATCACATCAATAACTTTTCATTCTTTATTAACCATACATTATCCATCAATCTACTATTTCAGAATATATTTTTCCAAAATAATGTGGCTCAAACATACCTTAGTAGGGATTAATCCTTCCCTGATGAAATGTTGATCGAGTCCAGAATCGATTAGGACTCTAGTATAAAGTTTGAATTCTTTGTTGCCTATAATCGTCATATTGTAGTACCATTTCTGAAAGTTGAATTCGATTAATAACATTAACATTTTCTTCTTCAGTTTGAAGGTTTTCATGAAATTTTTTAATGGTATCTTCGTCTTCCGATGAGTCATGAAAATGATTGTTTTCTTGTTCCAAACTCTGTCTTTAAGAAAAAAAGTTTCATTGACATCTTTCATTTGTTTTTCTAATGAAGCAATTTGAGATTTCACTTCATTAACTTCGTGCTTCAATTCAGAACATGAAGATTTTGAACAAGTGGTTTTTGAAGAATCTTTTTCTTTAAATAAATTTAATATTTTATTCATATTAAATGGAGTAACGAAAGTTTTTGAAGGCAATAGAGAAGAGAACTTATTCTTTAATCGAGGGTTTTCAATTATCTCAATTATTTCTTGCATGAGTTCTTCTTCTTTGATTAGAACGTTTATAATTTTGGAACCATAAACTTCTTTACTTTGACTTGAAGTAGAAGAGGAATATGAACTGGTCTCACCATTAGAATCTTTTTAATGTTGATAGACCATCTCAAGTTCAAATTGAGAATCTTCTTCACCCGAACTGGAATTGAGTAAATTAAGAAGTTCAAACTTAACTTCTTCATCTATTTGAAGATTGTTAATATTTCCTTTTATAAGACATTTATTTGAATAATGACCAGATTGATTTCATTTCCAACAAGTAATATTGGAAGGCTTAGAAAATCATTTCTGTAAAAACTTTCTTTTTGAATTTTTTTTAGGATAATTTTGAAAATTATTTCTCTTTTGAAAATATTTTGAAGAACATTTTTTCCTTAAATGAGAAGGAAATTTTTCTTTTTACATTTTGAAGATGGGGGAATGATCTTTTCAAATTCATATTATTTCCAAAAAGATCATAGTTCTTTATGACTATCAGATCTTTCTGATTTTAATTTGGCTTTGAGCTTAAGATCATTGCATAATGCTAGCCCTTTTCTATTAACAAAATTAATAATTTCGCCATAAGTATGTGCAACATAAGTGAAAAACGTCGACTCAACTACACCTAGAGGAGTGGTGAAATACGGAATTAAAACTTTAATTAACAAACAACAAGTCACAAATTAATTATTAATCATATATTTGAATACTGTAGTAATATCAAAACAATAAGTAAAACAGTAAACAATACCAGAATTGTTCACGGAGAAATTCAACGCGGGAAAAACTCCGAGTACTTTACCAGTCAAAGGTTCACTATAAACTTTTGATAAACTTACAGACTACCAGCAAAGTGACGACACAAGTTTTCTGATCTCTTGTCTGAAGTTTGAAGCATTCCTCTTGGAATGTGCACACTAACACCAATCTTGGCTATTATTTGTAAAGTAGTCATTCTGGAATGAGCACACGAACTCCAATCTTGACTTTTTATGCAGTTTATCTCCTGTAGATCTTCCCAAGAACTCCTCATTCTTCAAATTCTTCCTTGATCTTCAATGCTGCAAAGTTGACGACACAATCTTTCTGACAGACCCAAGCAAAAGAATGCAATCCGGTGTTTGATTTGATGGATTTGATGTTTTCAATATGATGAGCGCATATATGATTAAAGGGTTGAACTTTTGATATTGTGTTGGATGAATTCTCTCTAGAAAATAGTATGTTCAATCTATTGTTCGTAGAATATGCGGTGCCTCTATTTATAGATTGGGCATTTTAGATAGAATGTGCCAAGTAAAAAGTCTCGAAAATCGAAATTAGGTCTAGTCGAATAATGTCGCTCGAGCGAGGAGATGTTTCGCTCGAGCGAAGGGTCTGTCGCTCAAGCTATAGTAGGGCGAAGATCAAGTTATGATGTTCCTGCTTCATCCGCTTGAACACGACTCCGGCGAGTAGTTAGCGAAAAATCGGCACGAATCCTTCTTGTTCCAAACATGAAACCCCAAATCCTAAGTTAACTTATCAACTATGAAACTTTACATATATATATATATATATATATATATATATTAATTACTTTACAGTTCTTGCAATTGATTCTTTTTTCTATTTTGTGAAAATTTTCATGCAAGGTACTTTTGAACAATATAATAAAGACTTAAAGAGACAGACATATATATATTTGTGCTTTAAATCAAAGTTCTTTAATTCGTGGCTTTAAGAATCCTCGTACACTATATAAAAGGCTCTTCTTCACCACCCTTTTCCTACAAGCCATTCAGAGAGAGAGAGAGAGAGAGAGAGATATGGAGAAGGTATTCGGGCTGAGCCACCTCTACATGACGGTTTTCCTCTACTGCTTCGCCAACTTCATGGTGGTTCCGGCAATAACAGACGTTACATTGGCAGCGCTTTGTCCTGGAAAAGATAAATGCTCGTTGGCCATATATCTCACCGGAGCTCAACAAGCGGTAATTACTTTTCATTTCATCTCTCTGCATTTCTTTTGTTTTGGTTTCGTTTAAATTGTTTGATGATTAGTACCAAGAAAATCTTAGTTTGTATATTGATGTCCAATTCATCGAGCCAACTACGTCATCATATCAAAGTCGTTAGACTATTGACATGTTTGATGCGTTATACTAATTGATAGTCGACATTGCACATGATTAAGAAAAATAAAAATAAAAAAAATTCAATCTTTGTTATGCAGTACTTTACATACCAAATATTATCCTTATCCCTATAAATTTTTGTCTTCAAAAGTTTTCTATTTTTTTTTTTTTTATTATTATTTTACACATTATTTCATTTGGGCAGTTGAGGACTTTTTCTTCTTAAAGAAACTGACATACAAAAACTGCTCTCGCGTCTGGCAAAATCACATTTTGATATGCTTTGATCATCATTTACTAATGAAGTTACAATGTTATTTCATATTTGGTGATCATGCATCAATAAACGTAATTTTGTACGATATGAGTATTACAATAAATAAAATTTTAACCCTTTTTTTTTCGTCCATTATTTTTAAAATATATTTTTCTCTTTTATCTTCTCATTCAAATAATTTTCAATAAAATAATATTACACGTAAATTCATAACTTTTTTTACTTTTTTTTTTAACTACATATTCTCCATCGATCTACTAATAAAAAATGCATTCTTTGTCAAATAATGGGGCTCGGGCATCTTGACTTTTATTGGATATCATTAACAACTTTCAAGTTACTAAAAAATGTATCACAAACAGAGAAAATTAGGTTTAGATTTTTGTTCGAGTCAATTTCTTTCAATGTCTTTTCAACAGGTAACAAAAAAATAAAGCAAAATCATCCTGTGCAAGCAATATATATATATTTGCTTTCCATGCAATCTTTCCTTCTCCATCTTCCAAACCAGCAACCCCCCCCCCCTTCTCCACGCCCCCCCCCCCCCCAAAAAAAAAAAAAAAGAAAGAAAGAAAGAAAAAACTCTTCAAACACATCCCCCATCTCTCAATCTTCAATGCCATTCGTCTCTCGATCAATCTCCCTTAAGGGCCCACGTTAATTAAAGATGAATATAATAGTCCATTAAGTTACTTGTCTTAACAAGTTGACATTTCTTAAGATGAAATCGAAAACTCAAAACTTCCGTCCTCAACGAAATCAAACTCACATCCCAACCAAATATCTTTAGTGCCTATTTCTATCTTGAGACGGTCGGGCAAGCCGACAGAAACACCTAGGGACATATTTAGGACTGTACTTGTAAATTTTTTAAGTCGATCTAAATCTGCGAGTGATCTCCCCTAATTTCTTTAAAATTAAAAAAACAATTAAAAATTTCGGTTAGGTGATTTGAATCGGCCCTACCCAAAATCGAATAGTTATCCTATGTTTGGCTCATGTTTATAAATTATTTTATAAGCACTCAAATCACTTTTTATTCACATATTTTAAGGGGTTTATAAGTACTGTTCATTTAACTACTACTCATTTTCTTTATCGAATATTCATTCTTTTGAATACCATTTGTGGAAGGGTCGGTCCAAAAGTCTTGTGCTAGTCTCCTAGGTACTTACCATATTATTAAATGCTTTAGTTTTATTCATTGAGAGGAACATTGAAAATTAGGTGGATGGTCAATCTCTTTGAATAGAGGTTTTATACGAATTATAATCTCGACTTGAAAATAATAATCGACGTACTTACTTTTTAACGAAAATTAGATTGGTTCAATAGATCGTGTTTGCTTACTTAACACTATAACACGTTCGAAACATATTGGTGATGATTTTCCCAATTTTTAATTACATTTTGGTAGATTATAGTTGGAAGTTAACTTGCTTAGAAGTCATGACTCACTAGCTTTCAAAAAGTGACACTAGATTGATGTTGGCATCCTTTTATAAAAAATATATAGATACTTCTCCATTGTACTACAATACTATTGCTTGGAATCTAAGTTTGCCCTATTAATTTAAAGAATTCTATAATAAGATCTCAAGATTTTTGTTTTTTTAGTTGGATTTATTTATTTGTACCAAATATTTTACAAAATAGACACGTGGCGGCCCAGGCGACCATTGGGGGGCCGCCGGGCCGTCACGTGTATATTATGTAAAACATTTGGTAGACGTAACATCTCCCTTTTTAGTTAGCCCATGTTTTCTCCGAGTCCAAAATTATATTAAAAATCAAAGTCGAAATCAACAATTATTTTTTAATCATATATTTCATGGGCCCACAACTTTTCAACTACATCTTGTATCAACTTTTTATTAAAATTTACTAAAAATTTGATTTTTATCTGAAGTAAAAGTAAGGGCTAATTTCATTGAATTCCAATTTCTTATTAATATTTTAAGATATACTTTTGTTTGGAATTAATGAATTAATTATACTTGCATGAACTGTACGGCAGATAATTGGACTGGGGTCACTGGTGGTGATGCCATTGATCGGAAATCTTTCCGATACATATGGGAGAAAAGTGATGCTCACCGTCCCTATGACTTTTGGGATACTTCCTTTAGGTATTATTTCTTCCTTACTTCTCACTTATGATGTTAGCAAAAGATGTTTATAGAATAAGTTTTATATTAAATAAGTTATTTAGCAAAAATAAGTTATTATGATTACTTTTTATGCGTAAAAATAATTTGTGCAATGGATCTGTTGTAACATAGGAGTGACTTAATATATCTGCTCGGTATCTTCAATCTTTACATTTTCATTTCATTTGAAGAAAAAATATGATCGTTAGCTATCAAATTTGGGCTCCACCCGTGAGATGAAGGTCAAAAAAAGTGGTTGTCTTTTCATTTCCAACGGTTATATTTTTCATTTTTTTGGATTAAAAATATGCCCCAAACAGAGGCTAAGTTATTTTGAACATTTTATTGTAGTTATGCAATCAGTTCTTATCCTCACGTGCTTTTGAATGTCTAATTTTACGAATTTATGTTCAGTTTCTCGACTTGAGCTTGGTACCCAATACCCTAAACTAAGGCGTATTTTTCACAAGGGTTATCATGTAATTCGACAAAAAATTAAGATAGTTTTCTGCTCTTGACTGGTTGTGCTATTGTAATTAAAGTTTGGGAAAGCCAAAATAATCTCTTTTAAAAGATATTGACCAACTAGAGTTACAATAGATTGGGGACTAATGGTGTAATTTATCCACAAAAGTAATAAAAAAACTACAAAAAGAAAATAGCAGGAGAGAGACTCAATTTTTTGACTAGGCACCTCTCTCTCTCTCTCTCTTTGAGAAAGGAAAGGAATCTTCCATGGCCACATGGGTAAAGGGAAAAAGAAATAATAGCTCCGTGGAAAGGAAAAGTATAACAAAATAAAGAAAAGAAAAGAAAAAGGAAAAAAAAAAAATGAAAAACAAAAATAGATTTTCGGTCATCCGTGGATTGTGTTTCATCTGATAGCCCAGATTTATATAGGATCTTTAGACGCCTTTAGTTGGATGCTAGGCTCGGCCCATGGGCCTTATCTTGTAGGGCCGAGCCGCCCAATGAGCTGCAGTATTTTTTTCATTAAATAATTGAATTTAAATTAAATTTATTTTTAAAAGGAAATACAATGGGTCCGCCCGTGAAGCGAGTGCCTGCGTCATCCCAAGCAAGGTTCAACTAGGCAAGCTAAAAATCTAGCTCGACTCGATCCTAAGCTCATTTTAATGCAAGCTTGAACCTTATTAGTTGACTCGTGTTTGAATCATTAAATGATTAGTAAACAAAAAGAGAAGAGAATTTATTGTATACTTGAGCTTATTAATCTAAAGTATCATAGCTTAGACTAAGTTCGGTATAGGTATTTTTTTTAAAAGCAGATTAAACTTCATTTTTATTCACTTTTGACCACATATTTCATAATATGCACCAACTTATATGCCCTGTTTGGTGGGAAAATTAAGATTATAATTTAAGTTAAAATCAATACTTAATTTTAATTGCGTATTTCATTTGATTGACAACGTTTCAACGATATATTTTATCAATTTTTATTAATATCCATTGAAAATCTGATTTTAATACCAAGAAAAGCTTAATCTCAAAAGCTCTATGAGGCATAGTTGAAAGGGTTAAACTGGTAGTACATGGCCAATGGCCCAATGTACAACCAGCATGATCCTAGCCGGAATAATTTAATTTACCTATAATGAAATAATTGCCCTACAATCTCCTCAAAATTGATTATTTTGCTTCACTTATTTGACTTGTATAATTTGTGATTACAGTGATATTGGCCTGCAGCAGGACAAAGTATTTCTTCTACACTTATTATGTACTCAAAACTGTCATTGCCATGGTTACTGAAGGAAGTGTTCAGTTTCTTGCTCTTGCATATGTGGTATGTTCTTTTCGCTTCCTCAAATAAATTCTATCAATGATTTATACCTAAGAAAAACCTATTAATTTAAAAATATTTTCTGTTTGATTACAGGCTGACAATGTTCCAGAAAGCAGAAGGGTTTCAGCATTTGGAATAATGTCTGGCATTGCATCTGCATCTTTCGTCTTTGGGAATTTCTCTACCCGTTTCCTCTCCACTTCTGCTACTTTTCAAGTAAGTATAAACTGCCATAAAGATGGGCTTATTTTTGCTTTTTGTATGTGCCAAATTATAGGCCACGAGAGTGTAGTTAGATTTGTTAATTTTCTAATACGTCCCTGTTTAATGTCTCTTGCTATTATCAAATGTGAACTACGTAGGGGCATATTAGAAAAATGTAAGTAAAATTTACATTGGAATGTGATGGAGGGATTACTATTCCGAACTGAGATTCCATCTCAAAAGACTAGTCCAAGGATTGGGATTTATCCCTTAACATCATACCCCAAGAAGATGGTGTCTGGTTTAAGAAAACCAATCTTGAAGTCCGATAGCTCTTTTGAGCTTCTAGACCGATTAAATGGCTCGTTGAGCATTATGGGCTATGATAGTTTCAATATTAAAAGGTGTAGGAGTAAATCGAATCCATATTTATTCATAACTTTCATCTTCAAGAATTCAAGCTGACATTGGATTATTCCTCAAACTATATAAATTTATAGGTACACACTATCCTATTGTATTTAAAAACATGATACTGATATCATGTTTTTAAATAAGGGCGTTCTAGAAATTTTGCCTTATTATTTAACAATTATGACAAATCTCAGTGATATTTTATAAATACTGCTGTTAAAGTCTGTTAACCGCCAATGATCTTTAAAAGCAACTTTGGAGATGTTGGAGTGTGCTTGTAATTGTAAAAATGGAACTGGGTATTTCCCGGGATACTCTGATGCCTATGTCGGTGAAATGACTATATAATTTGTATAGAGAGAGATAATTGACCAGATAAATTAGGAATATGCATTTGGTATGTAAATTAGATGTAGTTGAAAAGTTGGTAGGAGGCCATTTATAGTCACTTGAGGTCTGTATGATAGAGTTGTGTTTGGACTGGACAGAAGAAGTTCTATTAGAACATGGCGAATTTTTCTCCTTTTATGGGCAGGGATGGGGTTTTATTCCTGCATCTCTAAATTTGACAGTCTATTTTTGTATTTGAAGAGGACGCTAAGAGAATTAATTTGTATTCATAAAAATAAATAAAATCAAGTTATAGGGTCACATAAAGATTCATTTTTTCCTGTAACTCTTTATATGTTGGCTGTTATAGGTTGCTGCATCAATGGCAGTGATATCACTGGTGTACATGAAAGTGTTCCTTCCTGAGTCGATGATGAACAACAGAATTTGTGCAAAGAACACAGAGACTACTTGTCTTTTGGAAAAAGCACCCACAAAAAAGTGGCAGCTATTCAAGAACCTGCCTTCAGTGGATGATACCATTTGCTTGCTAAGGACTAGGTTAGCCAAATTTACTCATGCTAAAGATTGGATCTGTTTCATAATTGATTCCTTTTGAAGGATTTTCAGGTGTGTCCATGGCTTTTGTCCAAAAAATTGTCCAATACCTAAATACCCTTATGGACTGGCACAAGGGGTGTTGACACTGGTGGTTTATACCTAAAATCCTTGATGGGTTGGTGGGGGTGCTGACGGGGTGGAGGGTGGTTCATTTTTCCTAATCAAAGAAATAATTGAAAATTGAAACTACAATTACAAAAATTAGTTATACCCTCATTAAAGACAGGTAACATTCAATTCATCATTTTGTTCGTTCAATTTGGATTGTGTCATAAATATATAATATGGTGAGGGATATTGGTGGAAGACAATTTTTAAATGTAAAAATTGGGAAAAAGTTTTGAACTTGAACATGAGGAAGAAATTTGATTGTCATTGAGAGACGATTCATTATATTTATTTTGATATTTTTTTATCTTGTTCATTATTATTGTGCAGCTCCACATTTTCAAAAGCAGCTGCTGTTGCATTCTTCATCACTGTTGCAGATGTTGGCGTTGGTGCTTCTTTAAATGTATGTTTCTTTCATTCTTTTCCATGAATTTCAAAGTTGTTTAATGCTTGAGACTAGACAAAATGCAAACAACTATACGTTTGCAGCCATATGATGTTGGAATAGTTCGAAGCTTAGAAATAATTTGATCAGTTTAAAGATGAAATATGTCATGTGTCTCCACTCTGAGCACTTACTGAAATTTTGTCAATGGTTGTTTTATTTTGAAGTCTGAATTGCCTGATTTTTATGTGGTGCACTTCCAGAAAGGTTTAAGAAATTCTGTATTCAGTTGTTTAGGTCAGGATAGTATTCTTTTTTGGAAATTAGAAATGGATTTATAATGGCCTGTTTTTCGTTTAACCACTACACAGTACTACTTGAAGGCTCAATTTCACTTCAACAAAGATGAATTCGCTGATCTGATGATAATTGCTGGGATTGCTGGGTCAATTTCACAGGTAATTAGCCTTCCCTTGCAGTAGTATGAGATGTTATGTATGTATATTCAAGTTCTTATACATATTTGGCTTTTGTGTTCGGTTTTGAACTCTTGCAGCTGATTCTCATGCCCATATTAACTCCTCTATTGGGAGAAGAGAAGATGCTTTCAATTGGGCTCTTTTTTAGCTGTGCTAATGTAAGTACATTACCATTTCCTAATAAAGGTTACACCTTGTATGTTGGATTTTGTGGAACCTAATTTTATTATATACTTTTCCCCTTGAACGTGGATTGACTTAATATTCCTATTATTTATAAAAGGGTGGTTTTCGTGTAGCCAAGACTGAGAGGTTTGTTAAAACATTTGTAATCTCCTTCATTATAGTGAAAAATATTAGGCAGCAAGTGAATGTAGCTATCATATCGAGGGTAAACTGCTATAAATTTATGTGTTATGTTTCTGGTTTTTTTGTTCATTATTGCTCTAGGAGTTGGTTATGAAGATTTAATCCATAAACTTGTAGTATTATTGCATAACTTTTGATGAACTATTCTGATACTTTCAATGCAGATGGTTCTTTACAGCATGGCATGGGCACCCTGGGTATGTTCTTACTCGAACACTCCTTTGAATTTCAATAAATTTTATAATTCACATTATGCTATCGCATCTACACAAATCATGTAAATTTCGAGAGTCGAGACCATCTCTTGCCACCCCTGTGCCGACCACTTCTATTCCTAGCCTCTCTTCTTCTCTAGTGAAGCAATTATCAAATGGAACATTCTGTAATGCTGCTGATTCTAAATCTACAGGTTCCTTATGCTGCTGCCATGATCTCTGTTGTGGCTACTTTCGCAATGCCATGTGTAAGTTCTTTGTTTCTTGTAGCACAGGTCTTGGGCATGGATATAAACATTAATTTTAATCGTGCGTTGCATTTTGCAGTTAAGGAGCATTGCTTCCAAACAAATTGGAGCTAATGAACAGGTGAATTTGGAAATATCGCTATTATGTTATCTTGATGTGCTATGCTTTATGGTTCTGAGTGTTGCACTGGCAAATGACAAAATTGTCCATAAAATAATCAACGTAGCAGAAATGAGGTTGCTAAGATGCGTGTGGTCATATTAAAATAGATAATATAAGAATTGAAAAATATATTGAAATAAATACAGGTAGTGTAGATTGACGATAAATTAAGGGAAGAATGACTTAAGTAGCCGGGGACATGTTTTATGTCAACATAAAGTATCACCGCCACACCTGTTATGCAAGTGACGTGATTTCAGGACAACAGTCAGAGGATGGAAGAGTGGATAAAATCAAACATGGCTCGTTGCAGTTTCTGTATATCTTGTTGCTTTAGATTTTCTAGTAGATCTAGCAATGAATTGATTGAAGTGCCGACTCATTGGATGACCCAAATTTATCGAGAATAAGGCTTAATTTGTCATTGTATTATTGAATACACAGCAATTATTACTTTTGAATTGTGGTTTAAACTTCTTCTTTAGACCTTTCAGAGGGTGCTGATTTTGATATATTTTTTCCTTTCAGGGAAAGGCTCAAGGGTGCATTACAGGCATCTGTTCCTTTGCTAACATTGTGTCTCCACTTGCTTTCAGCCCTTTAACAGGTAAGAAGAACCATTATTTTCTGAAATCAATCAAAGCCTCAAACTCATTTTAATCTGGTAATCTGCTTTTTTTTTTCTTTTTTTTTCCCAGCTTTGTTTCTGTCAGATAGTGCACCATTTCATTTTCCAGGATTCAGTATTATGTGCTCTGGCTTTGCTGCGGTAAGTGCTTCTTCCTGCAGATACTCAGCTCTGGATTATTTCTGTTACTTCTTTTATTACATAAATGGCATGTTTAGTACCCCCAATAGTGGACGGTATTGCACACAATAAGAGACAAGATTTAATTTGGTATTCTTCACTAATTTATATATTAGTGTCGAATCCAACATCACGAACATAAAATATGTGCATGTTTTGATGCATAGAGTTAGATGGTATTGGACATTACAATAAACAAAATTTTAAGACTATTTTTCTTCTTTAATATCGTCTAGCACTATTGTCTATTCTATCATACCAAACATTCTGGAAGGTAGTTTCATTCTCCAAGAGAACAAATAGCAATGGAGAATCATGGAATAGAAGTCAATTTCTTCCTCGATTTAATAAATGATCGAGTATAGTCCATGCTCTTGATGCATTTCAACAAAGGGGAAATCTACTTCACATTTCGACTGGATTAATCTTGACAATGTAATAGTTCAGTTGTTCTTTCGTTCTAGTGGTGAAACTGTATACTTGTTCCACCGTATTTACGCTTGGTTCCTTTATGAGAAAGTCCTTGAGAGGGTTAGTTGATCCATGATAGGATTTCATATGATTTTGGGATTAATGTTTTTTTCTAAATTTGATAATCGAATGAGAGAGATAAGATCAATAAATTTCCAGGACAGGGTTTCACCTAAAAAATGTGCTGGTTCCACCCGGCAGGTGAAAAGTGCTGGCCCAGGCATGGACCTTCTATGATGGGCTGTGTAGATCAGCAATCCCATTGTGTTAGTGAGTTCAATAATGGTTGTAGATCAGTTGAGAGTAGACATGACCTAGACGTCGAGGTTTTTATTCCAAGTTGATCCCGATTGCATTGCCAAGATCCAATTAGAACCTTTTCACCGAAGAAAAGAGAAGTACTGCTCATAGACCAGCCTTGAGGAAAAAGAACTTTGTCTTATGAACATTTTAGGCGTACATCGAAAAGTGACTGGCCAATCCCTCATGTATAAAATGATAGAACCTCGTTGAAAACTTATTATGCTGGTCCAGGCAGACCTGTATTTAAAAGGGGAAAAAAGAAAAGAATAGTTCTGCAAAAAAGTAAAAGTCCATAAGCCTGACATGCCCCACACTGCCCAAATAATTGTAATAGCTCGGTATGCCTAAAAAACAGGGGGCTGGTCATCTTGAAACTAGCTAAGGCCAACTCAATTTACACATCTAGTTGTAAATTATTGGGGAGAAGTGCGTGCGGGTTAGGTAAAATTTTGATGCATATATATATGTAATTCAACTAAAAATTTATTCTAATGGAGTTTTGTGTTTATACAGATGGTAGCATTCATTCAAAGCACCATGATAAGAGCAGATCCTACTCCTACAAGTTGCAGCATTGACAATTCCATCTCTGAGGAGCCTTAGCTTTTAATTACAGTTTATGCAACCTATTTTGGCCCCTACAAATCTTCCAATTTTATAACTAGAAAAGTCAATCTTTTAGGCTATGTGGAAGCAAAGACATACAGGATTTGAATTACAAAAAGATGTATTAATGTCTGTATTTAATGTTATAGGTAAACTTTCATTTGGAGTCAACATTTCTGTATAGTAGGAGAGAAAAAAATAGTATGGATGAAAAGGGCATGCAGATGCAGCCTATGGTTATATGATGTAGAAAAGTAGTATATGTAATTTGTTAACAAATTTTAAGGAGGAAGAATATAATATCTTCATTCTTTTGTTATTTTGTTAAATAAATACATGTTTAAGTGCTAGAAGATTGGTTGGGAGAACTAACGTTCATTTCACGATGAGGATAATTCGAAGTTGATCCTTAGCTAGGTAGAATACTGTTTATCATCTTTTATAAGATATGATTATGTTAGATATTTAGGTACATGTATGGTTTACATGCTACATAGTCAGTTACTTTGCAGAAGATGATTTAAAAAAACACCATTGGTCATTATATAGTTCAAACTTTTAGATAAGGTAGTTAACATAGTGTTAACCTGGAAAAGTGCAAGCCAACAAATCCTCAATAACCACCTTTCTTAGTTATCCCTCTAGACCCTTTTTCGACCATCAAAGCTCCAATGAGGATTTTTCTAGCGTTGACCGCCCTGTGTAACACCCCAAATTTTCTTAAATCTTGGAGTGTTACCAAGAAAAGCTCAATTTTCTTTATATTAAATGCGGAACAATGGAATAATATTTTTTTATTAAAAAAATAACTAAAATATTCATAAATTTAAATTAAAACATGGAAATTGTATCTTTAAAAAACATAATAGCCTAACTAATTAAATAATATGTTTTTTAACAAACTAAACTAATATGTTTAGAACACTTCATAATTAACACACAAGCAATACATGTTAGGAATAACATGTATAATCTTATTGCTAATCGTGTGATTTAATACATTGCTTCAAATATGAATTCGGATTAGGAATATGGTCGGTCTATGCTTAGAAATAAAGTTAAATAAAATAGGATTATCAATTATCATGAATGCATAAATAACACTAACCTATATAGTTGAAAATTCGAAATAGATAATAAAAGGCGAATTCATAAGTCCTCTACAATCATTCATTATAAGTTTACAAGCCAACGCTTTCACATACTTTGTAGAATAATTTAGAATAATTACAAAACAATCTCTTTTATGCTACGATAATTCAAATTTGATAGAGAACTAGTATACTTTAATTAAGATTTATGCCCTGTGGAATGATAACTCTTCTCACTATGTATTACTTGTCAACGATACACTTGCGAGATTTATTCAAACATAGCATTTGATAGGTCTTAAACTCTTATCTCAAACACTTTAACAATATTTGATAGACTTTAATGAAAATTGGTTGGTCAAGTTCCCAATATCTTAGCTCAAACACTTGGACAATATTTGATAGGTTGTAATGGAAGTGGGTCCGGTCAAGGTCCCAATCTCTTGGCTCAAAAACTTAGATATGTCCAATCTCTTAGTTCACACTTAGACAATATTTGATAAAATTTAATGAGAATTGATCTAGTCAAGGTTCCAACCTCTTTATCTAAATTCTTAGATACCTTCAAGATTTTCAGCTCGAAATGATGGTCTCATTAACTTTTACAATCCGATTACAATGAAATGATTATAATTCAAAGTTTGGCAAAATACACCTAGGCTTGATTGAAAATAAACTAAGACACCAAACGTGCGAGTCATTGGAGGAACAAACATCACCTTGAATTATAGATAAAAAGGATAACTGGTAATATTTTCATAGATGATTTGCATTCCAAGGGTGCTTTAGTGGTTCTTCTTCGGCTTTATAGAACCTGTAAGTTTTGGGGGGCTATGACTTCAAAAACCGTGAAAGGGCCTGCTTCTTTGTTTGCCAAGAACACCTTCTTGAAAACCAAATAACCAACCCTGAAGGTTGTTGGGTTATAGACACCACATATCTTCACATTGGTATGATATTGTCCACTTTGGGCCTAAGCCCTCATAGATTTGCTTTTGGGCTTTACCCCAAAAGGTCTCATACCAATGGAGATATTGTCCTACATTTATAAACCATCATATTTCCCATGTTTAGCCGATGTGGGACTTCTTTTGCTCCCAATAATCCTCCCCTCAAACGAAGGATAACATCATTGTGACCTCCCCTCAAACGATAATCCATCCGCCAATCATCTTGTACCGCCGTTATTTCTGTCGCCCTCGACCAAACGGAACCCGCCGCCTGACCACCACATTTTTTATGTTAGGAAGACTTTCGACACAAGACACTTCAAACGCGGATGATTTTTAGTCAGATCGTGAGGCTAATTAGGGGACCTCCACCACGCTTTCCACTACGTTCCTCCGGCTAAATTTTGGGCCCTGGCTTTGATACCACTTGTTGGGTTTATAGACACCACATATCTCCACATTGGTATGATATTGTCCACTTTGGGCCTAAGCCCTCATGGATTTGCTTTTGGGCTTTATCCCAAAAGGCCTCATATCAATGGAGATATTGTCCTACATTTATAAACCCATCATATTTCCCATGTTTAGCCGATGTTGGACTTCTTTTGCTCCCAACAAAGGTTCTAAGTCACACCTTCAAATTTTAATACTTAGCAACTTCTTTTTATATGCTGCTAATTGTTCTTTGGGACTAAAACAAGATTGCATACCTAAACATGATAGTCAGCTTCTCGAATTAGCTAGGATTGTCCACTTAAGACCTTAGTGTCTTGTGCTATTTCAATTAATGGTGAATGAAAATAGTGGCTCGGTTTTAGTATCTATTTTGTGCCTCTCATTATCTCATTTCCAAAAGAATTCAGAATCTCATTGTTTTTGGTTCACCTCCCAAAGCCACTGAATTGTAGGAATCATACTTTAATTTAGTTCAAGCCGGTCCAACCCACAATTGGATATTCGTCTTCTTCAATAATTCAAACCAATATATATATATATATATTTTTTTTCAGAATATGGCTTTTAAACCTTCGTTTTCCTATAGTCCTATCCTATCTTTATTGTTGCACCATCATATGCTGCAATTAAATAAATCGTGTTCTCAATTATAATATTAATGTATTTAAAATTTTAATGAATTTGAACATATTTTTATAGAATCCACGAGAATCTCGTTATATGTAATCCTCGATCGAGCCCGTCGCACCGAACTTGCGTATTGCGGTTTATCTCTCCTGTGTGATTTACAGACTACTGCAAATGAAGCGAAATTTACCTAATACATACTCACAGGTAGTGATTGCGAAATCCTACGTAGGAGCTCCCGACGGTTTTTTTTTTTTGGGTTTTTTAATATTTTTATAAGTTTTGGACTCATTTGCATTTTTAGAAAAGTCTAGGAGTAAGATTGCAATTTATTCTTTATTTTTCTTTTCTTTTCTTTTTTGTTTTGTTTTATTTAAATTGGAGGGTAAAATGATCAAAAATTGGGGAAAAGGACGTTCCGCGCCAAAAATGTGAAAGATATGGTTGTCAAAAAACGGAGGGTATGAACGTTTTGCTCAAAATCAGTCAAAGGTGAAAATTTTTTGCGCCAATTACCTTTTAAATTTTAATGAATTTTAATAAAATTTATGAAAATCAAAATTGGGAATACCCCAATTCAGTCGTACTTTTAAAATTCGTTAAATTCTCGGGTTGAGGACACCTGGTCAACCTTTTGTGGGCAAGAAGTTAGACCGTTTAAGAAAATAAATCAAAGTCTTGTTTCCGCCGCAAGAAACTGGGTTCAATCATCTGGGATGAACTTTGGTAGCCGTGCAAAGAGAAAATAAAAGGAAAAAACAAGACGATCATGTGCATTATTCTCTAGAACCAAGAAGCCGTGAAAGTGTTTTATTTTCTCCTAGGTCTTGAAAATGACAAAATGTCCTAAAGTTGGTTGGCAGGACCTCTAAAAATCAAGACAATTGTTAAACTTATTTGAATAATTTTTCGAAAATACTTTGTATGATTAGCCTTTAGAAAAAGTTAATACAATTGTAACCCTTTTTACGAAAAATAAAAGTCCCATCAAACTAGCTTTAATGAGTTAGAATAAATTTAGTCCCCGTTCGACACTCATTTTAATTTCATTCTCATTTTTCATTTCAACCACAAATTCTCCAAATAAAATATTATTACGCACAAATTTAAAACTTTTCATCACTTTTCTACCACGTATTCTCCCATCAATCACTATTCCAAATTAGAATAACTCCACACCCCTAAAAGGGTATGAAGAAGACACTTCAAATTTTATAGCATCTTCATAATATTCTATTTGTACTTATCGTGTTAGATAGTATTTAGGTGACCGAAGATTAATTATTTGAAGATTTTGGGTTTAATCTTAAAATATTAACTTTATTAATAGGATTATTTCGAGTCTTATATGCTGGTTTACTCTAATGACTTGTTTCAACAGGCCAATTTTAAAATTCATGTGCTCTTTTGAGTTTCGGTATGATCAAAAAAACTTCTTGTGTTTTAGTGAGATCTGATATCATATTAAGACTTGAAATTTCATATTAAAAGATCATTTTTTTTTTTAAAGAAGTAACGCCAAATTCTTATGTATTGATTTTAAAATCTCATATTTAATTGATTTAGAATTTATTCATTGTGAGTTAATTGAACAAAATATTATCTCTTGAAGATTAAAATAATGTCTCAACACGACATTCAAATTCTATAATCTCTCTCTCGTATTCTTAACACACTTTGTAACTATTAAAGGCGATTACAATATTTATTTTCTTAAAAATGTTCACCAAAACTTTTCTTTCAATATCATTGTTGCTATCAATATTTAATTGGAAAAACGACAAGCGTCCTACTTTTTAGCCTATGTTTGGTTTTGTTAAACATTAATCATAAATAAATTCAATAAAAATAATAAAACGTGTAATTAAAAAGTTGATAAAAATTGTCAGTATAAAATGTGTTATTAAAATTAATTGTTGAGTTTAACTTATATTTTGAAAACTTTTTAGCTAAACTAAACATGGCCTTATTAAGCACCTGTTTGGTGTAGATTAAAATTAATTTTTTAGTAAATTTTGATAATTATAAATTATATAGTTAAAATTAATTATTCTTTGATTTGAAATTTTAATCTAATTTTTATTTACATCAAATAAGAGTTAAAATGGTAAAAAATTCAATGGAAGTACAAAAGAAAAGCTATAGGGTAATTAGGATTATATTATGTATATAAAAGTTCACACACTAGTTTACATCTTAGTGAGTTAGCAGATTTTGGTGCATTAATTTTAACACCACGACTTTCAATGCATGGCCAAATTTTTTACACATAAGATAGCATAATCCAAGATGTAAAGAAAGAATATGTGTACAAGTAGATTAATTCAGGTAATTATATTCGTACCACAAATTTTATTTCTTATACCACATTTTAATTATACTTAAAGTTCTCAGACTTTAATTATTATAGCATTTATGTCTCTAAAAAAATTTTGTGGCATCCTTGTACTCAATTTTTCATTAATTAACATGTTGTGTATTTGATAACAATTTGTGTCCAAAAAGTCCGTTGAAATATCACATAACTTTCATCATATTTAAAAAAATAAATAAAAAATAATAATATTTTTTCCTCATTTTAAAGTATAAAATCAGTATTTTAAGATAAATCATCATCAAGAATAAGATGTACTGATTAATAGAAAGTTGAAAATAAGAATTCGACAAAAAAAATAATAATTACTACAATAAATAAAAAATTGAGAAACTTAAAAATAAAACTTTTTTCCTTCACGAAACCATTTTTAGGAGCCGTTGACCTAACATTGTTAGGTGTTTAAGTTGAAAAAACGAAATAGGGTTCCACATATTCAACATTTGTTGTCAACGTGTACATTAATTTAAAACGGAAATATAACTGCCAACCTGCTTAGAAACTTGAAAAATAATCACATTTACACTGTTCCATTCAACCACCGCCACCGCCACCTCCTCCTCATTGTCCACTCTCCCACCGTTGGCTAGGCGGAGAAACATCAAAACCAGCGCCCTCCGCCACAGCCAAATAGATTGCCTTTTTTTGTTTTTTTCAATCTAAATATGGCTGAGGAGAATTCAGATAATATTATTTACCTCCACGGGGATCTGGATCTCAAGATTCTCGAAGCTCGTTGTTTGCCAAACATGGACATGGTATCCGAGAGGTTCCGACGTTGCTTCACCGCATTTAGCGTTTTTCGAAATCCATTTAGCTCCACGCGCCGGAAAAATCACCAGCATCATCATAAGATCATTACGAGTGATCCTTATGTTACGGTTTGTCTGGCCGGAGCTCGGGTGGCTCGTACACGCGTGATATCTAATTCGCAGTCTCCAGAATGGAATGAGCATTTTAAGATCCCGTTAGCTCACCCTGTATCGCAGGTGGAATTTCAGGTGAAAGATAATGATGTGTTTGGCGCGGATCTAATCGGTGTCGCCACCGTCTCTGCCAAGAGGATAGCCTCCGGCGAAGTTATTGACGAATGGGTTCCAATAATCGGATCCTATGGGAAGACTCCGAAACCCGATACAGCAATTAGATTGCACATGACCTTCACTCCATGCTCCAAAAATCCGATTTATTCGAATGGGATTCTGGAAGATTATGGATTGAAGGAGAGTTATTTCCCGTTGCGCCATGGGGGGAGGCTGACATTGTATCAGGATGCGCACGTGCCGGATGGGATGCTGCCGGAGATAGAGTTGGATGAGAAGAAGATTTTCGAGCACGAGAAGTGTTGGGAGGACATTTGCCACGCGATATTAGAAGCGCACCATGTGGTGTACATAGCGGGATGGTCGATATATCACAAGGTGAAACTGGTGAGAGAGCCAACGAAGCCAGTGCCGGAAGGCGGGTTTTTGAATTTGGGAGAGTTGCTCAAGTACAAGTCTCAAGAAGGGGTGAGGGTATTGCTTTTGGTTTGGGACGATAAGACTTCCCATAACAAGTTCTTCATAAATACGGTATGAATTTTGATTATGATTATATATTGTTGAACTTCTTATTTAGAAGATTAAACTTTTAGGCAGGATTACTAGTATTCATTTAAATTTAGTCTTCATCACAGCTTCTCACATAGCGGCCTCAGTTTTTTTATCGAAAGGCATGTCATGTACATAAATTTCATAATTGAGCTTTTGGCCTTATCATGGTGTTTTTATAATTAAAAGATTTAGGTATAGACTTCTTGATTATGATTTTTCGCGTCTCTTATATGTGACGCTCTTGGCTATTTGCAGTAACACAATTCTCATTCTTGACTTGAGTGCTTAGTTAAATGGTGGTTAGTTAATAGAAAATGGTGAAGTGAACAAGTTAGGAAGAGATAATAAGAATATGATGTTAAATCATTGAGCTATAGTCATTCATCCCACAACCTCCCAACAAAGTTAATAGTTATGCTAACTTAAACAAATTAGTGCCTTTCCACATTCAACTCCAATTTTAGTTGAATGAAGATGTTCTCTATTTTCCGTTGGAAATCAGAGTACAAGCATTCCTATTTCTCTGTTAAAAGCAGCAAGATACCAAAGTTTGATTTTTCTTATTCCTGATCTCCATTTTGATTTCTGCTTCAAGTTATGGATAACTTGCCCGACAGGAATATGGTAGAAATGAATTTAAGGGAACTGCCAAATGTTGATGAGGTTGCTTCTGTTTAGTTGTCCAAATTGTTTATGGATTAGTTGCCAAATTTTGCAATTTACTGAAACCGTGTCAATTTTGGACAGCAGGACAAGTTATTCGTAATTACAGTATTCACTTTTTAAGAAAGAACATATATACTATAACTGAAATTGATATGAAAGGAGATATGTCATGTTATCAGTGTATTATTGCTGTTGATTAGTACTTAGATGTTAGAACTTGTATCAGTTGTAAAGTCATGCCCGTTTTCAACTCATACAAATATGTTGCACCATGTCAAGCTGTCATACAATGTTGGATTAGTTGTGGCATGGAAAACGAAGTATCAAAGTAACATTTGGCATTTACATTTTGTTATTTTTCTCTTGTCATTCTATTGATCCATTTGGTTGCCACATTAGTGCAGACAGGAGTAATGCAAACTCATGATGAAGAAACTCGAAAGTTTTTCAAGCACTCATCCGTCACTTGTGTTCTGGCACCTCGTTATGCGAGCAGTAAACTTAGCATTTTCAAGCAACAGGCATGCCTTAATCTGTTTTTATCATTTCCGTTATGTGTTGTAATTTGATAATCTCAATTCAAAGTTAGTAATAATTGGGTTATAAACAATGTTGGCTTCGATTCAAGGCTGTTGCTTAACAATTTCTCTTCATTGGGCTTCCTATTAAGAAAAAATCCTAATGTAGATAAGCTTCCACAACCCCCCACTCCCTATCCATGTAAACTTAACAGTAGTGTTCTTTTGTTACTCAGGTTGTTGGAACACTTTATACACACCACCAGAAATGTGTGATTGTGGACACCCAAGCCCAAGGCAATAATCGGAAGTTAACGGCTTTCATCGGTGGTCTTGACCTCTGCGATGGCCGCTATGATACACCTGAACATCGATTATTTCGTGATCTCAACACTGTTTTTGAGGATGATTTTCATAATCCAACATTTCCTGTAAGCATTTTTTATATCCAGTCCTTGGACAAAAACAAGTTCATATATTCATTGTACTGTGTACTATGAGGTTTTAAGATCCTACATTCTTTCCCCCCTTCCAATTTTGTGATTGATATTGCTTTGTTTTTGTTCTATAATAGCCAGGTACAAAGTGCCCAAGACAACCATGGCATGACTTGCACTGCAAAATTGAAGGGCCAGCTGCTTATGATGTGCTCACAAACTTTGAGCAGCGGTGGAGAAAAGCCACTAAATGGTCGGAGATTGGACGACGGTTTAAAAGAATATCACATTGGCATGATGATGCTTTGATAAAGATAGAACGCATTTCATGGATAATCAGTCCTTCCACAAATGTTTCGAATGACCATCCATCATTATGGGTTACCCAAGAAGAGGATCCCGAAAACTGGCATGTTCAGGTTCATAAGAATATCTTAATAAAAGAATTTCTCTTTTTTTATTTTCGGAACTAAACTTAGTTTTGGTTAATTATATTGACATCAACAGGTTTTCCGATCCATAGATTCCGGTTCTTTGAAAGGATTTCCGAAGAACGTCCATAGGGCTGAGGAGCAAGTATGATTGAAACTTTGTTGTTGTAGTTTTGAACTCCACAAGCATGTTTAGTACACATTATTGGACAGTACTACAAGATTTTCACTTCTTTTCCTCTTTTAATCCTGTCAAATAAAGTCCTATCCTGTATAATAAACGCGACACGCGTATACTAGCTAGTTCACAATAATCACTAACTTGGATTATCTGATGGACATTGATACATTGTTTATGGTAACAAATAATTTTTTATTTTTCTCTGTTTCAGAACCTAGTCTGTGCCAAAAACCTGGTGATTGATAAGAGCATTCAAATGGCTTATATTCAGGCAATAAGATCTGCCCAACATTTCATATACATTGAGAATCAATATTTCCTCGGGTCATCTTATGCTTGGCCCTCCTACAAACATGCAGGTGGAACTCCTTTTCTATGAGATTCTAGTTTTACACTGGCTTGAAAAGCATTGGGATATCCAGTTTATTCATGTAGAAGTAGCCCTTGAAAGATTGCATCTTTATCTATAAGCCTCAAAATGATAATCAACAAAAAGGAAAAAATACTACTTATTTTGACAGCACAATTTCCTATAAAATAAATGAAATGCAGTAAGGCTAATCAACCTAATTAGGTTGTTGAGTTTACAAGTATCTATGATGTCCATATTTAGTATTTGAACTGTCATGTTTCACCTTCTCTTCCGTGAATATCAATAAATAACCTTTTATTGTTTCCTTAGGTGCCGATAACTTAATCCCTATGGAGCTGGCATTAAAGATTACCAGTAAAATAAGGGCAAATCAGAGATTCACAGTTTATGTTGTTGTCCCAATGTGGCCTGAAGGTGTTCCCACTTCTGCATCTGTACAAGAAATTTTGTATTGGCAGGTAATCATAGTTTTTGAATATGCATGTTCTTATTCATGTTACTGACATGAAATATTATTCAATTTATTCTTTATTCTTGCAGGGACAGACGATGCAAATGATGTATGAAATTATTGCTCGAGAACTAAAGTCTGCCAACATCAAGAATGCGCATCCAACTGACTATCTAAATTTCTATTGTCTTGGTAATCGAGAACAAAGGCATGGCGAAGGATCTTCCAATGGTCAGACTTCCCCCAATTGCAATGTGGTAATTATGTTTCTCTTTGGTTATTCTGCTATTTTATTATTAAAGACATCTTTAATTCACTTCAAATTTTGCTTATTCTTGTTTCAATTAGACAATCCAGCTGCATTAGAGAGACAATATATGATTCCATAGGCAGATTAAAATGAAAGAAGAAGCATAATGCCAACTTACATGACCTTATAATGCATTAAAACTTCTATATCTTGTAAAATAATATCTGCTCGTTGGTTTCTGTATGTTGTAAAATTTGTAGCCATGCATTAGAAGTCCAGCTTCATCAATTTCATTTATTTCCTATTTCTTTCCTTTACATGAAAATGGACATTAAATTAGGTACTCTGATACCTTTCTGTTCTCCTATTGTCTTGTCTTTGCACTATATTCTGCCTCTCATGTTTAGTTCCATTGCGTAATATGCTAACATAGAGTTAAAGAAAAACTTACTGGTTTCTGATTGAAAATGTCGAACTGTACCATATCTTTCTAGAATTTTGGAATGGCATTGCATTTAGTCTGTAAGCATTCTTTAATATATTTTCATTTTAGATTTATGAGTAACAATGAAATCAAGGCAATGTTTTTTCTGTTTCGAACTATTTCCCATAATATGAAATTGAACTGCTGCAGGTGTCAGCTTCAGAAAAATTTGGACGATTTATGATTTATGTACATGCCAAGGGAATGATAGTGGATGACGACTATGTGATACTCGGATCTGCAAATATTAACCAGCGATCAATGGCCGGTTCAAGAGATACAGAGATTGCCATGGGCGCTTATCAGCCCTATCAAACTTGGGCGAAAAAGAAGGCACATCCACATGGACAGGTTAGCTTTATTTGTAGTTATACAACATGTTTAATTAAGCCTATAAAATGTATATTTACTTTTAAATAACTTTTTTTGCCACAAAAAAAGAAGAAGAAGCATTTCAGTTCAAAAATATACTTTTCACAAGTAGATCTTTACTTGTTTTTCAAAACAATACTTTCATTTTTTTTTAGACCATTGTTCAAAATTTCCTATATTTGTAGCTGGTCTTTCTTTTTGGAAAATAAACAGATCCTTTCTCTTGGCTATTAACCAATATTGAGCTTTGGTGTCTACACAGACATAGATGAGCTTAAGTACACAGGAAACCAATCATTTTCATCCATCACAACAGTGAAATGCTTCCTAGAATTCTATATATTAAATGGACTGATTTGTGTTTGCAGATTTATGGATACAGAATGTCACTTTGGGCAGAGCACATGGGAAAACTTGACGATTGCTTGAAGGAGCCCGAAAGTTTGGATTGTGTGAAGTACGTGAATCATATTGCTGAAACTAACTGGAAGAAATACGTAGCTGACGAGTTCACTCAATTACAAGGCCATCTTCTCAGATATCCGATTGATATAGATATTAACGGAAAGGTAAATCCCTTGCCAGGGCATGAAAATTTCCCAGATGTTGGTGGTAAGGTGCTTGGAGCTCCAACCAATCTGCCCGATGCTTTGACTACATAGCCACTCTCATTGTTCCATGTCCATAGTTTCATCTATATATATATATATATATATATATATATATATATTGGTATTCCTTCGTGTTTCATGTTAATCACATATAGATCATTTGGCACCCCGAAAGGGGCGGAGTGGGGGAGGGAGGGAAGAAATCCGTTGAGTCGAAATATAATAATATCTGAGAGAAGCTAATTCAGAAGAATACAGGTGCAAGATTCTAAAGTCATTGCCATGTAATGTAACATTAAGTAGTACTATTGTTCATAAAGGTGTCTTTTTATATGCATATCCCTCTGATTCAGAAATTCTGTAAAATTCTTTGATCAAAACTAATAATAGTTTTGTGCACGGATTTATGTAATGTTATGCTTGCATATTATTAACGGATTCATGAAAGTCCACGCACTTTTTTGATATAACAAGTGTCACTTTAAAGAGATTTGTCATGTATAAATCATTCATTTCAATTAACACATGTTACATACATTGTCAAAGAATAGACACGTAAATCCACATGCACCGTATCAATTTAGATAGTTCATGTATTGAATGTATAAACATAATGTAATCAGAGTCATTAATCATATTATACATATGCAATATGTGAATATGATAATGCATAACCAAATTAGTAAATTTACTTTTTGCTAATTATATATGTGAAATCAAATTTCATGTAAATAAATTCAACACAATGGAATTATGCAAAAAGAAAAATTCCCTTTACCATTTCTGATAAGAAAGTAGAAGATAAACGAAAAAGAAGGAGAAGGAATAAACCAGAAAAATCAAGAAAAAATCGTCATAAACCTATAGTTCTTCTTTCTGGAGCATTGTTATTCTCCTCCTTAACAATGAAAAGACACCTACTCTACTGAAAACAGATAGGGATGATCAACGTGATTGAAAGAGGAATTGAACCATGAACAAAAACGAAACAGAATTCTAATTCGAGCTCGCTGAATTTCAGACGTGTCCTTACGACGAATTTACTGTTAAGATTTGGGGTTCCATCTTAAAAGGTCAACCTTATTAAGAGGAGTAGCTCAAACACTTATAAATTGGTCTATATTTTCGTCTTTATTCGATGTGAGATTTTATCCAGTGGCGGACCCAGCACCCAGCCAGGGGGGCGGCCGCCCGTGTTGGGCTCTGCCGGAAGAAATTTTGGAAAGAAGATGGCACTACCGGCAGCGCTGGTTCGTCTTCTCCGCTCAGGCTGCTCGTTTCTTTCTTTCTTTTTCTGTTTTGTTATAATATTAGGCCGTTGCTGCCAGCCCAACCCAACACCTTTTTTTTTCTTCAATTGGGTTGGCCGGTTGTGCCATTTATTTTTAGGCCCAATAGTTAATTATATAGGACCATCCCAACTCATCCCTTTTTTTTTTTTTTAATTGTGTTGGGCAATTTATTCTTTGGCCCAATACTTAATATATATATATAGGGAAAATTTCATAATTAAGAGGTTTATTTTCACTAATTTCAAATTTAAGAGATAAGTTTTAAAATTTAAAATTTCAGATTTTTTAAATTTTATTTATAAATTAATTAATTAAACATATATTTTATTAATTAAATATATTAAAGTCACATATTCTATATAATTGATCACAAATCACAAAGTTTACATGTCATAAATTATCTTACGATCACAATTCAAAAATTTTATAGGTCACAAATAAAAAATTGAAACGTCACAAATTATTTTACGATCACAATTCAAAAATTTTATATGTCACAATTTGCCCATCAGTCACAAATCAAAAAAATTATATGTAACAAATTTTTTTACGGTTACAATTCAAAAATTTAATAGGCGATGATTTGTTCATTGATCACAAATTACTAATGTTAAAGTCACAATTCAAATTTTTAGATCACACATTATTTATTGAAAACAAAATATCCAATTTATTGGTCACAGTATCAATTAATCGGTCACAAATCACAAATGTTGAAGTTACACTTTAAAATTTTAGGTCACATATTATTTATTGGTCGCAAAATATCTTATTTATTGGTCACAATTTCAAATAATTGGTCACAAACACCCCCATCTCATGCGCATCCCACCTACAAACATCGCACCACCGCTACGACCACCACTATCATCACCACCCTCATCGCCACCGCCAGCAACTTCACCTACACCATCAACAAAAATCAACCCAAACCCCCAACTCCACCAAAATATGAAAACCACCACCACCATTCCAACAACAAAAATCAAAACCAACACCTCACCACCACAACCAGATCCACCACCACTCGTAACACCACCATCACAACCTATAACACCACGACCCATCACCACACCAACATCCCAGCAACACCAATAACTAGTAAAATGTCTCCCTACCACTAAGGTCCTTGGAAACCCTACCACTACCTTCCTCACCGTCGCCGCCACAGCTAGACCCGTCGCCACCGCTAGCACCTCCACCTGCACAACCACCCAGCAACACCGAAACCACTACAAACCACCACTACCACTACCACTACCACTACCACCAACACCATTACCACATCCCAAGTAGGTTCACCACCGTAGTACCTCATCTCTACTACGACTGTGGCATGAAAACTAACGTCGTGCCACCACCGCCAACAAACTTAAAACACCACCACATACAAAACCACCAACTAGAGTGTGCCTAGTGGAATCGAGTTATCGTCACAAACAAACACCACCAACGAATCCGGCTGCAACGATGATGGTTGTAGCTGTCACAAACAAACAATAACAATGCTCCACCACAATCCCTAATCGTGAACCACCCATGCCTCCCACTGACAGTCGCATCGTCAACACCACCACTCCCTTCAAACCACACTATCGTCTTCGTCATTCTTCGCCACAGCCCTCACCTCAACCAACACCATTGAACCGCCCCATCATGCAGTGCTTAGCAGATCACTACCGGCTATAGGTAGATTACTGAGCTGCGGACAAAGACGGGCAGATCGTTATCGGCTACGGGCAGATCGCTGGCCTGCAGTACGCAATCTCGTCTTCTCGTCTAGCGGCGATGGTGAGGAAGAGTAGAGTAGAGAGAGATCGAGATAGATAGATGAGAGAAAATGGCGACAGAGGTAGAGTAGAGAGAAAGTGGGAAAGGTAAAATAATTAGAGTTTTGACGTGTATGATTGGGTATATATATATCCCAACCTATTTCCTAATTCTCATTCATGAAGTTTCAACAATCAAAATTCATTTTCAAGAGACAACGCCGCTCACGCCTCACCTCAAGCTTGCCGTCGCTGCCGAGTTCTGTCACAGCCCACAACCCGACCGTCTTCTCTACCACCACCAACCACCGTTGTGATCGGACTCCTCATCGCCTTCTCCGACTTGCAGTGATGCCCTGACTCGTGAGTTTTCTCATTTCTGAATTCTGCTCATCTTTTTTGATGTTATTATCTGAGTTATGAAATCATGATTTATGATAGTTTTCAGTTTATTTCAAATATGATTTATGAATTGGATTTGGAATTGGAATTGGGGAAAAATAAAATTGGAATTGGAATTGGAATTAAGGTTTAGAGTTTGAATTTGGATTTGGAATTAAATTTGGAATTGGAATTTGATTTAGGGTTTAGGATTTGGAATTGGGGGGAAAATAAAATTGGCTGTATTGCGTATTTCTTTAGTATTTTGGGCTATATTGAAGTACGTTTATATATATATAGTGTGTGTACGTATATATTGAACAAATTTTAATATTATATAATTAAATATTAATAAACTACGATCGCTAATTGTCGACGTTGACTGGTCAAAGTCGATTGGGTTGGACTTTGATGTTGGGTCCGCCATTGTATGCCCCCACAAAATGGTGGCTCATTTGAGCAGACCAATCTTGAAATTCGTGTGCTCAATTTTTTTTTAGTCTTAATCGAATCGGATTGCTCGTTGAAATTTAACAGGCTCTAATACGATGTTAGATTTGGGGTTTTATCTTAAAAGGTCGACCTTATTAGGAGGAGTAATACAATCATTTATAAGTTGGTTTACATTTTTATCTTTATTCGATGTGAGATTTTATCCCTTAACATTTACTTCCTTGTGCGATGTTTAAAGACAATCATCATCATCTTTCGGGATAGAATGTATTTTGTCTCTTACCAAAATAGCATAGCAGTCTATAAGACTTCCAACGAACTCAACATTGTGTTGTGTACTCGAAAATTTGGAGTAGAATATATTGAATTTATTGTATTTGAATGGTGTATTCTCATTCTAAAATGGTAAACCATATCAAGCTACATGGACACATCAGGACAACAACATGTGTGTGGTTCGAACTCAAGAATATCTAGGCCATATCCTTCTTCGCAAAAATTGGTGCCCTTTAGGGCCTAGACCTAAATGCCAAACTTCCACATTATAAATCAAATATTTTTTTTCAAGATTTCCTATGTGAGACGAATGTTAGCAATTCAATCAAATTCTCACTATTTAATTTTTCAAGTGGGTGATTTTAAATCAAAACACTTCATTTTAAAATAAATAGTTTTCAACAAATAAATAAATTGTGTTAACTATCTTGTGAAGTAGAACATGGTCATGTTAGGTCATGTTAATATCGGGGTACAGATCTCACAAAATTATGAGCTCAAAGTTGCTTACTCAAATTATTTTCTCAACATTAATTATAAATGACTAGACGAGACAAAGAAAGAGTATTATGGGATGGTCGTCTATCTAATCTTGTTTAGTCTAGAATATTAAGTATTCGCTCTTTTTCAACTTTAATGCCTCTTCCGACTATTAGGTCAAGAAATGTAGCCACTTCGGTAGGCAAATTGTTGAACTGTGTAAAATTCTAGCTCCTCTTTCTTATCAGTACAATTGTTATCTTAACTTATGCACTCATATATATATATATTAAGTTTCACAATAATTAATTAGCCTCAGAGCCTAAGGTTCGATGTTATTAAGTTTCCTATAAGCACAAAGAAATCATATGTATAAAACTCATGGTTGAGACAGTTTCGTGTCAAAACCAATTTCAAATTGATAAGAGTATCTAAAGGCTTAGGGATACACGACTAATAGAAAGATTTTGAAGCAAGATTCAATTTAGATGAAAATCATGAAATAAATTGTGTCAGCAAATTCAGAAACTCTCTTCTGATTTCAAAAGGATAGATGTATTCTTCTTTACTAGGGGAACCCTAAATATGTGTGAAATTCAGTAGTCAATTTCCTAAAGAGATCCTCAATAGCATAAGAGAGCCCCGTGTACATTTTCACGATACACTTTCAAAAGTAAGAAACTTGTGAAAGGTTCCAAAATCTTAGACATGTCAAGGTCACAATAATATACAATTTATGATTAAAGTCACGTACTAATCACAAATAGCATAAAGTCACAGTCATATTGACACAAATTATAGGTCACACTTAGAACTTTAGTCACAAATCACACATTTGTTTAGATCAGGCATCATCATAAATTACACATTTTATTGGTCATAGTTATCCAAATAATTGGTAACAAACCCACTCAACTTTCACTTCCCTACCACTCTGTTACCACGAACACCACCCAAACGATGCTGCCAGTTCACCCTCACTCCACCATCATCACCGCACCCCGACCACCTCCTTAAACCCACCATTACCTCCATCTCCACCACCCTCCCATCAGAAAAAAAAACACGGACACGTTCACAACCAGAGTTGCACCACACCACCAACAATCACCACTACCAACATATTCTTAACTTCACCATCACCTCCACCACAACCACAACCACCACCACCACCACAACATCACACCACCACAACATGCACCTCATCTGCAACCACCAACGATCGTTGATCCGTGGCCATCTGAAGATTGCAAGCTCAAATCCCCAACTTCTCCTACACAAACTATCTACAAAAGCAGTTTCATGTCCATATGTAGAAAAATATCATTTAAATTTGTGGAGATCAGAATAAATTGACATTCCTATGATATTTTGAAAATTGAACCAACTTCTATTTTTGTAAAAATCTGTTCGTTAGGCTTCAAATATAAGTGATTTCTCAACGTCTTAAATTGCTTGAAGTTGCAAAATGCAGCTATCAACCTTTGTTGACTATTGGGAAAATCCCCTTTGTCTAGTAATATAACTCATAACATAAACCAAATTACACAAGCATAAAGAAAACATAGAAACTTAAACTACTAAAACTGAGCTAAACTTTCCTTTTTCAGGCTGAAAAATTAAGCTCAGAAACAACCCCCTACATGCTTGCAAACTGCCATCCAGAAAGAGAGAGAGAGAGAGAGAACAATAGAGAATGCATGGGTTCAGGTCATGGTCATTGATCAAGAATGATCTCCCAAATCAGCCACAGATTATCCTCTAACTTAGAGAAAGAATCTAGCACTAACCAGCCAATAACCAAGCCTGGATTTGCCACTCAGATAACATCAAGATGTTAAGGCAATGACAGAGAAATCACCACGAAGATGAAGGCTAGAGACTACACCAAGAAGACCTAAAAAGGAGAGAGAAAAACGAAAAGTCTTGTAGTGAAAAAAGAAATATTATCCCAATCATGAAAGAGATGGAAATATCTTCCCAAGAATTAATCTCAGTCATCCAACTAATCTAACGATTGCAATAGATTTAAACTAGCACAATTCTTGTGAACACACAGCTACCAGTAGGTAAAGGACACCTACGCAACTGGATTAAAGATTCTCAAACAATACAAATGATAAATATAGCACTAGTCTAATAGTGTTAGAGAACCACCTAAAAAACCCACATTCTTCACCTTGATTCTCCTAACACACTCTCTCGATTGCAAATTTGCACATGGAAGGACTGTTCATCATCATCGCCCACTACCTGCAAGAAAATTAACCCGCATCAATATGTAACAAAGATAAGCACAATTTAAACTTTCCTACAAGTAGAATTTTTGTCTCCATATCAGAGGAATTCTTGTCAATATAGATCTTAACAAGTTCAACTTCACCTTGAGACAGTTTCTTACGAATAAAATGATACTTCACCTCAATATGTTTTGATCTTTCATGATAAACATGATTCTTACAAAGCAGTAAAGCACTTTGACTGTCAGTAAATATAATAGGTGTATCATGCATGAAGTTTAATTCTTTTAAGATTCCTTTTAACCAAATACATTCCTTAACGACTTCTGTTATGGAAACGTATTTTGCTTCAGTACTAGACAAGGTAACAAGAGGTTGTAGTTGTGATTTCCATGTTATGCAATTATCACCTAGGGTAAAGAAGTATGTCGTGGTTGATTTCGTACTATCTTTATCACCAGCAAAGTCAGCATCAACATAGCATTTAAGGGTTAAACTCTCAGATCTTTTCTCATACATTAAGCCTAAATTTAACATCCCAACCAAATACCTCAACAACCGTTTCATTCCAACCCAGTGTGGCTTGCCAAGATTGGACATAAATCTGCTTAGAAGGTTAATGGAAAATGCAAGATCAAGTCTGGTAGTGATCATAGAAAATATGACAGAACATATGGCACTAGCATAAGGAACATTTTCCATTTATTTCAACTCAGATTCAAATTTAGGAGAATGAGCATGGGAAAGATTCATATGACTAGCAAGAGGCACATTCACCATTTTACTGTCTTTAATACCAAATTTTGTTACCACTTTGTTCAAATATGCTTCTTGTGAAATAGTCAACCAATTTTTAGCCTTGTTCATTGTTATAACCATTCCTAGAATCTTTCTAGCATTTCCTAAATCCTTCATGTCAAATTCAGATTTTAAAAGATCTTTCAGTTAATTAATTTAAGACTTGCTAAGTCCAGCGAAAAGCATATCATCAACATAAAGCAGCAAGTAGACTTCACAACCGCTCTTCTTGTCATTAAAATACAAGCAAGCATCAAATTCACTTCTTTTAAACCCTATCTTTAGCATATAAGCATCAAACCTCTTATACTATTGTCTTGAGCTCTATTTCAGCCCATACAATGATTTTTCTAACTTGCAAACATAATCAAATTTGCCTTTAGCCACAAAGCCTTGTGGTTGACTCATGAAGATATCATCTTCCAACTTCCCATGTAAAAATGCAGTTTTTAAATCGAGTTGTTCAAGTTCCCAATTGAATTGAACAACAAGAGCCAATATCAATCTGATTGTCTTCTACTTAATCACATGTGAAAATATTTCATTATAGTCCACACCCTCTCTTTGAGTATAACCTTTAGCCACTAACCTTGCCTTAAACTTCACAGGATTATTAGGACTCAAACCTTTTTTTAACTTGTAAATCTATTTACATGGAACCAATTTCTGATCTTTAGGTTTCTTAACAAGTTTCCTGGTTTTTTTTATCACTCAAATCTTGCATTTCTTCCTGCATAGCTTTTAACCAATTTTCAAAATATTTCCCATTAATAGCTTCTTCATAAGTGGTAAGTTTTATCTATTCAAGGGCTTCACCTGAAATTAAGGCAAAATCAGTTAAGTCTAGGGATTCATATCTAGGATTAGGCCTGATTTGCCTTCTTGCCCTATCCTTAGTGAGCTGATAGTCTTGATTAGGTGGCTAATCATTAACATGTTCAATTTCAACTGGTTCGATGTTATCTTGAAGTTTAGTCACCTCTTCAAGTTCAGTTTCAATTTCAGTTTCAGTTTCATGATGTGTATGGTCATTATCGTCATTCCCAGGTGTAGGTCAATCAAGTTCACCTCAGCTTGAACACTCCTCTCAGTTTCAGATTTTTTAGCTTCATCAGGTTTCTATTTTAGACATGGCATCTCAGATTCATTAAAGACTACATTCCTGCTGTTAATAATCTTAATGCCCTGAACTCCTAAAACCCATAACTTATAACCTTTCATACCCTCAGGATATCTTAACATCACACACTTAATAGCCATATGCTCAAGTTTCCCTTCAGACTGATGTGCATATACAGCACGTCCAAACACCTTCAAGTGACTTAGACTTGGAGGCTCCACCATCCACAACTCTTGTTGAGTCTTAAACCCTATACTGCAGGACGGTGACTTATTAATCAGATAAGCTGTTGTACTAGCAGCTTCAGCCCAAAAACTTTTGGCAAGACCAGAGCTAATTAACATGCACATAACCTTGTTCATTATGGTCATGTTCATTCTCTTAGTGACCCCATTCTATTCAGGTGTATACTTAATTGTTCTGTCTTGTTATCCCCTTTTGCTTACAAAAGTTGTTAAATTCAAAATTACAGAATTCAAGCCCATTATCGGTTATTAATGTTTTAAGTTTCTTATCCAACTGGTTTTCAACAGACTTAAGCCAAAACCTGAATTTTTCGAAAAGTTTCTGATTTAGCATTCAAAGGATAAATCCAGACTTTCCTTGAGTAGTCATCCACTAAGGACAAGAAGTACTTACTTTCACCAAATGTGGAGTGCTTCTCCGGGCCCCATAGATCAACATGGACATAGTCCAATGGTCGACTGGTTCTATGATAGCTAGCTTCATCAGGTTTCTATTTTAGACATGGCATCTCAGATTCATTAAAGACTACATTCCTGCTGATAATAATCTTAATGCCCTGAACTCCTAAAACCCATAACTTATAACTTTTCATACCCTCAGGATATCCTAACATCATACACTTGACAACCATATGCTTAAGTTTCCCTTCAGACTGATGTGCATATACATCACGTCCAAACACATTCAAGTGACTTAGATTTGGAGGCTCCTCCATCCACAACTCCTATGGAGTCTTAAACCCTATACTGCAGGACGATGACTTATTAATCAGATAAGCTACTGTACTAGCAGATTCAGCCCAAAAAACTTTGGCAAGGCCATAGCTAATTAACACTCACATAACCTTGTTCATTATGGTCATGTTCATTATCTCAGCAACCCCATTATGTTCAGGTGTATACTTAATTGTTCTGTCTTGTTATCCCCTTTTGCTTACAAAAGTTGTTAAATTCAAAATTATAGAATTCAAGCCCATTATCGATTATTAATGTTTTAAGTTTCTTATCCAACTAATTTTCAACAGACTTAAGCCAAAACCTGAATTTTTCAAAAAGTTTCTGATTTAGCCTTCAAAGGATAAATCCAAACTTTTCTTGAGTAATCATCCACTAAGAACAAGAAGTACTTACTTTTACCAAATGTGGAGTGCTTCTCCGGGCCCCATAGATCAACATGGACATAGTCCAATGGTTGGCTGGTTCTATGATAGTTAGCTTCAAAGCTCACCTTATGTGACTTACCAAAAACACAAGTTTCACAGAAGTCCAAAGCTTCAATGTCACTTTTACAAGCAATTTCAGATTACTTAAAGATTTTAACCCTTTAAACCCAATGTGACCCATTTTGTTATGTCAAAGTTCAATTTTGTCTTTACTAACTGTAAGAAGACTATAATCAGGTGGTGTTTCAGTTTTATCATCAAGATAGTACAGTCCCCTTTCATAACTACCAGAGAGCCCCTCATAATTTTCAGAATCTTATTTCCAAATTTAAAGGTATATCCCTCATCTTCAAGAGTACCTAAGGAAATGAGGTTTATCTTCAAATTAGGGATATATCTTACATCTTTAAGTTGCTTGACAGCCCCATCATACATCCTGATGGCTATGTCACCAATCTCAACCACATTCTGAGAATTATTATCCCCTATGTAAACTTTCTTAGATTCAATCTCTCTGTAGTTATAGAACCAAGACCTTTCAGAGCACATGTGAAAGGTACACCATGTGTCTAGGATCCAATTTTTGTCAAATTCTTCATCGGACACATTTAGGACATGTAAACTATCGAATTCAGAAACAACGGTAGCATTGTTTTGTTCATTGTTGTTTAAATCTTTTTGTTTCTTTTTCCAGTCAAAGCAGTCCCTCTTGAAATATCCTAACTTTTCACAATTATAGCATTTCTGACCACTTTTGTCTCTAGATTTGGATCTTATTTTAGATTTTCCCATTCCCTTTTTGTTCAGGAAGTTAAATTCTTTCTTTTCAGGTCTTCCCCTAACAAATAGGCTTTCTTCTCTAGAATTAGTTATGTTGTCTCTTTTCAATTCAAGTTTTATCGATTTTAACGCATCTACTACAATAGCTTGTGAAAGAGTGTCCCTACCATATTTTATGGTATTTCTGATTTCTTTATAAGATTCGGGTAATGAATTTAATAGTATGATAGCTAAATCCTCATTATCGAATTTCTTATCATTGTGAGCTAGACTCTTAACGATTATTCTATAATCAATCAAATTCCTTTCAACATCCTTCCCTGGGTCCATCTTAAAACTAAACAACTTTTCCAACAGATATATCTTGTTAGGCAAAGTTTTAGTCAAGAATAAGGCATCCAAAGCAATACACAAAGTTCTAGCATCTTTACCATTATCAACTTGTCAAAGACATTATCAGATAAATGCAACATTATAGAACTATATGAAATTTCATTAGGTTTAGCTTTTAACTCATCAGAAAAACTAGCAGGATCATCGAGGGCTTTTGCAACCCTCTGTTGGACTAAAATGGCCCTCATTTTCTGTTTCCATATTGAGTAGTCCCCCTTTCAATCGAATTACGATAATTCGACCCTCGAAACTATTCTGGATTATTTAAAAGAGTGGCCCATACTCAAGGACATAATAGAAAAGGTTTTAAAAAAATCTTTTCCAGATAATCAATATAAAGTAGAAAGCACACAGTTAAAACCAATGTCGAGAGAAGCACGTCAATGAATTAATCCAATCACGAAACCTCGGTGTGATGTGTGTGCAAGTGTGATCAAAAGCTCAGGTAAAACAGTAAATGTACCATCAAGCACCAGTCGAGCCAGCTAATCAAAGCCAAAGATCACCCAATCCAGTCAACAATATCACAACACGAAATCACAGGAATCGGTATCGAATTAAAGAAATGCCCAAATAGTAAATTCAAAATAGCAAACTAAAAATGCCCAAATAGCAGATTCAAAAAATGAACACGCCAAAACCTAAATCAAAGGGCTTTGATACCAGTTTTGTTGGGAAAATCCCCTTTGTCCAGTAATACAACTCATAGCATAAACCAAATTACACAAGCATAAAGAAAACATAGAAACTTAAACTACTAAAATCGAGCTCAACTTCTATTTTTCAGGCTGAAAAATTAGGCTTAGGAACAGCCCCTTACATGCTTTCAAATCGCTATCCAAAAAGAGAGAGAGAGAACATATAGGTTCAGGTCATGGTCATCGATCAAGAATGATCTCCTAAATCAGCCACAAATTATCCTCTAACTTAGAGAAAGAACCTAGCACTAACAAGCCAATAACCAAGCCTGGATTTGTCACTCAGATAACCTCAAGATGCTAGGGCAATGACAGAGAAATCACCACGAAGATGAAGGCTAGAGACTACACTGAGAAGACCCAAAAATGAGAGAGAAAAACGAAAAGTCTTGTAGTAAAAAAAGAAGTGTTCTCTCAATCATGAAAGAGATGGAAATATCTTCCCAAAAATTAATCTTAGTCGTCCATCTAATCTAACGGTTGTAATAGATTTAAACTAGCACAATTCTTGTGAACAAACAGCTACTAGTAGGTGAATGACACCTAAGCAGCTGGATTAAAGATTCTCAAACAATACAAATGATAAATAGAGCACTAGTTCAATAGTGTTAGAGAACCACCTAAAAAACCTACATTAACTAGTCGTCGAACCACTGCCAACTACTGTGCCACCACCAGCAACTCCAAATTTGTAGACGATGTGGTAACGGAGATAGATTTTTAGAGCACCAAATGGGCTCATTGGCGAATATCGAAGGCAAACTTAGTTTGTTCGTTGACGAAGGTGGGGATATGGTGTAGCCTGAGTTATGTTTGTAGAGAGAAATGATAGAGATAACATCTATAAACAAAGAAATGGTACAAAGAGACGAGAGAGTAAAGAGTGAAATTGTAATATCATATAACTTTTAATATATTATATATTTAATATTAAGTAATTTATTTATAACATGATTTGTGCAATAATAAGGGTAAATGACACAAAACACCCCTAACTTTTGCCTCTATCATGAGATATCCCCTATTCTTTCATTTTGGCGAAAAACTCATATATGACCTTTTCTTTGAGAAATGCAACATTTTCTTTTATTTTCTCAATAAAACTTTGTGAAATGATGAATATACCCCCCCCCCCCCCCCAAATGAAACAAAAGAAAAACAAGAAAGAAAAAAATAAAGAATTAATTATAACTATAATTCCAAAATTTTTTAAATGCAAACTAGTCCCAAGTAAATAATTAAAAATTAAATGCACGTATAAATTAGTTTTTAGGGAAAATTGCAGCCACGGTACCAACATTTTATTTAGTAGCTGACTTTGCCCAAACATTTCCTTTGTACCACCCAAGATATCAAACATTTCAAAAACTCTCACTTGAAGTACAAATGGATGGTTTCTGTTAGTTTGATCATTAGTTGACCATAATTTGACTAATATTAAAAGAATAAAATTGTAACTTTATCTTTTTTAAATACAAAACACAATTATAATATATTAACAATTAAATAAAAAAGGCCAAAAACAACCCACCATCATCTTCTTCTTTCCCAATCTTTTACCTCAAACCATCAACAGTAGCAGCAGTGGTCGATGCCAGCACACCCACCCAATGTCAACGCCAGGTAAAAAAGCTACACTAGCCATTGCACAACAAACTCTCACCATTGAAACAGAGCAAAAGATTGAACCCACGCTTGATCATACCCATTATGACGATTCCCTTGACAAAAGAGATTGAAATATCATCATCAATGCTACAACAAGAACTCACTAACACCACCACCACAGTTCCACATCAAGAACCCACTTACACCACTACCTACTAAAGAAGAAGAAGAGAAGGGCTGGTTGAATTCAAGTAACGCGGGTGTGTGAAGGGCTCGCTGAAGAAGACTAGAAATTCATATCATGCTGTCTCCAATCCGCCATTACCGCCTCAAATTAACCAATAATCCAACCAATAATCAAATTAACAATACTCAAAACTTAATCCAAAAACCTTTTGAAGTAGTGGTACCTGGTTTTAAGAATGTTTTCAAGGATTATGACGATTTTGAAGCATTCACTCTAGATCTTGTAATACCACCTAATAATTCGAGGTTGCACTTGTGATTTTGAAAAGGAGCTGAAGAATGAGAGCAAGTAAATGAAGTGCCTCCGAACACTTCCTTGACTTCACAATTTGGCCATTCATCGTAACTTAGTTAAAAAAATTCTTTTGAGGTGGTGGTTCTGGTGGTTATGTCTATGGTTGTGGTTGTGGTGGTGGAAGATAGCAGTGGCGGTGGAAGATGACGGTGGCGATGGCTTTTGAATTTGGTTTTGGTTGATGGGGATGGGGGTGGGGGTGGGGGTTGGATGGGGGTGGAAACATTTTTGCTTTGATTTATATTTTTTAAATTTAATTTTTATATTATAATTGTGGTTTTTGTTGAAAAAAATGTAAAGTTATCATTTAACATTTTAAAATTATTCAAAATTATGATCAAGGTCAATTTTCAAGTTAACTAACGGTCAAACTAACAGAATCTTCTATTTAATCTTCAATGAACTTATTGTAATTAGTATGTGTGTGTGTGTGCGTGTTTGTGTGTTCATCAACGATTATCAATAGTTTATTGATAAAAAGAGATAAGCTTGGGTCAATGTCATCAATGGTTTCTTCGTCAACCATTAGCAATCTAAAATATAAATAAAATATAGTGAGAAAATTAATTATTTGGTTTTTAAATAAAATATTAGAACTAGCTTATATGTGCACTTATTTTTTTTAATTATTTACTTAAGACTTGTATGCATTTGTTTAAAAATTTAAGACTATAGCTTATGTTGATAATGGGAAGTTAGAATCAAGGTCTAGAAAGTGCTACTTTCTTGGTTATAAATCCAAGGTTAAAGGATATAAGCTTTGGTGTCCGGAAACTAGTAAAGTTGTGATTAGTAGAGATGTAGTGTTACAACTGAGAAGAAACGAAGTACTCAAGTGGAGTTAGAGATCGGTTCGAGATCTAAACCGGAGTCTTCAGCTTAGTCTAGTTCAGAAGGAAATGAGAGTACCGCTTTACCACCACTATCAACGGTACCATAGTATTCTATTGCTAAAGATAGACCTCCATAGAAGTATAGAAATATGACTTTGTAGCATATGCATTGAATGTGGCTGAAAATATTAATTCCAATAATGAGCCTGCAATATATAAAAAAGCAATTAGTTGCAATGATTTTGGAAGATGTATCATTGCTATGTAAGAGGAGATGAAATCACTTCATAAGGCACGTGAAACTTAGTGAAATAATCCAATGAGATAAAAGTTGTTCGTTGTAAGTGGGTATTCAAAAGAAAAGATGGTAGATCTAGAGTTGAAGATGCCAAGTACAAGACAAGATTAGTGGCTAATGGTTATGGTCAGATTCTAAGTATAGACTTCACATATGTATTTTCTCTAGTTGTAAAATATATCTCAATTCGAGTTTTTGGTATTGTGGCTAAATATGATTTGGAGTTTGAACAGTTGGATGTGAAGAGTACATCTATATGCAGCAGCTAGAGGGTTTCTAATTACTGGAAATGAGGACTATGTATGCAAGTTGAAGAAGTCCCTATATGCAGCAGCTAGAGGGTTTCATAGTTATTCATTTGTGACTACTCATGACTTTAAAAAAACAACTATGATAGTTGTGTGTACTTTACGAAGTTTGATGATGAGTTGTTACCTATCTACTACTTTATATTGATGATATGTTGATAGTTGCCAAGGATAAAGAAAAGGTTATGAAAGTGAAGTTCTGCTTGGTGAAAAGTTTGATATGAAGGATTTGGGAGTAGCAAAGAAATTTTTTGAAATGGAGATCTTGGGTGATAAAAAAGTTGGCAGATTATACCTGAAATAGAAATGGTACATTGAGAAAGTACTTTATAGATTTAATATGATGAGATGTCGTACTCCCTTTGCAACCTACTTTAAGTTGTCATATGTTTTGTATCTTATAAAGTAGTGACTACAACTGCTTATCTTATAAATAGATCTTCATACAGTTTTGTTGAGTTTAAGACTCCACATGAACTTTGGATTGGGAAGCCCCCAAACTTTTCTCACATTTGGGTGTTTGGATGTGTGGCATATGCACATCAGATTGAGGAAAAGTTAGGTCCTAGAGCCACTAAATGTGTTATACTTGGGTACCCTGAAGGGGTAAAAGGGTACAAGTTGTGGGTGTTAGGTGTGCAAGGCATTAAGATCATTAATAGTAGAAATGTGGTATTTAATGAATCCGAAATGTCATGTTTGAAAAATAAAATTGATAATTCTAAAGAGCAAATCAAAGAGAATACTTCACAGTTCGAGGTGAAGCTAGCTAAACTTAGTTACACTCAACATGAAATTGTCGAAACTGATGTTGAACAATATGATGAAATATAGTTAACACAGATGGAGGTGAAGTAGATGTACCTCAAGCTAGGGTTGAAACTGAAATTGAGAACACAAATATCCCTACAAATGAGACTAGTGTTCAAGATTATCAATTAGTCAGAGATAGAGAAAGGAGACAAGTCAGACTAAATCCAAGATATGAAATAAATAATTTGACTCACTTCGCTCTTATCTCTGGTAAATCTCTAGAGCATTCAGAACCTTCATCTTATGAAGAAGCCATGAATAGTTTTAATTCTGAGAAATGGAAAGATGTTATGAATGAGAAAATGAATCTTTACTTGACAATAAAACATGGAAACTTGTAAAGAAACCCGAAACTCAGAGAGTTGTTTAATGTAAATGGATTTTCAGAGTCAAGGAATGAATTAATTCTATTGATCCTTTGAGATATAAGGTAAGACTTGTGGCCAAGGGTTTTATTCAAATGGAAGGTGTTGATTATATTAAAATCTTCTCTCATGTAATCAAATACAAAACAATAAGATTGATTCTTGTATTAGTTGTTCAATTCAATTGGGAACTTGAACAATTAGATGACAAGAAGCTTTCTTACACATGGAGCTAGAAGATGACATTTACATGAGTCAACCCCAATGCTTGAGAAAAAAAAAAAGGAAGTTTTCACTTTTTGTGCAAGTTGCAAAAATCTTTGTATGGACTTAAACAAAGTCCTAGACAGTGGTACATAAGGTTTGACACGTGTACTGAAGATTGGCTTTTAGGAGAAGGGAATATGATCATTGCTTGTACAATAACAGGTACATGAAATAAAATATATTGACTATATCTCAAGAAACATACTTAAATAATGTTGAAACCAAATTTAGCATGAAAGAAGCTAAGTCGGTTAATGTCCCCCTTACTGCCCACAAGAACCTCTCTTCAGCTCAATATCCAAAAACTGAATCTGAAATTAAAGATATGAAGAACATTCCATACGCTAATGCCATACGGTATGTCATGTTTTCTATGGTTACAACTAGGCCTGATTTGACGTCTATTCTATCAGTTTTCTAAGTAGGTTTATGTCTAATCCAAGGAAACATCATTTGGGTAGGTTAAAGTGGTTATTGAGATAGATATATATAGCTATAACACTTAGAGTTGGTTTGGTATTTAAGAAGGGGTCTAATCCATTAACATTGAAAGGGTATGTAAACTCTAATTTTGCTGGGGATAAAGACAAAAGAATGTCTACTACTTCATTTTTCTTTACACTTGGTGATAATTGTATCATTTGGAAGTCACAACTCCAACACATTGTCACATTATCCAGTACAGAGGTTGAATATGTGGCAATAGCTGAATCTGTAAAAGAATGTATCTAGTTAAAAGGAATTTTGGGTGAATTGATTTTTTTATATGAGACACTTACAATTTTCAATGATAGTCAAAGCGCTTTACTATTATGCAAAAATCATGTTTATGTACATTCACTACCAAATATTGATAAAAATGGGATTAAGACATGTTTTGTCTAGACATAACGGTATCGTCAAAAAATAATAATAATAAGTCAGAGGAGGAGGATGTTGAAAATTAGAAACTGTATTTATATTCCACCAAGAACAATCTATTAGCATAAATAAAGAAAAACATGCAAGATTTACAAATTTACAGAAACTCACCTCAATGTGAGACTATCTAATCTTCCATTGTTGTATTAATTCACTATGATAAAAAAAGGTTTAGATGTTAAAGTCGCACACTTAAAGTCGATCGGTAAATTGGCTCCACGGAGCAACAATAATTAGACTTCACAATTAATTAACATAAGAGAGACTGAAATAAACATGTTGCTAAGGATTTAGTTTATGTAGATCTTTTAGGGGTTATTTGGTATGTCTTTTGAAAAGTCAAAATGAGCTTTCGCACTCGTTTGGCTAATTTTATGAAAGTGATTCTTCTACTTAGATGAGCTTTTAGAGAGAGTTGGTTTAATGCGGTTTCCTCTAAAAGCACTTTCGGAATATGAAGTCATTTTAAAAACTAGTTTCCAAACAAAATTTAGGGTGTGTTTGAGCCATATTATTTTGGAAGAATGTATTCTGATATAATAAATTGATGGAGAATGTAAGGTTAAAAAAGAAGAAAAAGTTATTGATGTGATGGAAAATATTATTTTATTGAAGAATGTGTGATTAAAAATAAGTAGAAAAATAAAAATAAAAATTTTAATATGTACCAAATAGGGGCTAAAAGTAACTTCTTCCAAAAGCTCATCTACAAAAAGCAGAAGTTAAAGTTAAAGTAAGAGTAAGAGTCATGCCAAACGGGGGCACTTATTACATTTAGCAAATAAAACAACATAGTAGGGGGAAGAAATTCATATAGCTAATCCCAAATTTAATTACAACAATGCATGTTGTTTTTGTTTAATATTTGATCTCATATGTGTTTGAGTCACATTATTTCGGAAGAATGTATTATGAAATAGTAGATTGATTGAGAATATGTGGTTGAAAAAACTAAGAAAATGTTATTGATGTGATGGAAAATATTATTTTATTGAAGAATGTGTGGTTGAAAATGAATAGAATAATGAAAATGAAAATTTTAATGTGTACCCAACAGGGATTTCCAGTTGAACTCTTAACTCTTGATTCAATTACATTTCGTTGGGTTCAAAAACGTCGGTAAGGACTTTAGTAAAATTATTGAAAAGTCCACAAAATAAATATATAAGTAGCATGGTAGGAGTATTTAACAAGGGAATCTTTGTCTGACTATAAAATTAAAAGCAAACAACCCTACTGTTGGTAACATGTTCAGACAGAATCTTTTTCTTGCTTGCCAATACCAATGTAATTTGCTCGAAATATTTATGATTCTCCCAACAATCCCATTTCTTTGCATTTACTCTCTTCAACTAACTCCAACAAAAATCAAATCAGGTTCAAATTTAAAATATACGATTGAAATAAATATTCACCAAAACGAAGAAATGAATTTAATTGCAAGTAGGTCGATGACTAATACTATGGTGAAGTGATACAATTTATGGACTTGTTTTGTCAGTCAAATTTGGCATTTATTTTGCTTTTTAACTCATGAATGACAAATCCAAAGTGTAAACGAATTTATATGATGGACATTTTAAGATTAAAAAATGAAAGCTTAGAGAAGTTACAGGATTGGGATTATGTGTATAATTTCTTATTGAGACTCTGTTTGTTTAAGATAAAAGATTTCGTTAAAAAATGATGAAATTTGGTTGAAAAGTTATGGATTCCATGCATGGAATGTACTTAAATGAACAACAAACTATGAGTTGTATGAGTTTTAGTTAGACTATCATATCCTGGAGAGGACAAATGAACAAGATAACTGGTGCACACATAATAGAAGATTTTCAACACCGTATAGCTTGAATCTCTCTAAAGCGAGTGAGATACGTGTGTCTTGACTTGATGGTTCAATGACCTACAACGTTTTAGTTGACTGTTATATATATCCTAAATGAGGCAAGTTAAGAAGACAATTGTTATATCGATTGTTGAGAATTTTCAACACTAGATGGCTTGAATCCCGCTAAAGAGAGTTGGATACTTTCTTTTCTACTAGATTGGCTATACCAAATTCATTTGCAAACTTTTATCTACAATTAGGTATATTCTCAAGGCAGAGTTGTGGTGGAAAATGGCATGGTATCAAATCCTCCACAGTTGTCAACATTCGTAAATGCTTTAAATATGCACAAATATTTTGGTGAGCTAGCTTTGTCAATGAATCATGAACCTACGATAAAAATCACATTTAGACACTCGTTGAAGTCTTTTAACACTCAAGTCAAGCGAAAATTTAGACAAGAAAAGCATAAGCATTATTGTGAGTAGCCAAGCTTGTCAATAGGTCAAACATATATTAAAGTATGAAATTTATAGATTAGCATGTGCATACAGGGGCGGACACAGGGGGGGGTCCAGGGGGGCACGTGCCCCCCTAACTTTTGAATTTTTTTTTTTTTTTTTTTTCGTGTTTGGTATCGATTGTAATCTAAATTTTAATCTAAATCAAAGTTTACAATAAATTTTAATAATATATTTCATAGAATCCATAAATGTTTTAATTTTAATCAAAATTTACTACAAATTTGATTTTAATTTTCACCAAACAGGGGCAAAATCATAATAAATTGAATTTCGATAACATGCTAATTTTAAAAATTTACCGACGATTGTATGCTAATCAAATCTACAAATTGCTTATGTAATCTCAAAGCTTATTTCGATAACTACATTATGGGTATATCGAATAGTCCAAATAGATATCGAAAATATTTAAAAATATGTTAAACGTAAGTCTTAAAGAAAAACGTCTAATTCGCATTTTTTCAAAAAAAATCAATTATTTCATTAACATTTACTATTTTTGCGATACACTTCAATGTAATTTTCATCATTTTATTAGGAAACTTTATATGGAATATGACATAAAAAATTTTCGAAATTTTACATCCGAAAAAGTCATATCCCATGTAAATTTTCGGATGCAAAATTATATGGGATATGATTTTTTTTTTTTTTTACGTAAATTTTCAAGTGTAAAATTTATCCCAACTTCTTTGCAAGTTTGAGTGTGCCCCCCTAACAAAAATCTTCTGCGTCCGCCCCTGTGTGCATATAGAAGATTATAACCACAACCATTAGGTAGAATAATTTGATAACGCTTGGAAATCTTTATCATGTCATTATTGAAAATCTTGGATCATTGGATTTTGGAGTCTTGAATGTGATTAAATAGAATTTGACTTAGCGAAAAGGCAAAAGAAAAAAACTCGTGATAAAAGATGGTAATTCTATGAATATTCAGAAGTTTTGAAGTTAAAGATTCGTTGATTTTTTAAAAAATGCCAAAAACATAATTCACGATTTCATTCAATAATTAACTAACAAAAACGACAGGATTTTATTGAGGTTTAAATAGTAAATTATGAAAGAAAAATTATAAACTCTCATAGGATGCAAATACTCCTAGTTATTAAAAAAAAAAAAGGCATAAATATGCTGAAGGAAACAAATTAAAATAGTGAGGTTCGACAACTGGGTAGCCGACTCGATGAAGACAAAATAATAATTTCACTTGACTTTGGGTTTGTCCGTTTTTGACGAATTGATAGTCCAATTCGATTGGAAAGGGGCCAATGATTCCGTCGTTTAGACCCTCAATTAAACGTTTTTGCCGTTTATGGCAATATTTGATTTGACAATATCTCACTCAATAAAAATCGGATTGCGATTCCGTTTGTTGGGGGACGACCCTGGTGATTAGGAGAATCAAGATCCGTCATTATCTCAATTTTTTTCATTATTATGTAATTTCTTTCCGAATTTTCTTAGGATTTCACTATTTAAATGTTGTAAGTCCTTTGAGGCATGACAGTTTTTTGGATGAAATAAAATATTTTCTTGAATTTCTCTTGATTGAAATTCTATTTATGTGAGATTTTTGTCTTTCCTATAAGTTTCCCCTGTATCACAGCTCCATCAAAATCATATCTTTATTGATTTAACTTCTAAGTAGATATGATAAAATCTTAATTTACATAAATTAGTATTCTATCCTCAACGCTCGTAAAACAATATTGTTGTGACAATATGGTTAATACATTAGTTAATTAACATAAAACCAATTATTTTTACACTCTCCAAAGGTAAACTTTATCAAATGTTTGCATCTCTTTTTGGCTCTTTAATGTCAAAATTTGAAAATCTCCAAATCTACTTTCCTTATGGTGACAATGTATGACCATCTAAATATAATAAATGCTCACTCTTCATTTGGTAAATCATAAATGTAATATAGCCCCCACAAGTATTGATAGTTCTTTTCATAAGACTTGTTTGTTAGGTCACATTCATTTCTTTTCACCAAAGATGCGAAATGTGACAATTTCGTAAACTAGTGATGGTGAGACTTGAAGCCTACCACATTAAATCATCTCTACTCAAATTTTGAATTTTAGAGTGCTAAAGTTATTTATTTATCTTTATATTTTGTTACATCTTACTATAAATTTCATAGAAAAAGAAATTAAAATATTCTTGTTTGAATTATTTTCAATTTCATCCTACTTTATTTTAATGTGTTTGAATGTGAAAAATTTGGAAAAGGTTGCAGCAGAGATGCCTCAAAAAACTTCTTGTTCATTTCAATTTTAATTTTTACTCATAACTCAATATGAGATCTCATCATATTTTGCTTAAGTCATACGAACAAGGCTAACAGCATAGAAATTGAAACCCTAATTTGTGACATGGCATTAGTAAGGAGTATTGTAGAAAATTGATAAATTGTTTCCTTCTCATATTGAAAATCCAATAAAAAATAAATAAAGGAACAAACCTTGTGGTTAGAGCACATTGGGGTAGTCCTCCAAAAATAAAAATACGAGACGAGCTTATAAATGAAAAAGCACACTAAGATATTGGCGCGGCTCAATCAAAATCACTAAATATGAACCTTACATCTTTTGACTTAAGGTTCATTACATTTAACTTCTGAGTGAGCCAAGCCAACATCGCAGTGACTATTTCAACGCATAGAGTGACAAGAATGAAGCAAAGCATGAAAATAAACCTAAAGGTTATGCCATTTTCTTTGGCAAGAATGTATGAAAAATGATTGTGAAAGTGAAGAGGAAGAGGAGGAGGTCGAAGCACGAATAGGAAATATTTATCCTTTTTTGTAGAGTTTAAGAAGAAAGATTTGTTGGTGCATTTAAAACCCTCGACTACCCAACACAAGAAAAGGAGGACCAGGCCATTAATGGCAACAAACCACTCCATAAAGACTCTCTCTCTCTCTCTCTCTCTCTCTCTCAAATGCATGCAATGTGTATAAAGGAATAGTCACCATAACTATACACCTCTCTTTATCTGTAACTGTGTACAGTATATTAATTCCCATAAGTGGAATCTCATCTGAATAATTCAGTATGCTTTGTCCATGTTTTATCTGCTCAACACATAAATGCAATGCCATTTTCCATTGTCTACGAGTAAGTAGTTTCTTTTATCAATATCTGATGAACTCAATTACATTTTTTCTGAACAAATCTATTAAATTAATCAAGTTTATATAGAAATAGGGACATAGGAATAAAATCACTTGCTTATTCTTCCAACTTAAAACAATTAATTAGGAACCAATAATATAAGTGTATGTCTAATTTATTTACGGCTTTCACAAATTTTTTCGCTTTAAATTTGAGATTTTTCTCCTTCAATTGGTCACATCCATAAGTGCAAACACATTTTTAGCCTCATAGCTCAATTAGAACGTGCTGGGAATTATTTATACCCAACTATGTGGAATTAATACAATAAAATAAAAAGTAACAAGTCACAATTTATTGTTTTTAGATGATTATTATGGTACTTAATCCAATTAACCATATGTTTAAACAATCATATAAACATTAAGATCAAAAGCAATAAATAACACTAGATATGATTACGGAAAACCTCTTCACATTATCAAAAATCTCCTGGCAAATTGCCAGTAAAACTCATTAAAAAAAATTAACTTACAATTAGTGTAGACACCGCTAAACTTTAGCTTACTTTGACCAACTAACTTGTAAATCACCAAAGAACTCCGTTGGTTGTGCGACTCGTACTTCCAAGCAACTCTGGCTACTTTTCTCCGCGTAGATTACAAAAAACTACTTGTTCTCAAACACTAGAACTAGTGCTATCAATGAATTAGCTTTTGATTCGAATCTGATTTGAATCCGATAAAATTAATGGGAGATGAATTTAGAGTCTTAATCTGATAACTCGATCAAGATTTGAATATGAAATCCATTAACTTAGAATAAATATGGATATAGATCAATTCGATCGGATAACTCAATTATATTTGTTATAAATAGTTGAGTTGGTTAAATATTTTTATGGCATGTTATTTGTTACTTAAATAAAAAAAATAGAATAAAAAAAATTATCAAATTCAAAACATAAAAAATAAGAAAGTATATCCACTTGTGCACCATCAATTGTGTGTACAGGGTTTTCCTTTGCTTAAGCCATCCCCCATGAGTTTCCATTGGAAAAAATATGCTAAGAGAATAAGTTATAAATATGTGAAGGGTCATTGCTTGGATTTTTCACTATTTGGGCCTTATTAGTTTAGACACGAGCCTAAATAATAAGTTAATTTCAAGGGAAATTATAAAAAACCAGATGTTTAGTTTTAAGTTTATGAAAATTAGATTTAAGCTTTATTTAATCAAAAATCAAGTTTTATCATTTTTAATTAATAATAATATTATAAAATTAAAATAACCTATATACCTACCATACTACCTACCCCCACCAAATTTATTTTAAATATGAAACCCTAAATCTATCCAAACTTAACCTAATCCATTTAATTTCTCTCATCTCACCATTTCTCCCAATCGATCGCCGCCTCCACCGCCACCAACATTGCCCGCCGCCTCCTCCTCCCTTCTCCAATTGGACACACATTCGACATAAGACAAACACTCTTTGCTCCAACTAAAAAAAATAAACAAAAATCAAGATTGATGATCTAATCTAAGCTCCTTGATTTCGCGAGTTGCACCGCCGAAGCCAGGTTCTCTCTGGATCATTACCGCTATTTTGATCAGACGGCTCAGATTTCGCATCAGTAATGGGTTGATGCAGTTGCAGTTGTATCTGCAACTGTAAATCCATATCATGATCCGTCGAAGTACCTTCGCATTCCCTGCCATATTGCACGCCTATCGACATACCGAGCAGTCTCTCCGCCTCAGATCTTATGTCATTTTCTTCGCCGCCGTCAGACACGGTGGAGGCAGCAACTACTCATTCCATTTCTTCACAAAAACTCGTAAGATTATAAAGAGCATATTTAAATTTATAAATATCAGTGGATCTGTGGTTGGTGATGGAGGTGATTTTTGGGTTTTTTTTGTTGGTGGTGGGGCATATAGATTTGGTGATGTTGGTGGTGGATATTGGCAGTGGTGAGGTGGTTTTGCGGTGGATCTGGAGATTGTCATGGTACTTGTTTGCGGTCGATTGGATTTGGTGACGACGATTTTGTTGTTGGTTGTGTGCAAAGGTTGTGGCTGTGGGGGTGGTCGTGGCGGCGGTCATAGATGGGATGAGATGAGTTGGGGGTGGGTATCTGTGGCCTAGAAATTGTGACTGTGACTCATTGTAATGGGGCTGTGATCAGTAAAAGTTGTGATTTTTTTTCAATTTGTGACCTTTAAAAAATTTTAATTAGTGGTTGAAAAATAACCTGTGATAATAAAATTATTAATTTGTGACGGGTGAGTATACGTGACTTAGAAATTGTGACTATGGCTCACTGTAATAGAATTGTGATCAGTAAAAGTTTTGATTTTTTTCAATCTATGACCTATATTGCATATAATTGAGAAATAGTTGAGAAATAACATGTGACCATAAAATTCTTAATTTGTGACCTATAATTTTTTAAAATTTGTGACCTCGAAATAATAAGTGACCAATTAATTTGATAAGATGTGACCTAAAATTAATTTTTAACTAATTAAGAAGATATCTGTGGCCATAAGTTTTGACTGAAAATTAGATTTTTAACTAATTAACAAGATATCTGCAACCAAATTGCATATAATTGTGATTTTAATAATTGCCAGAATTGGAGCAATAGCCGAAATAAAACGACTGCAAAATGGTCATAGGAATAGTCGTCGGAATTAAAGCGCGACCGGAGAACAATCGCCAGAGTAGTCGTCGGAGCAGTGGAGGTGGAGGTGGGTGGGTAGGTGGGTTATATTAAATTACAGTTAAATATTTAATTTAATATAATAATTGTGAAATATAATTAATTAATTCATGAAAAACCTGATTTTTTCAATTCTAAACTTTGAGCCTGATTTTTGATTTTGGAATAGATAAAGTCTAAGTTCTGAATTTTTCCCTAATTTCAATATTGATTTTATCTTCCTAATTTCTTCAATTTTTTATCGGACTAATGGATTGGATATTTATAACATAGCAAATTGAATATGAATTTAAAAAATCAAATATCTGTTAGATTATCATATGGGATCCAAGAATTATTCTTATCAGATTGGACAGATCAAGTACATATCCGATCCATTTACAGTTCTAGCTGGAAATCCTAGTGCCTCTTCTCCTACTTCAAAACTCTGAATGCTGGTAAAGGTGGAATTTTGTTTAATGTTTGATTAACGATCTTTTGTATTTTGATCTACGGCTAAAGCAAGAAATATATGGTTATATATTTGATCTCAAAGTATATTCTCTTGACTAAATATAAGACTCGATTAATATTAATATTTGGGATGAATTTAAGAATCAAAGATCTTGAGATTGAATCAAGGAATCAATAGAATTTATTTTAGATCTTCAAAAGAATTATCTATAATGTAAAATAATGATTCAACCTGCCTTAAGGACGATCTAGATCTAGGCTTTTATATATGTAATATAAAGTGTTTGAGATTGAATAGGATTACAAAATCAGCAAAAATACCAACCTAGAGTTTCCTAAATAATATCGCCACTCGAGCGCCTTTCAGGCAACCAGAAAAGCCTTTATTAGCGGTCATCAATATTTTCATCATAATTTTCTTTCCCAATATCAGATTGAGCTGATTCAAAATGTGTTGTAAAGCTAACTCAAAGTTATACAATTCTTATAGAAATAGCATTTCTAGTTTGAATGTTTTCTATGTAAAAAATGTATCAAAACTCGGGACTGAGAATTTGGAGCATGACTTTACGACACTTTGACACTTCTTAGACTTTTAATTCCATCTAATTGATTATATGAGATTTTCTTGGACATCTTTGAGCTCTTTAACTCCTTCAAAACATATACTATCAACCCTCCACTCTTTGACTCTATTTAAAACTCAAATAATTTTGATTTTGTATAACGAATAACCTATTACAAATAAAGACCTAATAGAATGGTTTGACTTAAGGATAGCACCATCATCCAAAAGCACGATTTTATTTTATTTATCGGTGAATAGGAATTTGTATTGATCAAAACTAATATACAAGTACTCCGGGCATACCCGGACTTAAAAGATCAAAATATGTAGAATAATAAGATCTAAAAACTCAATACTAAAGACTCAAAAGATATCAAAACATGAGAATAAAATGAAAACATATCTTTGTATACATGTGTTTAGATCTTTCTCACGATGCTATTGGAAGGTGGCCTAAGATCTTCAACAACCTTTCCATTTCGTGCCATCCAAATGTGGTAAACGGTACTCGCAAGCACAATTCTCTTGGCTTTGTTTTGCAAAGATGTCCCTGAAGCCTCCTGTTTAATCCACTTCATTGCACTACCAATTGTAGAGATTGAACAAGTTATTCTCAACCATGATTTATATGTCCTCAAGTGTCCGAACTGAATGAACACTACAAGAAAAGGTATTGGATCGTTTTAGCCTCAGCTCCACAAAGCAAATAGGTTCGGTCAATGTCTGTTGCGACTTTTCCTTGGTAAAGAGCTTCACTTGAGCACCTAACCATAAGATAAACCAGCGTTTTGGAGTGATAAAGGACCTCCAAACATCAGCAGCCTATGTCTTATTTTCCCTTTTTGGCCTAAAACAGTCATATGCTTAGGAGATGCAAAATCTGCCTACAGTAATCCAATTTTGTGATCTATCCATTGCGGTCTAATGATTGCCGCCAACTTGTAGTATGTTGTCCCTAGTTGCCAGCAATTTCTTGAGTAGCAGGGAGTCATCTTTCTTAGGTAAGTACTCCCAAATTGATGCCCATATAGGTAAACATGATTTACCTACTGGACCCAAAGTGTATCATTTTTCTCATGAATGTTCCAAAGAGATTTTGCAAGCAATGCTAGATTCTAGCATTTGATGTATCGAAAGCCAAGCCCTCACTTTTTGGTAGGCATACATGTATCCAAGCAACTAGAAGTTTTTTAGAATTTCAAAGAAAATCCCTACAAAACCATACAATTCTCAAAGTTACATAGCTAAAATTAGGAAAATAGATAACCAAAAGTGAAACTTACGGAGTTCGACCCAACTATACCTAGAGAGGGGTGAATAGCTGTAAACGCGGAATTAAAATTGTAATTAACTAGCAACAAATCACTAATTAATTATTTCTAGATGGTTAAACATACATTCCAATTACCCTATGTTTAAATACCGCAGAACATGAAAACAGTAAATAAGGCAGTAAAAAACACACAAAATGTTCACGAAAAAACCCCAACTAGGTAAAAATTCTGGGTGCTTTTCCAGTCAAAATTCACTATAAACAATCGAACTTACAATCTACGGACAAGACGATGACACGAACTTTCCAACCTCCTTACCGAAGTTAATACAGTTCTCCTGAATTGCGTGTCTCACAATAACTCCTAACTGAGATCTTGACAGCCCTCCTGGATTGTATACCCTACATCAACTCTTGACTGCAATCTGACAGTCCTCCTGGATTGCGCGCTCCTACACCAACTCCTTGACTGCATTATCAAAGCCCTCTTGGATTCTCAAACCCCTGGCTTTGTAGATTCATCTAGCTCTTGTGGATTCATGAAGAACTCCATGTTCCTCATGAAGCTTGATATTTAGATTAACTGGAACTCGTGTTTTCTTCGCCAAATATAATCAAATCAATGATAGTTGAAGTCTCTCAATGAATTGGAAGATGAAAAGATAAAACTCTCAAGTTCTCTCTATGTTTCAACCTTCGAATTTACGTTCTGTGGTGTTCTGGTATTTATATGATAAGATTATGGTTGAATGGATCAGATAAAAAGCCTTGAAATCGTGATTAAAAAATTCTCGATTAACCCTGTCTCTCGAGCGAAAGCTCAACGATAGTTGAGAAATAGCTTGTCACTCGACGTCGGACAGTCTAGCGAAATTGCAATGCCATTTTTGTCCATTTTTGAAGCTCGAACCCTAGAACCAATACAATTGAATTATGAAAATTACAACCTACTCCTTGACTTTTATAACCTATCCAATTTAGTCCATGTTATTCACAGACTTGCCAATTACATTATAAACTATCAAAACCTAACAAAAATCAATATACTCCTTGCAAGACCGTACTCACAAGTTTAGCCCTACCAGCATAAGATAATGATGTGCTCATCCATGCATTAATGTAGGTAGAAATCTTATCCAAGAATGGGGCTAAATGGTTAATTTTCGATTTTCCAGCCGCGAGCGAGATCCCCAAATATCTAAATGGCATAGTCCCATTAGCAAATTCACTAAGTTTTGAACCTCATCCAAGTCCGCCCCTTGAATGCCTGCTATGTATAGGCTAGATTTAATCAAATTCATCCTAAGTCCCGAAATAATCTCCAAACTTGGACAAGGCATGAATCAATATTTGCAATGAGATAACATCGCATCTAGCAAACAACATCATATCATCCGAGAATGATAAATGCAATTTTCAAGAGCCCATACTTCGGATGATAATTTAATTTACTATTGCTAGAGCGCGTTTAATGATCTTGAAAAATATTCAAGACATTACAAATAAGAACTATGATAAGGGATCCCTTTGTCTAAAGCCCCTTTTACCCTTAATGAATGAATGATTAATGATGTTCTTAATTGCGATATAATAAGCGGGTGTTGGAATACATACCATCACCCACTGAATAAATCTGCCCAAAAAATCCCAGTCCCTCCATAATAGCTTTGAGAAATCCCCAATCTATGGAATCATATGCCTTCTTAAGAACAATTTTACGGAGGCATCTTGATGAAACTCTCTTCCTATTGTATTGCCTCAACAGTTTTTATGCAAGGTGGACGTTTTCAAATCAAGCTCCTCCCTTCCACAAAAGCCACATGTGACTGATCAACAATGAAGCCAAGGATAGGTGCTAATCTATTGGCTAAGGTTTTAATAACCACCTTATAGATCACATTACAATATGAAATAGGCCTACAGTCTCCAATAGTAGATGCATGACTGCCTTTTGGTATCAGGGGCGGATGCAGAACATAAAGGTTAGGGGGGCACAATCGAACTTGCAAAAAAATTGAGAGAAATTTTACACTCGAAAATTTACGTTAAAAAAAATCATACCCTGTGTAATTTTGCATCCGAAAATTTACATGGGATATGACTTTTTCGGATGTAAAATTTAAAAAAAAAATGATGTCATATTCCATATAAAGTTTCCTAATAAAATGATGAAAATTACATTGAGAAGTTTGTACCGCAAAAATAGTAAAAGTTTCCTAATATTTTCGATATCTATTTGGGTTATTCAATATGCCCATAATGTAGTTTTCGAAATAAGCTTTTAGATGACATAAACAATTCAATTTGTAGATTTGGTTAGCATACAATCGTCGGAGAATTTTTAAAATTAGCTTGTTATCGAAATTCAAATTTATTGTGATTTTGCCCTTGTTTGGTGAAAATTAAAATCAATTTTTTAGTAAATTTTGATAAAAGTTAAAACATTAATGGATTCCATGAAATATGTTATTAAAATTAATTGTTAACTTTGATTTAGATTAAAATTTAGATTTCAATCGATACCAAATAGGATTTTTTTAAAAAAATGAAAATGAAAAGTTTAGGGGGCACGTGCCCCCCTAGGACCCCCTGTGTCCACCCCTGTTTGGTATCAAAACTATGATGGTATAATTAATTTGTTCAAGAGCGAGCTGGACTTGAAGAATTCAGCATTAGCCCCAACAAAATCACCCCCCAAGGGTGCCCCATGCTTTCTTAAATGTAAATCGAATACTTACATAAAGAAGTATGGATTTGCAAGATTACATATTTCGATAATAGAGGTCGTCGCTTCATAATAAGTTTGTAGGATCGACTACGACAGAACAAACTTTCTTTATGGTACATGTCAGTTCTTGTAAGTAATGATAGTAGTGCATTTGAACTGTCTAGACATGACCACTATATTTGACTTAATTCTACAATCTAGCTACATGTACACTAAGGTTTACATTAAGTTTGACATTTTTGTTAGATGACATTTTTTTAAACATAGATCTTTACAATACTTTAAATAATCAATGGCATGGGTTTGGACAATAAAAGTGTCCAGTTTGATGTATAGAAAGTGTGTGCAACTAGTTTAATCCTTAATTCTATAGCTGGACCATGGGAGAAATTAAACCTCTATGAGAAGTCACCTCATGGATTACCTGAATACTAGATTAAAGAATGGGTGCTATTCATGATTTCGATTATGTTTGATGTGCCAATAAGAGTAATTAACTAATATGATCAAATATATTGGACCATTGCGCTAAATAATGCATGTAATTTGATCATATGAAAATTGTTATAGAAAATATAAGGTTTAGTCTATGTTTAGCTCATGTTTATAAACAATGAAGTGGATATAAGAGTCCGCATTATCGTTCCTACTAGAATTGCTATCTAATTATTAGTTCAACATGGGCGGTCTCAGTGGTGGGCTACACTGGACTGGTAGCCCACCCCCAGATGTATTAAAATTAGTGGAAAGTATAGGTTAAATGTTTGTAGCCCACTATTTAGCCCAGTAGTCAGTAGCCCAATAGAAACCCCAATTAATTCTCATTTCGGCATTTCCCAAACCCTTTCACCGTTTTCACGGTATCACTTCGGTTTGAGCAGCAGCAGAGTAGCCCCTGGGTTTCACCCATATTTTTTCAGTACGTCGTTCGATGAAGTAGCGAATGGGAACGGCCAAAGTCTTCTTCTT